>JAUCMX010000003.1:22482002-22572002 GCA_033459395.1 Hemibagrus guttatus | reverse complement strand
TTTTCTCTTCCAACATTTTCCAACAATTTCATGTAGTTATGAAGTGACATAAACAGATCCTCCTACACACTAATTGACCCGCTCACACTGACAAACAGCATGACCCCACAGCTTGAGCAAGGAAAGAAAGAAAGAAAGAAAGAAAGAAAGAAAGAAAGAAAGAAAGAAAGAAAGAAAGAAAGAAAGAAAGAAAGAAAGAAAGAAAGAAAGAAAAAGAAATAATTGCTTATTTATATTTGAGCCACATATTAATTCCTTGTGGGTTTTAAGGTTAAAGTCATGGTTATGAGCATCATTATTTTTCTGCAGAGACACACCGGTCAGTGATTATACCTCACAAAGATAGAAATGCAAGTGTAAATTTGAGTGGTGTGTGTGTGTGTGTGTGTGTGTGTGTGTGTGTGTGTGTGTGTGTGTGTGTGTGTATGAGATTCTGGGACCACCCCTCCACTCCCTCTGGCTGTGTGTCACACTTAACAAGATTAGCCCTGTGTGCTGCCGACACCCCTAACATCCCTGACCGCTCCCGCTGAGCCAATCCCCCACGGCCTCATTCACCCAGGATGCCCCCTCCGCTTAGACCTAAATGTCCCGCTCTCTGTCCCAGTCAATACAGAGCACCTCTCTAACCTCTTATGCTGAGTGCTCTAACCCAACTCACCTACTCACTGATAAGAGAATTATGGCGCTGCAGTCTCCAGAGATCTGCCACAGGTTTAAACAGGTCAGCAGGGCACTGCTCTAACCATTAACCTTCAACCAAATCATACATTTCCATGTGTCCAGAAGTGTTTATAAGCTATTTCTCCATCATCATTCTATCATCAGCACTGCTAAGGTCCTAAAGTTCACACAGTTGCTTGCTTCACTTCTATGACATTTAAACCTTTATAACATGTTCAAACATTCCACTTTCACCACTGAGATCAGAGCTTACGACATACACGATGGTGAGCTTGTCTGACTACACGACTAATGACAGTTCTCGGGTTCCTCCAGCCCCCTTTCTCTCTCTGCGGTGCTGGTGTGAAGAGTTGAGCGTAAAATGGAAGCGATTTATTAACGAACCATTAGGGGCCACTTTTTAAATGCCTCCTCCCAGCATGCCTGGCGGGTGGTGCGGCCGGGACGGATTAGGCCGTGCCGGTTTCGGTGACATGAGAAAGGAAGTCCCCTGCCGGGCGTGTGAAGAGCGGCGAGGGGAACACAAAGCAGGGGCCGCCCTTTCCCCTGCTCGCTACGGGGCTGAAGAGGCATGAAATAGCAGGCCAGGCCTGTGGAAGTGCAAGCCGCTCTGTGACAGGGTGTGAATGGGGTAGAGGAAGGAGCGCTGCACAATGGACGAGATAATGAGCTAGATTCCGCGGGTCAGTTAAGCATTGCATTCACCCACTGAGGTTCACACACGTATATACATTCATGCCCCCTCACCCCCCCAACACACACACACACATAACCTGTGAAATTCTACCACATGCTGATGCTAAGGCTCCATTCACAAAAAAAGCTGTGGTATATGAGTTTATGCGTGTGAGAAAATCTTTACATGAAAAATCATTTACAACAGTCCTGGGGTTTAGGGCAGTTTGTGTTTCAGTGATAATCTGAACATATTGTCCCAGAAAGATTAGCTCAGCAATTAGTGTCACTGAAAACTCTTTACTGGCTCATTGTTTAGCTGTGAAAATGCACATTTATTTTGCATCAGGATCTTTGCATGGTAACCAAATGTTGTTAAAACAACTTGCAGAGGCAGTGTCCTGTTGCGCATAGAGTTTTCAAAAGAAAAAACACAGCTCGACAGAGAACGTCTGCACAGCGTTGACAGATTAGCATCAAGCTGTGCCAGGCACAGTGTGGTGGATCCAGTTTAACTGACAAATCAGACTTCAGCCGAGGTGCAAGAGAAGGATTAGCAGACCTGAATGGTTGAAAGAAACCGAGGGCTATCAAATAGCACATGTTCGTGCTGGGCCATGTGAAATAGCCACATTAACGGCTTTAGACAGCAGACTTGGCGTTCATAATTCTTTCTGTGTTCAGTTCAGGTGACTGCAAACAATAGCTCAGAGCTCACGTCGAGCTGGGGGATAGAATGGTTGTCATCCAACTTCCTTCAGCAGCTTTCTGTAGAACTATAAGTCGATGTAAGTGGTTCTCATCAGCATTAGGCACGACTCCTAGAAAGTGTTGTGTCTCATCTTGTTGCAGTGTGTTAGACTAAGAGGCCACTTCATGTGTCTCAGGAATGCTCCTTAGTAGAATATTAATACTTTTATTCAGAAGTGACTCTGATTGGTCAGACTGAAATCCAGTTAAAGTATGATTTAATATGCTCACATTCTAACAGCAACTTCAAGCATTGTTTCTACTTATTTGATGTCTGAGGAATAAGTTGGATGCTTGATCATAAAATCATGACTCCAAGACCATGTGCATCAACCACTGAGTAACATTTTTGTCTGTTGAATGTACTTTAGAGAGACATGCCTTGGAAGAACAAATGGCAAAAATTGGTGTCCTAATGGGTAAGCATCATCCTTCAGAGCTGTAGATTGTGGTTCTAAGTCTAATCTGGGTCAGTGTTGGAGCTCAGCAAGAAAAAAACCTTCAATTAAGTGATTAAGGCATTGAGTTATTGAACAGAAAGTCATGCTGCCATGATTGGGTCCTTGACCAACACCCTTAACCCTCACCTGCTCAATTGCATCCTGAAGTGCTTTGAGCAATTGGATTTAAATCTGTTTCTCATGTGTCTCATTTACACTCTAATTTTTACATGGATAATCCCTATCCATAATTCTGATTATAAATCAGATTTATCAGTTTAGTTTGCCCAACAATATGAAGCATCCTAATACTGCATGGATGACCATGATATGACATGAGAGCTGCAGTGAGTGCATCATTGCGTTAAGAACCTCCGACACTACGAGACCCATCGACGGAAAGGGGGCCGAGATTATTCAGACAGACAAGATACGCCTCTCCACTTCAGAGACAGCCTTTACAGAGCTTTTAATCTAATTAAGTAAATAAACTTATAAGTGATCACCTTAGTGACAAAATGCTGCCGAGAAGGCTAATTTGCTTCTTTCCTCCTGCAACAGATAATACTATTTTATTGCACAAAGGGTCACAAGGGAAATTAACTTCTGTCCGAGCAGCAAATAAAAAGAAAAAGCCCAGACCCCCAGAATAACAAGTGTATACTGATTACATTCATCCCAGAGAGTCCCAGATGGATTACAACAAGTGACCTTTCTCTAAGCTCCCTCCGAAAATGTGATATGCAAACGGCCGCCATCCCACAGGCCAACGGATGAGAGTGTATCTATGCTGAAAATAATGGCAAAAGGCAGGAAGCACAGGTTCTGAAGGTTATCTCTCTGATTGTTTTGAAAACAAGGTCTTGAGAAAGTTCCAAATGAAACCAAGGAGCCTCCTGCGAATAAACAACAGCTTTCAGTCCTGTTCTTTTTGTCACGTTAGCTGGGTTGGTGTTTCTTTTCTTCCAAAATAAAGGAAATTAATTCTCTGTTTTGTTTGTTAGTTTTTCTGTGTTTACATTATATATCTCAAATCTAACAAGCTTACAAGAAAAAATATCGTATAAACTCAGATTTTCCTGTATTTTTGGTAAATATACCGTAGAGCTTTGTATAACTGGAAATGAGTCAATAATCAGGTCAAATGTCAGGTCAGTAAACTGAAAAATCACACAGATGCATGTCTGACAACACTCCACAGAGTAGAATAAATAAAGTAGGCACTCATAAGCATTCACTTTGTCTTGTATTTCTTGTTTTTTTTTTTTCTTCAAAACTCAAAAAGAGGGTTAATAGTTTCTGAACACATTAAAAAACTTGTGAAGTTATAACCATAATGCACAATAGTGCCATGTTTACTTTTGGTTTACTTTTTCACTTTTCAATATTATTATTATTATTATTATTATTATTATTATTATTATTATTATTATTATTATTATTATTATTATTATTATTATTATTATTATTATTATTATTATTATTGGGGGCATTGGTGGCTCAGTGGTAGGTTTCTCACCTATCATGTGGAAGGCCCGGGTTTGATTCCCAGCCAATGCCTCAACCCCAGCCACTGGATGCAGTGCCGGTCCCAAGCCCGGAAAAATGGGAGGGTTGCGTCAGGAAGGGCATCCGGCGTAAAACATTTGCCAAGTTGTTGTGCGGACCAGTTGGTCTGCTGTGGCGACCCTGAACAGGGAGCAGCCGAAAGCAACTTTTTCTCTATTATTATTATTATTATTATTATTATTATTTTCTGAATTTAATTTGAACAGACGATAAAGTAGCACTATTTATCAAGCTATATATCTGTTTCTTAAAATCAAATATCTTTCTTGCCTCATTAAAATGATTAAAACAGACCAACAAAACCAATAGAAACAATCAGTCAAGAAGATGAGGTTGAAACTTTTTTCATGCTGTGACAATAATGTACAGAATGTTTTAATCAAAGGAAAAGAATAAATAAAGAAATAAAAGGGCAGAGGTGGAGAATACACCAGTATTGATCCCAGCACAACACAGGTCCTGCTGACAATCTAGGGTTTAGTCTGGTAATGTCTGCAGTCATTGACAAAATCAATGAAACTCATTCTTTCAATAGATTCCAATTATTAGCACAAAGTAAAGGGAGCCATATCTGATAAATCGGGGGGAAAAAACTTTATTGAGAAGAAACACTGACATAATAAATGACAAACTACAATGCAAATGAAGCTGAAACTAAAACACGAACAGAAGAAAAGATGTTAGGAACATGTTAGGAAATCTGGACAGAGATACTGAGAAATGAAAAGGCTGATGATTGGTTTGTTTTTCATAGTTAATTCATATTTATGCATTTAATTTACGTTCATCTGATAATATTTACATTGCAACTTAATATGAATTATATTTAAAAACAATCAAAAATGAAGCCTCTAAGAAATTTGAGGCAAATTCATTAAATATTTGACTTTGTAATATCAACCAATCAGAAATACATGCCTTTATTTGAGATTATTTTTTCTGGATTCAGAATTTGTTTTCTATAACAATAAATAACTCACCCAGAAAGAACCATCCTGTAAAAGCGTAACATTCTCTAAGATAATCATCATTAACCACTCACCACCGTTTGTGTTAATTAAAAAAAAATACAAGCCTAATGAGTTGGATCTAATGTCCATTTGTTCAGCTATATCCACCAAGGACTCATTTTTAAGACATGCCTAATGTAATCAGAGAGGGACACAGAGGAGTTCAAACACTGTTCTGTTCAGTTCCTTTACTTTATTCATGACATGAGTCTGTTGATTAACTTTTAACATTAGATAGATAGCAATTTATTTAATAAGCATGGAAAATTGTTGGATTAATGGATTGCCATTTGAACTGTGGAATAGATAGATAGATAGATAGATAGATAGATAGATAGATAGATAGATAGATAGATAGATAGATAGATAGATAGATAGATAGATAGATAGATAGATAGTATAAATTAAGTAGAATATAAATGTACTATCCTAAATAGAGGCAACTATCCTACCTATTTATTGTGTAAGAAAAAACAGAGCATGCTGTTACAGGAAAATAAATGTATGATTACTGTCTTCTTCTTCTTCTTCTTTCGGCTTTTCCCTTCAGGGGTCGCCACAGCGAATCATCTCTCTCCACCTATCCCTATCTTCTGCATCTTCAACACTTGCACCCACTAGCTTCATATCCTCATTAATTACATCAATACATATACAAATACATATACCTCCTCTTTGGCCTTCCTCATTGCCTCCTGCCTGGCAGCTCCATGTCCAACATTCTCCTACCAATGTACTCACTCTCCCTCCTCTGAACATGTCCAAACCATCTTAATCTGGCCTCCCTAACTTTGTCCCCCAAACGTCCAACATGAGCTGTCCCTCTGATGTACTCGTTCCTAATCCTGTCCAATCTTGTCACTCCCAAAGAGAACCTCAACATCTTCAGCTCGGCTACCTCTAGCTCTGACTCCTGTCTCTTCCTCAGTGACACTGTCTCTAAACCATACAGCATGGCCGGTCTCACCACTGTCCTGTACACCATCCCCTAGATTCTCGCTGATATTTTCCTATCACACAGAACTCCCGACACCTTTCTCCACCCATTCCAACCTGCCTGCACTCGCTTCTTTACCTTTTTCCCACACTCTCCATTACTCTGGATTGTTGACCCCAAGTACTTAAACTCCTGTACCTTCTTCACCTCTTCACCCTGTAACCTTACTGTTCCACTTCCCTCCCTTTCATTCACACACATGTACTCAGTCTTACTACGACTGACCTTTTATTCCTCTTCTCTCCAGCGCAAACCTCCACCTCTCCAGGTTTTCCTCCACCTGCTCCCTACTCTCACTACAGATCACAATGTGATCTGCAAACATCATTGTCCAAGGACCTCCGACAACTGGTCCATCACTATAGCAAACAGGAAGGGGCTCAGAGCCGATCCCTGATGAAGTCCCACCTCCACTTTGAACTCCTCTGTCTGACCTACAGCACACCTCACCACTGTCCTGCTCCTCTCATACATGTCCTGCACCACTCTGACATACTTCTCTGCTACTCCTGACTTCCTCATACAGTACCACAGCTCTTCTCTTGGCACCCTGTCATACGCTTTCTCCAAGACTACAAACACACAGTGCAACTCACTCTGACCATCCCTATACTTCTCCATCAAAATTCTCAGAGCAAAAATTGCATCTGTTGTGCTCCTTCTGGGCATGAAGCCATACTGCTGCTCACAAATTTCCACTACCTTCCTTAACCTAGCTTCCACTACTCTTTCCCATAGCTTCATTGTATGGCTCATCAACTTTATCCCCCTATAGTTGCTGCAACTCTGCACGTCACCCTTATTCTTAAAGATCGGCACTACACACTTCTTCTCCATTCCTCAGGCATCTTCTCACTCTTTAAAACCCTGTTGAACAAACTAGTTAATTCCACTGCTGCCTCTCCTAGACACTTCCAGACCTCCACCGGGATGTCGTCAGGACCAACTGCCTTTCCACTTTTCATCCTCTTCAAAGCCTTCCTGACTTCATCCTTTCTAATCTTATTTACTTTCTGTTCCATAGAGTTCACCCCTTCTACTCTTTTTTCCCTCTCATTTTCCTCATTCATCAGCTCCTCAAAGTACTCCTTCCATCTCCTCTGTACACTCTCCTCACTTGTGAGCACCCTTCCATCTCTATCCTTAATAACTCTAACTTGCTGCACATCCTTCCCATCTCGATCCCTCTGCCTAGCTAACCTGTACAAGTCCTTCTCACCTTCTCTAGTGTCTAACCTAGTGTACAACTCGTCATATGCCTTCTGCTTGGCCTTAGACACCTCCCTCTTCACTCTGCACTGTAACTCCTTGTATTCCCGTCTATTCTCTTCAGTCCTGTCCATGTCCCACTTCTTCTTGGCTAACCTCTTCCTCTGGATACTATCCTGAACTAATACTGTCCTCCTTCCAGATGACACACCCAGCACCTTTCTCCCAGTCTCCCTGATCACTTCTGCTGTAGTTTCCCAGTCATCTGGCAGCACTATCTGACCACCCAGAGCCTGCCTCAACTTCTGTCTAAATTCCTCATAACATTCCTCCTTTTTCAGCTTCCACCACTTGGTTTTTTTCTCTATCTCTATCTTTGACCTCTTCTTCTTACAGACCATCAAAGTCATCCTACACACCACCATCCTATGCTGTCTGGCTACACTCTCTCCCACTACCACTTTACAGTCACTAATCTCTTTCAGATTGCCTCTTCTACATAGGATGTAGTCTACCTGTGTGCTCCTACCTCCACTCTTGTAAGTCACTCTATGCTCCTCCCTCTTCTGAAAATAAGTGTTAACCACACCCATGTCCATCCTCTTAGCAAAGTCCACTACCATCTGTCCTTCAAGGTTCCTTTCCTTAACTCCAAACTTGCCCATCACCTCCTCATCACCTGTGTTCCCCTCACCAACATGTCCATTAAAATCTGCTCCTATCACCACTCTCTCACCCGTGGGAATACTCTCTATCACCTCATCTAATTCACTCCAGAATCTCTATTTCTCCTCTAACTCACAACCTACCTGTGGGGCATAACCACTAACAACATTCAACATCACCCCTTCAATCTCTAACTTCAGACTCATCACCCTGTCTGACACTCTCTTCACCTCCAGAACATTCCTTACAAACTCCTCCTTCAGGACCACACCTACCCCATTTCTCTTACTATCCACACCATAATAAAACAGCTTGAATCCTGCTCCTATACTACGAGCCTTGCTACCCTTCCACCTGGTCTCCTGTACACACAGTATATCCACCTTCCTTCTCTCCATCATATCAGCCAGCTCTCTACCTTTCCCTGTCATAGTACCAACATTCAGAGATCCTATTTTCAGTCCTACACTCTTACCTTTCCTCTTCTCTCTCTGTCTGTGCACTCGCCTCCCTCCTCTACTTCTTCGACCAACAGTAGCCCAATTTCCACCGGGCACCCTGTAAGTCAACGGCGCCGATGGCAGTCGTTGTTAACCCGGGCCTCGACCGATCCGGTATGAAATTCGTACTGACGATTAGCATGGTTAAATTTGGCAATGTTTTACGCCGGATGCCCTTCCTGACGCAACCCTCTCTATTTATCCGGGCTTGGGACCGGCACAGAAGTCACTGGACTGTGAGCCCCATGGCTAGATTATGTATGATTACTGTAAACAGTATGATTACTGTAACCACCTTGAAGTTGATTATTTTCCATGAATAGATCATCCTATTGTTTTGTTTTTGTTTTAATACTATTACACCACAGCAAATAAAATGTACATTTAATAAATTCATGAACGTTTATAAATTATTCAATTCATTTTATTTGTATAATGCTTTTAACAATGGACATTGTTTCAGATCAGCTTTACGTAAGTATAGAGATGTATGATAATATTATTTAGCCTAATATGATTATTATTTAGCCCTAACATTTATCCCTAATGAGCAAGTCTGAGGCGACATTGGCAAGGAAAAACTCCCTGAGATGATATGAGGAAGAAACCTAGAGAGGAACCAGGCTCAGAAGGGAAGGGTGACACTGGACAGTAAATAATGTAAATGTTGATAATGTCCTTTCTTCAACAGTTTATAGTCAAATTTCTAGCCATAATTACAAATTAATGATATAGTGATAACTACATATAATCTCTATAATCTATCTGTTACTATAGGAGTAATAAGATATGCGATAAAAAGCATGAACTATCTGTGATTTGAATTGCAGCCTTCACAAATTTAACAAGAACTAATGATTAATGTCTAAACAATATAATTCACTTACCTTCTTTCTCATTTGTGCAAGAAAAAAATTATTTCTTATGAAGCACAGTACCACAGTGCTTCAAACACGTTTGTTCTTTATCTCCTCCAATGTTAAATATAGAGACACCTTTTGTCTAACATCTTTAGCTAATGAGCCATGAAACACATTTGCTGATGTTGACCCAGTAATTATAAGTAATATGGCTATTAAAAGCTATTAAATGTCAGTCAGCTGTAACCGAGTGGTGTAGCATGCTGCTGAAAGTGGTTTGGACTGTTCGGGTAAATTGGGAAGGTTGTGGCAGCCCAGCTGTTAGCATGGCATGAAGGAGTGATGGAAAAAAGGTGTAGGCTGAACAGCACTGCAGATCTGATTTACAAGCCATGATTTACCATGGTGAACTTTTTTCTTTGGATAATCTACATTTACATTACAGGGTTGGGATTTCTTTTAGTTTTTTTTTTGTTGTTCTTCTTTGGTCACACTAATACAGATCCTAATTAAATGATCTTTATAGCTGCTTATTATATAAGAGTACTATATTCATCCATTACTGTTTCTGAAAAAATAAAAAATGAAAAAAAAAGCACAGGAACTCCAGATGCATGTAGAAATGTTCCTCTTTTATTTTCTTTCTCGCACACAACAACATACAACAACTGGACTTTATTAATACTGGGTCGTGCATGACTGCTCTGTGGGATCCGACTTAACATCAACTGAGGAAGGCAAGAAAATCAGATTAAACAATTAGTGTCAATTAGCCCCGGCCAAATCATTCCACAAACAATTGGTCTCTAGTGCCCCGCTTAATTACGAGCGACTCTCAACGCCTTATCAAGAGCCTCGTTGGGCCTTTGATTCATGTCCGACTCTCCACTGTCCCTCAGGCACCATCAATTATCCTCCTGTAAACAAATCCTTGATAATAAATGACTCAGGGAGCTGAGCTCTATTAGCATAGCCTTATTTATGTCTCCTACTGCAGCCACTGCCACAAAACCACAAGTGATCAAGAGCCTTGCCTGATTAGAAAAACCGGACACTGGGGAGGAAACATGATGTGCGTCAGTTTGAATCTCTGTATTCTTTACCGAAATAGCAATTATGGAACTGTACAGAATGCCATGTACAAAGTACGGTTCATCACCGTACATAAGAGTAGAATAGTTACATATAAAGTGTTTTGGGAATCTTTTTCCAGTGATGATATACACGGATCCTTATTAAAGGAGCCATCATCATCCATAATACTAAATCTATGAGATCATGAGCATCAGCGCAGACGTAAACATGCATATGCACACATGTGGCAGAGGCTAGGCAGCAGGCGTGATGACATGTTAAATTACCCTGGTGATGTATGGCTTAATGAACCCCCTTGTGTTGATCTCGCTCCACATTAATCAGCTGCCTCCAGCACATTCCCTTATTTTCTCAATGCTTCCCTGATAAACTGCAATTTCATTTAACCTTGGACAGCAACTTTAATAGCTTCCACAGGACAACTGTCAATACTTGCTTGGGTATACAGTGATTAAATTGCACGGAGAGAAGAATGCCCCGACTTCCTCTCTACGCCCTCCCCCACTCGATTCCCCCACACCATCACCCCCATCCTCCCTTCCCCCAATTGTCAAATTTTTTGCTTACACATACTGTGATCTGAAATGCCGAAACAAGTCGATGGATGTGCAAATTGGCAGGAACAGCAATTCACTAATGTACAAAGGATAATCTGATTACATGCTTGTTAGCTCCACTTAGAGGCAAATATGATGCTGTCATTCATACAGTCAAACCCACAGCCATTTTCCTTAAGTGTCTGGGACGACCAGAACAAGGTATCACACTTGCTGCCATGCTGTAGATATGCTGTAGAGTCACTGAGTCAGTCATTGTTAAATGAATCTCTTCTATAATAGTACATTGAAAGACACGCAGTTCCTTTCCTGATAAATCACACAGTTTTTAAAGGGGCTGCACTTGGTTCATAGTTTGCTTATTATACAAGGAATAAAACACAACGGCAGGCATACTTTATAGTTGATGCCATCCAGTATGGCCTGACATAAAGCAGGAAGCTGATTAATTTCCTGTAATTGAACACCTGGAAGTGTTTATTCCTCTTATACCACTGTGATACCACAGATTACAATTTTTAATTTATTAATGAAGATTTTTAAACAATTCACAGCTACCTGAGGTTCCTTACATACCTGTTATATAGGTGTTTCCTTATTGCAAGTTTCAATATCAACAATCATATGTTTTTTTTGTTGAACTGCACGTTAAAAACTGTTTATCAGCCTTGTCATTATCATGACCATGATCATCGTTATCATTTGGATTACAGCCAGAACTACTATCAGAGCTGCTGTTACAGAAAATGAATTAAGACCTTATGACCATTCAGAATTAAGAAAAAAATAATTTGCAAGTGAAAAAATATAGTAAGGATATAGAGGAAATGAAAAAATGACCTCCTACAAATATTTACATTTTCCTTACAAGCCTTTACATCTGTACTTTTTGTGTACTTGCTCAGAATTTGTGTTTCCTTTCTCATATTAAGTTTTATTAACATATTCTACTTTTTATCCATATCTTCCCAATGATGTTGCTCAAACAGGAATGGCATGATGCAATGCTGTAAGACAATGCACAACCACCCACTGCATTTTGACTGAAGTATAGCTTGGATTAGGACTCGTATGACTTCTGCAGTGCTGTCAAAAAGAGAGCTATGAAATCTTGACAATGTTTTTACATTTCAGTATGATGCCTAACGAGCATCATTACGCCACCTTAAGCATACAGTAAAAAAAGGTGTTTCTTTTTACAATCATGAAATGTAAATCATGAAACACTACTTGAGTGTGCCTGTGACACCACTGCCCACGCTTTCTCGGCACGTGCAAAAGAAATACGGCTCTCATTAACAAGGTTGGACGATGACCTCAACGCAGTCATAATGATTTTCTCTGTGTGATATCTACATTCCCTCCATGCAGATTAAGCATAACTCAGGCAAGGGACACAAGCTGACTGATTAAAAGCAAAAACAACTGTCAGGGAAGTGAAGGACAAGGGAGTGTCTTCATTGTATAATACAGCAACTTAATTGGTCCAGACAGTCCCTCCAGTGGGAAACGACTGTTTAGCTGTAATTAAAGTAAACTGGTGATGCAAGGGCATCTATTATTTGAACCTGTTCTTGAAATAAACCACAACAAGATCACAACCTGTATCATTTCAGATGGATTTATCTGCAGTTAAAAATACTACAGTTAATATTATACAGATGTGACACAAAGTTACACAAAATGCACCACAGATCCTGCAGTAATTTATGTCACATGTGTTTTCATCACTGTTGTGAGATGAACAAACAAATGAGGAAAAAAATGAGCTCTATGTAAGTTTTTTTTTTTTTTTGACATTCACACACAAAAAACTTACTGCACTGATTAAAAGCATTGTGTTACTGAAATGTGAAAAATGTGAAAACATTTCTCTATCTACATTCCATCCACATTCACTCACTCTCTCCATGACAGGCTGATGCTGATGGTGGTGGATGCTTCTCCATTACACTTGCTGATAGGCAGAATGGTCAGAGTGAGATAATTAGTAAGGCTGGAGAAGACAGTAGAGATCCTTGTCTCTCGCCTCCGTGTCACTGACTAAAAACGTTCCTCACGTCCCTCATGCGGACAAAGTGGAAGAACTCACATACAGCACAGGATGGTGGATGCTTTTTAAAAACATTACACAGAATGATATGACATTACCCAGATCACAAGGAAGTGTTTCTGTAGATCATGTCAAGTACACAGAAAAAGTTTATGAATACCTGGAGTTTCTTATGCTGTATTCAGATTTAGATATTATAAATAAGGCCACAAACCAAGAAAAAAAAAAAAGCAGAAACCAAAATTTCGGCGGGTACACTTGGAAGTTCACATATGCTGTGACTATAGATGAAAGTCTCGGAAAGAGTGCATTACTTATAAAAACTTAAATACGGTGTGCTGTCTAATTAGAGCCTTTTCTGTTTACGTTAAAGCTAAATTGCACCATTAGAGTGAAGTAATTTCTAATATTTCCTAATTTCACTAAAATTGTAATAATAATTATTCCTCAATACACTTATTTATTCCTTGATTAATATTATAGAATTATGTAGTATTTTAGTAAAACCAAAAAATTTTCAATGGCAGTCTACATCATTTATCATCCTATTAAGTACCTTTATTATTATTATTATTATTATTATTATTATTATTATTATTATTATTATTATTATTATTATTATTATTATGTAATATTGTGCTAATATAGTATATATTAATAGTGTAAATAAAGATAGCTTGCTAATTGTGCATATCTATACAATTAAGATAAGCAACTAAGGTTTGAATTGTTGACTCAAAGGTTCACTCCATTTTTTCAAGCATCACTTAAGAATTAAATCCTAAAAAGTAATCTTATTTGAAGAAATGTTTTCTTTCTCAAAGAAGAACACAGTTTGTTTTGGTTTATAGAAAAATATTTCTCTAAAACCTCAAAAACTGAGAGAGGGACATCTTTTCAGAGAGGACTTCCTCTTACTTACACACACACACACACACACACACACACACACACACACACACACACACACACACACACACACACACACACACACACACACACACCTCCCTCCCAAGAAAAGGGGTTTCCATCCCGGCTGACAATAGGTGGCAGCTGGTCGATCGATCCTTGACAAAGAGGTTAGGGCAGTCAAAAGATTGTTAACTAGCCATTTCATCTCACAGACATTTAGATGATTGTTTCCGCTTCATTGCTTTCCTTCAGCGAGTGCCACTGCTACACCTGTGCCAGGCCCTTTTTAAAGCTTGCTTGCCCACTTCTGTCGACCTCGCTCAGCAGCAAATAAGCCAGCCACACCCTCTCACACAAATGTGTGACTCCTTACAATACATCCTGTTTGACAAATGCCTTTCATGCATGAATAAGGAAGCACAAACCATACTGTACATTCTAACTGCACTTTTGTTAAAAGAAATGTTTGATGTCATAGGAAAAGGACATAAGACATGTCTAAGATATAAAAAGATATAATATATAAGTATCATCAAATGACACTTGAAAAGTCAACACAATACTAATGTGTGTGTGTATGTATATATATATATATATATATATATATATATATATATATATATATATATATATAGAGAGAGAGAGAGAGAGAGAGAGAGAGAGCGAGAGAGAGAGAAAGAGTTAACAGTAAAGAAGAAAGTACAAGGACACAAGTATACAGTGCAGTAGAACTCACTCCACTATAGAATGTTTCTGTCAGCTACAGCCCTTGGGGAAGTGGCCAGTAACCCTTAACTACACATACAACCCTTTAAAGAACCTTTGATGAACTGTTTTTCTAAAAGAGTCTAGGTATGTATGCACTAATATATTAATTCATGGTCACGCCACAAAACATTCTTGGATTTAACTTGACTACGTTGCTTCTGAGCAACTCATAAACATTACCTTGTTTTGGAATTGGCAAGCAACCAAGTTCCTGACATGGATCCCCTGACCCGCTCAAAGCTCCTTGTAAACCTAACAGTAAAATGATTTAACAATACATTGTTGTACAGATACCATCTAATCCAGAAACCTGCTGGTGTACGTAAGCCCTCAATAGCCTACTTCTGTATGTTCCGCTTACATCAGAGTATTGTCTCATGTTATCTTAGACTAGCATCTCATTTGCTGCTTAACTACAGGGCTTATGTTAATGTTCATCAACACACTCTAAAGCCCATGATACACCTTCTTCCAGGTGCTTAGGTACAGTCATTAGCCAATGGGTTCCTCCTTCCCCATCCAATGTCCATGTACTTCTGATTGAGTCAGAATGAATGATATACTGTACAGGGGTCACATGGAAGTGGAGCATGTTTTTACATATCACCTTGTTAGTGCTTGTATTATACTCTGTAAACAGAAAATGCTGTACGTCACATAGCTCTTTAGGCTCATTTCATGAGAACAAGACCACACTCTGCATCTTTAAAGTTATATTTGTTCTGGGCAGTTTCAGTTTCTTCATTTAATTTTTGATTTTTTGGCCATTTTTAATAGTAAAGCATTATACAGCTTAGCTTTATTCTGTTAAACTTCATGGGGATCCAACTAACAAAAGGTTTTTACTTTAGTTATATTAGGCCTCATGGTACCATTATTTTGTTGTCTGTAAATAATAATTATTTTTATCTCACAGAGGACGGTGTGAAAAGGAGTGGAAGATCTTAACAATTAACAAAAGCTTGTTTGCTGTTAACCACATAAATGACCATATATAAAATTACAACATTTATGTATTTTACATTATGTATATAAAGAATTTTAAACAAAAACTTATAAATAAAAAAACAATGCCTCTCGGTTCACTTGGTGTCAATTGTTTTTAAAAGTATTTTTTAATTGCTGCCAAAACATTTGTAGTATGAATGGCATCCAGTACAAACACTAAACAGAAACACTAAACAGAAACTAAACATTTGCATGACTCATAAGAAAATTTTTAAGTAGTAATGGGATATTTACAGTAAGCTATTTGCTAGGCAAAATAGACAATGCCTTTCTGTGTTGCTGCTAAATATGCTACTATTAAAAAAATGGTTCAATTCTTTTAGACTTTATAATCACTAAGGCACAACTATAGTATTGACAATACAAATATATTTCAAATAGTAATGTGTGTATTGAACAGTAACAGTTTTTGATAGTTTTGCTTTTTATTTTGGAATAATGCTGGTGGATAGATGACATAAATCAGTACATTATATATAGCTTTATGAGTAACCTAAATCTCTTAACTGTTACATTTGCACATATGATACCTGTGTGTACATCTGTGATCTTTAGTGCACGTCCATACGTTCATATTTGTCATTGTGTGTTTGTGACCCAGCTATAAGTGATCACCTGGCCTGTGGCTCTCCTCCAGTGGGTTTCAGTTCCGGGTCTGTGGTCTGTGTGTCTGGCAGTGGACTGGCCCTCTCTGAGGCTCAACCAGGCACAGCCATGCTTCCTGCTCCTCCTTTGTCACACCATTTGGACACTTGTGTCTGAGGCTCCACTGCCCTGGCCTCACTTGGCAGCTCCATACACACAGACATCTGCTCGCTCTCTCTGTGACCTCCTACTGAACAGACAGAGCTGGGGCCACAACCGTACTGCGTTGCAATGAAAACTGGTACAGCCATATGATGTTTAACAAAGTCACAAAGCTGGGCATTATACTCAGTTGCATAGAATATGTCTGAGGACACACGTGTGATGAATATTAATATAAAACTACACATAATCACAATAATGTTATGCTAAACATTAAGAGGTTTATACAGTCCTGGAAAGAGCTTTTATGCATGACTGTGTTGTTATGTCGGGATTATAATAGGTTTTCACCAGTGATCGTTTTACAAGTATTTTCTATCACATTTTGGCATTTTAAGAGAAACAAGTGTTTGATGTGTAAAATGTTTTCTTTTGATATCAACAACTAAACAGTTCCTTTTCCTAAAAACAGTTTTGAAGAACAAATAATAAACGCATGCACTATAATATACTGAAGTTAACTGACTGGTTTTTTTTTTTTATTTAACTTGTTACTCCCAGTATAACTCGCTTGTTCTTATCTAATTAGACCATAATCAGACCTCAGCAAGACTTGAACAGGTGAACCGTTGCTTTGCTCGGAGAGTAGGATCAGATTAAAGCCGGGGAGAGAGGAAAGTGCTCGCGTCGTCTCGACCATTTGTTTTCCTTCCTCTTCTCTGTGCGTGGAATTATGCGGGAGCGAGCGATATGAAGCGGGTTTTGTTCGCGCTCACTGGGCCAGAACTAACGCGATGATTGCGGCCACCGAATGGGCCGTGTCTGTCTTTAGCTCCATTTCGTGATGGTAACGCAGCCCATACACGACAGAAGAAAGAGCGAGACGGGGACATCTGTTCAATCCAACAGGAACCTGAGCACCCTCCGTCCCACTCCTCTTTAGTCTGTTTAATTTCAGTTCAACATGTGAAGGATGTTGAACCTGCATCTTTGTTTTTTTACACTGGTGGACCAGAACTAGTTCTGTCGTACATATCTTGGCAATCTGTAAAGCCTTCATTTAAATCCTGGATTTAAATCTTTTTTAGAATAGTGTTTTATCAGGTGTCTATAGCCTAATAACAAAAAATAAATAAATAAGTAGTAATAGGGGCTACTAGGAGGGAAGGAACATAGTACCTGCAGTCTGTGTTGAGAACAGACCGGCGCTGTGGCTCACTCTGCGCCACGCAGTGTGTATGAAGTCTCCAGAGGACTCCAGCACATATTGTGATTAGTCCAGCAGTGACCGAGCGCTTTCCTGCTCCGTTTGCTAAAATTAAACTCGCCTTTCCAAACTTAACGTTTTTTAGGCTATCTGAGCTCGCGTTCTCGCACTCGGACCCGGTGGCACAGCCTGCGGGCATTTACACGGTATGACTTTTCCTCCACGCACCCTGTTGCACTCCGACACTGCTGCGCTTTTTGGTACATTCAGGTTTAATGCTGTCCTTTTTGTGCGTGATTTAAACAATGTGATGACTTTGGGGCTGAATTGTGCGCCGTCTGAATATTATTCTGTATATACATATTTTAAAATGATCAATATACATAATTTTATAATTTTAAAATTGGACACTTTTTCCTGGCAGCATTCAACCTCACGTCGGAACGCTTAATTTCTATCGATTAAAACGATGTTTCCGGTGGGACATATTTACGATGTTGATACAAAGGGAATCTATAAGACACACAAATTTTCAGTGATATTTTGACTCTGAGAAATAAAGATATCAGACTGTACCTTAGCTTGTCGCTGGGGTGCTACTTTCAAGGGTACATCTTTTGGACTTTTTAGTGTGTAACCTTTATCTGGAGAGCTGATGTGGTGTACCTTTAATTAACTGTTAGAGTAAAGCACAAGTTACATCAGTGGTCTCTAAAGTCCAGTGGTTGTTGTTAATACTAAAGTCACAAAGTTATTATTATTGTTGTTGTTGTTGTTGTTGTTTTTGTTTGTTTTTTGTTTATTATTATTATTTATTTATTTTTGCAACTGCCCCGTGCTCTTATAATCTCTTAAATCATCCAGTCCCCCCCTGCCCTCTGTTTTTTTTTTTTTTTTTTTGGCATATTGGCTATTAGCGTTATCGTTAGAGAGGGAATCAGCCAAACTGTTGTGCAAATCGAAGAAACAGAGAAATGAATCTGATCGGCCATCTATCACCGAGCGCAATAAAAGAGGCGACAAGACTCAGGCCCGTGATGTGATGAATCCTCCTCGGTCGTTTTAATTAACTTTTTTTCTGCTGTCCTATAATGACCAGGCTGGTCAACGGAGCCGGTCAATAAGAATGTTAATATCAAACAAATAAAACTTCTCATGATTAAAACCTCCTGCTTTATTAAATTTGAAATTCAAATGAAATTTATGCCGCGCATGCTACGCTGCATGTAAATAGAGTTTCCTATCCTGCCTCATTATCCTGAGAGGATCCCGGTATTCACGGACCTCACGGGCGACATAATGTATTATATCACCTATCACTCTTTCACCTCGGAAAGAAACCAAGAAATAGTTTACATCCTCAAATTGTGCGCTTTCAATCAGATTTACAACCAGCAGTAAACTCCAGAGATACATATTTAGCTCAGGCTATATTATTTTCATTTAAATATGAATGCGTCAAACAGTAGGTGCGGTCAGTTTAACACAATTTACTGCTTTTATGACAGACTTAGAAGGTCTTAGAAAAAAAATGGGAAAGATTTAAAATGACAACTAGTCCTGTTTTATCCTGGGTTCTTGGGAATAAAATGTAATACACCAACAAAGTAAGAGGATTTTTTAAATACATTTTTTACTTATCTGAAGTTGACGGTGTAATATGAGCAACAATAGAGTCCTGTTTTCTTATTATTATTTTTGTCAGAAATCCTACTTTTATTACCTGGATGACGTGTGATTTTTACGAGTCTACAGAAGAAAAAATATTTTAAGGCTTTATGCGTATTCACTAAAAATTTAATAATAATAATAATAATAATAATAATAATAATAATAATAATAATAATAATAAAGCCCAAACTATATTAATCAAATATTATCTTCAAACGACCAAATTATAATAATAAGTATTATTATTATTATTATTATTATTATTATTATTATTATTATTATTATTATTATTATGAGCAATTGCTCGACTGAATACAGTTCTCCAACTAAAGTTATCCTAACAAAACAAAGTTGAACTTTTCAAAACAATCCCACTGCCTCATTAAAGTTGCGCTCTCGCTGGATGAAGGGGGTGGAGGAACATGTCTGGAGCGCGCTATTGATGACCTCACGCTAGAATGTGGCCGCGTGAAAGTACGGCTGCTCTGATTGGTCGCCCGGGTCATAGCGGCACTTCAAAGCCGGAGCAGAGCCTACAATTGTGCTGGAATGGGCGGACCACATCATTGTATTGCACACCTCTAAAAAAAACACCGCTCTAATTCATAAATATAAAAAAGATCCTCTGAGGAGGGCACTTTTGTGATGGCAACTTCACTTCTAGGGGTGAGTCTAAGGAGTTTCTTGCTGGTTTAATTAGTCCTACCATTGTTCTGCCGAGGGGATTAAAATTACTTCGGTCAGCGAAGGAAAGACAGTCACTTGGTTATGTTTTGAGGAAGCAAGAGAGCAGATCCAAGCGGAGGTTCATTTCTCAGCTGCGACGCAGTTTCTATTCGACATATTCTGCTCATGTTCATAGAACGTCCATGTTGGAATATTTATGATATATATTTGGCCGGTGCCTAAAGTTAGTACTTGTTTTAACCTAGTTTTTTATACCATCCATCGTACAGGTATGTCTTCTAACTCAGTTGCTATTGTTACCCAGTAGTTTAACATTTGCCTGTTGCAACTGGTTAGCGAGGAAAAGAGACTTGCGCTTGCTATTAATTAAAATACTGACTGCCTATAAACTTACCTCTGTACTCGTTTTTTTTCCAGGAGGAGCCGCGATTAGGTTCGACACCTTTAGCCATGCTGGCTGCGACGTGCAACAAGATCGGGTGCCCTTCTCCATCCGCGATCTCGGATAACACGTCGTCTTTCGGAAAGGGATTTCACCCATGGAAGCGCGCAACAGCTAGCAGCTGCAGTCTGGGCTCGGGTTTATCCTCAAGCTTCGGCGTGACCAGAAACGGCGGCGCTCTGACGGACTCGTTCGGTGCTAGTGGCACAACGGCGTCCAGCGCATTCTCACTGACACCAGGAGCCTCCTCCAGCTCCCATCTTGGCAACGACTACCCCGTGTTCCAGCCACCGGCGTCGAGTGCCTCTCAGGAAGCCGGTCATCAGCCAGTGTTCATCTCCAAAGTGCACGCCAGCGTGGACGGCTTACAAGGCATCTACCCGCGCATGAGCGTTGCGCACCCGTACGAATCGTGGTTCAAGTCGTCGCACGCAGGGCTGCCGACTGGCGATGTTGGTGCTACGAGCGCTTCCGCCTGGTGGGATGTTGGCGCCGGGTGGATTGACGTTCAGAACGCCAACGGCGCCGCCGCGCTGCAGACACCGCTGCACTCAGGAGGACTCCAATCGTCTTTGCATTCGCCGCTGGGCGGCTACAACTCGGACTACTCCGGCTTGAGTCACTCTGCTTTCAGTACAAGTGCGTCGCCACACCTGCTGTCCGGCGGCCAGCACATCATGGACGGCTTTAAGCCTGTACTCTCTTCCTACCCGGACTCGAGCCCATCTCCCCTGGGCGGCGCAGGAGGTGCCATGCTGAGCGCGGCCCCGTCTGCCTCACTGGCTGGCTCACCTAGGTCATCAGCGCGCCGCTACTCGGGCCGTGCCACGTGTGATTGCCCCAACTGCCAGGAGGCAGAACGCCTGGGACCTGCGGGTGCGAGCTTGCGCCGTAAAGGCCTTCACAGCTGCCACATCCCCGGTTGCGGCAAGGTGTACGGCAAGACGTCGCACCTGAAGGCGCATCTGAGGTGGCACACGGGCGAGCGGCCTTTCGTGTGCAACTGGCTCTTCTGCGGCAAGCGCTTCACGCGCTCTGACGAGCTCCAGAGGCACCTGCGCACGCACACAGGTGAGAAGCGTTTTGCATGCCCTGTGTGCAACAAGCGCTTCATGCGTAGTGACCACCTGAGCAAACACGTGAAGACCCACAGCGCAGGCGGCTCCGCGGGCTCTGGTTCGGGCGGCAGCGGCGGCAAAAGGGGCAGTGACACCGACAGCGAGCACAGCGGGCCTGGCAGCCCTTCATGCAATTCCCCCGACTTGCTACAGCCCGCCGAGGCACTTCCGCCGAGTATGAACGGCCGCGCCAACTCCCTCGATTAAACTGCTTAAAAATGACTGGAATTGAAGCGGCAGGGTTAGTGACCTTTACAAACAAGGTTCTGACCTTTACTAAGAAAGAACCGAGGAGCCAGCTTCACTGCGACGTTATCTAGACATAAAGTTGGTGATAACGCAAAAAGTCAGCTTTGGCCCGGACAGAATCTGTAACGCAGTTGCAGGAAAGAAGAGATAACTTTTGGGGGAAATCTGGGCACAAGACGAATTTGCTCCAAAGGCCCATTTTAATGGATTCGTGCTGGATACAGATGAATTCGTTAAATCCAAGTTTTGAAATGTCAATCAGTGAAAGGGCCAGCAATGTTTCGCTTCTGTTCTGTTTCCTCAAAATAAAACAGTGGCACTTTATTCACAAAATTCACAATTAAAAATACGCTGTAATCTTGCCAAGTCTTTTGTTCAAATTAATTTCTTTAATATTGCAAAAAAGCATAGTGTATATGTCGCACATTGGTCTTTATTCAGGAAGAAGACAAAAGCTGACAATATTTGTATGAAATTTACTTATTTGCTATTGCTGAAAAACGAATGTACATAATGAAACTGTATAGAATAGTTTAGAGGATTATTACATACCTGTGTAAAAGTTTGGGTAACGTATTGTCCAAGATACACTTTTGTATAGTAGCTATTTTTAGTTGCATATTGACTTTAGTAAATATATCAAATGGAGTGCATTTTTGTGAAGACGTCATATTTATCCATAAATTGGACTTTCTTTTTCTTTTCTTTTTTTTTAAATAACTGATCGTTTATTTTGCGATCTAACAGAATCGCACCTTTAAACTGTAAAACTGAAAAATCGACATTAATTCGGTGTGAAATCGGGTTTTATCAATTATGTCAGCATGCACATGTGAGAGGAAGGCTCATTTCTAGACTTTTCTCCCCAAGAAATGACTCTCCCTCAAAGCCCCTCAATAAAGGCAACATGGGTTAAGTTTACTATCAATCTGTACTTTATGTCAGTTTCTTTGACTCCCTAAACCAAGCAAAAACGTTTTTTGTTCAGTTACTTGTAGATAAAGACACCAAAAGATCGGAGAAAATGTAATCCATTCTTTTGTAAAATCTCGTGATATCTTTAAATTCTAAGGGAACATGCCTCATAATAAAAAAAATGGTGCAGCTTCAGAGATCAAACACACAGTCTACTTTTTACGTAATTTACATTTTTATTCCGTAATCCACAATCCAGGAGTATTTTTCACACATTTTCCTTATATTTAAAACTAAATTTTTCATTGTGTTTCCCATGAGCTGCACAATTTCCTCGCTAACCTTTGGAGCCATTCGTTATAGCTTATGTCTCATCTTAAATCTAAAACTGCATTTTTTTTTTTCTAGGTTTGCAAATTAATATGGCGTTGTTAATTGTACTTTTTGGTACAAATGAACACTTACTGCTGTATTCCGAGCCGTCTAATTGATTCAGTATCTGAACCGAGTCGATTCATTTAAGATGATCATGATGGCTCTCAAACTAGAGCAATTTCCCTCAGACCAAAAAACGGGAATAGGATTTAATTAATTACAAATACACCAAAATCGCGTAGAATATACTGCGTGTTTTTATCGATGCTACGCGAAAATATTTAATAGTAAATAGTTGGAAGTTTGTAACGAATAATATTCCCGCAGGTTTGCTCTGGTCACCTATAGCTTAGTTGTTGAATAGACCTGCATGTAAAAAATTCTCATTGTTTATTCGTGTATGTATAAAATCTACATAATGTTTCATAATGTTTTTAACGAATAAGACAATGAGAATGTATCCCGAATATTCTCTGCTACTGTAGACTTTTTATGAGCCTTTCACTCGTTCCTCAGAGTTTATCTTGCTTCTCTTTGTTTGCTCGAAGTCAGATAAAGTGTAATGAAAAACCGATCCGTGCGTGAAGCAAACGTTTAAAAATTTGTTAGCATACTGTGAGGTCGCAGCGCCCCACCGAGGCCACAAACCGATATTGTAGTCAAAATGTTTAATATGTCGGTGTCTAAATTGTATTAGAAGGAAACTCGCTAAATAAAAATGGAGAAAAAGATATAAAACTCCTACAATCCCCACACATTACATGTAGTTGATATAGGACAACGCGACATGCTAGGTTTCGAATACATCTTGCGTCAAACAGAAAACGCCTGAAGTAAAAGAAATAAGAATGAAAGCTAACAAGTTTTTTTCCCCACATTAAATGTTAACGTTAATTTATAATTTACTTAAATCTTTATTGCGAAATTATATTACTTTTTGACCGGGTATTATGTTGGCAAAATGTCTTACTTTAACACATAGTTTGGGTTGCTTGCGTTAGCCTGCTGACAAAATTGCGCTAGCTCACTTTAATTAATGTGGACATATAGCTGAAGTTGTGATAAATACTACGATGTGGCTTTTTTTGTAATTAAAGTAGATGTATAAAATACATTTCTACATTATTAGGCTATCTAATTTTGGACTGTGTATAACTTTTATTTCTAACTAAAAGTGCTACTTTGTTGCTAGCTAAAAAAAAAAATGGCCTCATGTTTCCGCTGTAATATTATCTTCGTCAGAAGACAATCTTCAGCCCTGGTCTATAGCACAACAATGTCGTTATTTCTTATCCACAAGGTGTGTTTAAAAACTTATCATAATAGGTCAATATTGCAAACATAATCTCTTAAACCATGGTGGCTTAATCCATATTACATCCAGTGATGGGTTAGAAATGTTATTTTTAGCCAAGGTATTATTGGAGTGTATAGTATTTAACACCAATGTATTACATGTGGTGTTCTCTCTAAGAAAATGTAATGTTGTATTACATTATAATTTTCAATATTCATAAAATAGCATCCACTACCAGTTAATGTACAATTGCTCAGTAGTGTAACATCACAGTCTCGAATCACTCCTGTGAAAAACTCCAGAGTGAACAATAAATATATTAGTATTTCAGTTGCCCTGTAACATCATTGAAGAAAAAGTGAACAATGAATGGAGAAATTGTCTTTACTGTTAGATAGGCCGAGTTGGATGGTTTTTAAGACTTGTTGATTTACATTTTCAGTAAATTTGAATGGTTTGTGGTAGCCTTTTCTCATTCGGTACAGCGTTTCTGCAACAAAAAAGTCGCACTTGCTATCACTAAACATCTATATCAAGATGCTGCTGAAACTTTCAGCCTTTATACAGTAGACAGTGTGATGTACAGATAGGTGACAAATTAAAGGAAAAGACACCATAAAGTAAAGTGGTGGGGCAACACTCAATTGCAGAAGATGTGACTACTGGATTTATAGGTTCTTCATGTCTCTGGCACAGAATTGGAGGGAAAAAGATACATCAACCAAAAGATTTTCACTCAGATATACACACATATTTATACTCATCAACCTTTATACCATCAACATTAAGTACGCTTCAGAGGACCTCACTATTTGAACAATTTACATGATATAATTATCAAACAAATTGACATTAAATAATTAACAATTCAACTTTCACATTTCTGGTTATGAATCCCAATTTCTCCCTATCAGAGAAGATGTATTTTAAAGGCAATTTTGTGGAAACGTTTGACAAAAAGAGAGCCACAAGAGATGGCCACAAGAGAGCCCCTAGGACCCTGTTCCTCTTTAATGTGTGGAATCATAATACTTGATGCTTAATTTGAGTGCAGTTGGTGAAAAATTTTAAAGCTTCAAACGTTTTTATAAAATGCCTAAGATTATCCACAGTCCTGACTTGACAAAAGGAAAAGCAGAAAAGATTGAAGGGTGATTGCAATTGTGTAGTTATGCAGAAAAACTAGCAGAGTTTTTCTTTCATCCCCATGAGATGCTGTGCATCCCACGAGTACAATCTATCACCTGGAATTTCTTCTATCACAACTCCAGACAAGGTTTATCTATCCAGTATTCAAAATTCCAGTCCTTTAGAATCGCTGCTCAACATAGCTGATTCCCTATGGGACTGCTCCAATAATCGAACAAGATCTTATTTCATCAAATAATTGCTAAACACTTTTACTAAGAACAATGCTGAAGTGCAAATATCCTGGGAAAAAGTCCTGGGAAATAACTATTCTATAGAAAACACACTATCGAAGAACATTTTAGTTATTAGACAGTACCTAGAATATCTGCAACCTGCTCCTTACAGTTGCACATGAAACAATAGCACAGCCCATTTACAAGCATGGTACACTTCTTGACTCTTGTTTGGCCATCAGCTGGTTGTGGCTGCCCTTCTCAATCACCTTGCCATTATGAAAGACTGCAATGATGTCAGCATTCTGGACGGTGGTGAAGTGGTGACCGAAGATGTTGCCCTGTTGACCATCATCCAGAGCTTTCTCCACAACAAAAGGAGATAATTTTCAGCCGCTTTAAAAAAAAAAAAAAAAAATACAAATAAATAAATAGTGTATACGGACATAGAACAATTATAAAACTAAAAATGTGTTCTTGGAAAATAAATTATATGAAAAACTAACATAAGACTTATAAGTCCACTCACTTCAAGCAAAATGAATCTACTTTTTTTTGTGCAGTTAGGGCCACCTAGTGGTTTATAAACAGTATATCTGATTAATATTTAATATACAGAATGTAGATGTCTATAGTTTAAGAGGACCAATCTTAAAATTAATATACTGATATAAACTCACTGAGCACTTTATTAGGAACACCTGTGCATCTACACATTCATGCAGTTATCTAATCAGCCGATCGTGTGGCAGCAGTAATGCATAAAAGTACGCAGCTACAGGCCAGTACATTCAAGTAATGTAAACATCAACCATCAGAATGTGGTCAAAATGTGATCTTGAAATATGATGTTGTATGATTGTTGGTGCAAGATGGGGGCTGGTTTGAGTATTTCTATAACTGATGAACTACTGGGATTTTCACTCACATGTCATGACAAACTATTTAAATCTGACACTGTTTGCACTTTTACACTTTTACATTCTTTTTGCACTACTGTCATACTGCTGCTATCGGACATATTGTCTTGCATCTTACAAGAGGCCTCTATACCCAGAACTACTGAATGTTTACATTTATCCTAATTTATATTTGCACCTTTGAAATTGTATTTGTATATTTAATAGAATTCACTGTTTACACTTACTCAGATGTACATTCATTCAGATGTTTCAATATATTTTTTCACTGGTTTATTTATATCCATTTATTACAAGTACACTGCTGGTACCATCACAGAAAATCTGTTCTATATTGCACTGATTGCATGACAATGTAAACACTTGATAAGAGAGAAGAGAAACGGTATTTCGATTCCTCTGTATGTCTGCACATATGGTGGCGTTGACAATTAAAGAACCTTGAACCTTGATGTCTCAAGTTTACATTTACTTGTTCATGTTCATATAAACTTATCAAATGTATAAATCTTTAAATCAAAGTAATATTCATCCTAAGTAACAGTGATCTTTAGTTATCAATGATGCATAGAAACAAATCAGTGTTTAAGGGTGACAGAACAAATGTTATATGGGACCCAAAGCCATATTTGTAAAAGAATTGTGTATAATTAAAAACTTGGATAATTAAAAACATCCCTGTCATATTTGTCAGGAACAATTTAGCACCAGAGAGCGTGTGGAAACCATTTTGTTCATGGCCACCAAGTCTCCACAGAACCCCATCATTCTGCACTCACTGTGGTTAACCACCCATAGGCCCATGATTTCAACAAATGAATGTGAGCTCATTTAATGATGTTCCTCTTGGTTTACAACCTCTACTTCTCTCTCTCTCTCTCTCTCTCTCTCTCTCTCTCTCTCTCTCTCTCTCTCTCTCTCTCTCTCTCTCCTGTTCCATTCCACAGGGTTAAATTCCATCAATGTAAGGTACAGATACCCTCTCCCCCCTTCAGCCTATCAGTCCTGGAACAGGAAAGAAGAACAAAAATTATCACTAAGTTAGATTTAAGAAATGCCTACAACATACACGCTAGGGATGTGCACATCGATGTATGAGTATTGCTGGAGATACTCAGAAGCTTCAAATTTGGTATCGATATTTTCTAAAAAGTATTGGTATTTTAACTATATTAATCATTTCAGCATAATTAAATGTTGTTAGCGCTGTGTACAGGATGGGCGGTGAAGCTTTGTATATATGATGTTACACACCGTTCAATCTGTGGCGGATCGCGAGCGATCATGTGCCTTTCAGCTACGTACTCTACACACACACACACATACACACACACACACATACACACACACACACACTCTTCCGAATTACAGAATGACACGATGGCAGAAAGAAAACATAGTGTTGTGTGGTGAACAGCGGACAAAAAATTGCACAGTGCAGTATTGGTGATTAAAAAAGTCACACACAGCAACAATAGTTAGTAACTTTTTTAAACACTTACAGACAACACACACTGAAACTTATAAACTTAATAATAAACTTATAAAGAGGCAGAACAAAAACAGCTGCCCAGTCTCCCTCTGCCCAGTCTCCCTCTGCCCAGTCTTCCTCTGTCCGACAAAAGACGTTACAGGAGAGTTTTACGGGAGGCAAACCCTACAAAGAGCACAGTAATTACTTAACTTATTAACTGTACTCTCTCTCTCTCTCTCTCTCTCTCTCTCTCTCTCTCTCTCTCTCTCTCTCTCTCTCTCTCTCATTACCATTAGGTGAATAAGAAGAAATGTAAAAGTGTGTGTGTGGGGGGGGGGGGGGGGGGGGGAGGAGGAGGAGTAATACTGTACCAGTATTTCTTACGTTATAGAAACCAAAAACATCCCCACAAGTAAAATAATACCAATAAATCCTGAACCTTCTGGAGATAGAATATACAGTTTGTACAGTATAAAAATAATTATGTGTTGCGAATGTCCCCTTAATGTTAGGAATACCAGTATGTGTGTGTGTGTGTATATATATATATATATATATATATATATATATATATATATATATATATATATATATATATATATATATATATATATATACTGTATGTGTGTACAGTGTGTATATTTTGTGTAATTTGTTATTAATGGCCAGTATGTGTTTATATGCCTTTACTTGTAATGATCTTTTTTCTAAAAATTAACATTATTCTGAAAAATCACATTCACATTTAAAATAATAAGTGGTTTTATATAATAAATATATATATATAAATATATATATAAATATATATATATATATATAAATATATATATTTAAATAATATAATATATAAATAATAATGAGTGTAGTTCAGATAAGTGGTAGACAATGAATGAATGAGTATGGCAACTGCTCATGAATTCAGTTTCTTCTTATTTATTGAAATTCTTTCAGTCAGATAAAGCTATTGTAGCAAGCTTTCATCAACACTGTTGCTTGACGTAGTGAAGGATACACAAATATAATTTTATAAAAATGCAAGGCTCTTACAGTATAATACCTAAAATGGCTAAATATATATTTGGATTAGACTGCCCATATTAAACAAAACCGAGATAGTTTGATAAAGTCTGTAATCTATGTGAAATATATCTATTAAAGCTGGGAACCTTTGTAAAATGGCTATTGTAACTCCCATTGTAAGGAGGGAGATTCTGACCAAGCTTGTAATTACAGACCATTATGAAGTTTGCCAATTGCCCTAAATGTGCCCTAAAACATTCAAAACAATTTGAGTCCAGGTCAGAACACAGACTATATCACATGCTAATTTACTGAAATAATTAAACAAGCTTTCAAATAATAGATCAGACCTTTCAAAAAACGTCCATAAATGCTATGTTACTTTATCATAAAGAACAATCATAAAGGAGCTATGAATGTAGCCGCAAGCCATGACTGTACACTTTCATTATGCAGTGCAACCTTTTATCAGTCACCGTTTTCACTGAAAGGCATATAGTTATGAGAATGTGAACATTTGTGAACTTTGATATACATTAGATACATAAAGATTTACTGACACATACTCAGATATGTACAGTAGACAGTATATATTGCATTTAAAAATACTTCTGTGACTGTTTTTGTTTCATTAATACGTTTGCTCTTTTGTTAGTAGTGCACATGATATGTGGGTCCTAATGAACAAACCTGTAAAACGAGACACTGTGGTGCTCATACCAGAAATGAACGAAAGAACTTTCCAAGAAAAACCTGTTACTGCCTCGAAGATATTTCCTGAATCTTATCTTATCCCGTATCTTGAGGTATGTTAAATTTTAAATAAATACATTTATGGCCCTCGCTTAGCTTTTTATTTCTATATTTCTGAAAGTCAAGTCTTTCTATTTCTCCACTGATTATAGTTTTTCTATGATTGTATTAACAAATTATTATTATTCATTCATTGTCTACCGCTTATCCGATCTATACTCGGGTCACGGGGAGCCTGTGTCTATCTCAGGCGTCATTGGGCATCAAGGCAGGATACACCCTGGACGGAGTGCCCTCCCATCGCAGGGCACACACACGCGATCATACTCTACGGACAATTTAGAGATGCCAATCAACCTACAATGCATGTTCTTTGGAACGGGGGAGGAAACCGGAGTACCCGGAGAAAACCCCCGAGGCACGGAGAGAACATGCAAACTCCATATACACATGGCGGAAGCAGGAATCGAACTCCCAACCCTGGAGGTGTGAGGCAAACGTGCTAACCACTAAGCCACCGTGCCCCCAATAATTATTATTATTATTATTATTGATTATTATTATTATTATTATTATTATTATTATTATTATTATTATTATTATTATTATTATTATTATATATTTTATTTTATTTTATTTTATTTATTTATTTATTTTTTTCTAGGGGAAAAAGCTTTCATCATTTTTGTGCTCAATTACAATGGTGTGAAAAAGTGTTGGCCCCCTTCCTGATTCCTTATTTTTTTTACATGTTTGTCACACTTCAATGTTTCAGATAATCAAACACATTTAAATATTAGATAACATTTAATAATAAAGATTTAAAAACTGCATGATGTGTTTACTTGTGTTATCTTTGACTAATATTTAAATGTGTTTGATTATCTGAAACATTGAAGTGTGACAAACATGTAAAAAAAATAAGGAATCAGGAAGGGGGCCAACACTTTTTCACACCATTGTAATTGAGCACAAAAATGATGAAAGCTTTTTCCCCTAGAAAAAAATAAATAAATAAATAAAATAAAATAAAATAAAATAAAATATAATAATATAATAATAATAATAATAATAATAATAATAATAATAATAATAATAATAATAATAATAATAATAATAATAATTGTAATTACAGACCATTATGAAGTTTGCCAATTGCCCTAAATGTGCCCTAAAACATTCAAAACAATTTGAGTCCAGGTCAGAACACAGACTATATCACATGCTAATTTACTGAAATAATTAAACAAGCTTTCAAATAATAGATCAGACCTTTCAAAAAACGTCCATAAATGCTATGTTACTTTATCATAAAGAACAATCATAAAGGAGCTATGAATGTAGCCGCAAGCCATGACTGTACACTTTCATTATGCAGTGCAACCTTTTATCAGTCACCGTTTTCACTGAAAGGCATATAGTTATGAGAATGTGAACATTTGTGAACTTTGATATACATTAGATACATAAAGATTTACTGACACATACTCAGATATGTACAGTAGACAGTATATATTGCATTTAAAAATACTTCTGTGACTGTTTTTGTTTCATTAATACGTTTGCTCTTTTGTTAGTAGTGCACATGATAAATATTAGTCAAAGATAACACAAGTAAACACATCATGCAGTTTTTAAATCTTTATTATTAAATGTTATCTAATATTTAAATGTGTTTGATTATCTGAAACATTAAAGTGTGACAAACATGCAAAAAAATAAGAAATCAGGAAGGGGGCCAACACTTTTTCACACCACTGTGTATACTTTTAAAACTCTTGACTATAAGTAATCCTTTGAAATGAGGTAAATGCTCGCTCAGTGCTTATTAAAAATGTGTGAGGCAATGCAGTGTATTTGGATTACAGTGTTCTAAAAACACATTGTAACATTGCTTAAAGATCATAGGTATGTAGAGGTAGGACTACTCACTATGACCATGCATATTGCTAGATAAAAAATGCCACTACAATTTTACAAGATGGTTGTTTAGGTAGTACAGGATTCTGATCTTCATAAAAGCTTTATTTGGAACCCTTTCTGAATGGAAAACTCTGTTATATTGTTCCCTCCAGAGGAACACCCTATGAACTCTTAAAAGCTCTAGTACAAATAAAGCCACTGAAAAGTGTGTCAAAATAAAAGCAAAACTCACATATTAGGCTACATTCTTTTCCCAAATTTCCAACTGGCAATTTAGATAACAACAATTTAAAGATCCATATTTTGATCAATTCAAAATAATATCCAGAAAAATCAGAGCCCATTTAATAATTTACACTTTTCAAGATGTTGACATTTTGCTCAATTAAAAATCACTTACCTCAAAGCACTCATCACACCCTACAACGCTCCCTCTGATCCTCCAGCACTTCTCGACTCGGCCTACCATCTTTCAAGGTACAAGGAAGGCACACATCATCATTTTTGCTCTGGCACCAAGGTGATGGAATGGATCCACTGGATCTCCAAACAGTCACTGACTATCTTCAAACAACATCTAAAGACCTACCTCCTCCCAAATTACTTAAAGTAGCACTTAAAAAAGTCTGTGTGGTTTTCTTCTTTTTTTTAATTACCTCCTAACAGAGTGATGGCGTTTTTAGTCGATGACCTAGCGAACCAGTATTGATGTATTTATTGGCAGAGACTTTAATAGCACTTCTGTATGTTACTCTGAATAAGGGCATCTGCCAAATGCTATAAATGTATATGTAAAATCGGTAGCTGTGCAACGGCTCACCAAAGAGAAGCTGTCATCAAACAGTTAGTCACATGAATATGTTGCCATGGAGAATTAAGTCATTCATTATTTGGTTTTGGGACAAGTGAACACATTCAGTTCTGATATGCACTATATGGCCAAAAGTATGTGGCTATCACACCTGTATGTGCTTGTTGAATATCCTATTCCAAAGTTGGATGCAGAGTTGTTCCACATTGTGTTTTTTTCTGACAGTATAGTCTACATGCTATGGTCTACAAGGACAGCTTTATTTAGGATGATGAAAATCATAAAGTGAAAGGGGTAAAGAGGGTTAAGAGTGTCTGTAAGGCCTGCTGTCTATGTCAGGTCTCTTCTTTATTCTGGTGATCCCCACATAAGAGACAACCTCTAGTATTTAACTTCCTGAAGTATATTTCATATCCATCCATGGTTTATGATACCTCAAATCCAGTGATCCACTTTATAAGCTCACAGCATCATTAACAAAAAAATTATAACAAGTATTTTGCTGTTGATTTACACTATAAAGTATATTATAGTTATTAAGCTATATGAATAGTTAGCTATTAATCCTCTGTACAATCATACTTACAAAAACAAAATAGAAAAATAGTCATCATAAAAAGTCCCAGATGATTTTGCACATTCAAATACTTCAAAATAGCAAAAGTCATATATAAAGATGGATACAGCATAAAATAAACAGCATGTTTAGAATAAATTAGTACAGCTTTAGAAATAATATCATTGAATTAGTGCACCATATGGCTAAAAGTATGTGGACACCCGACCATCATATCAAATATTTTTCATTAGATTTTGGAGTGTGGTTGTGGGATTTTATTAGGGAGGTCAGGCACTGATGGTGGTTGAGGAGCCCTGATGCACTGTTGCCTTCCGGTTCATATCTAAAGTTTTCAGTTTTCGGTTAAGGTCATGGCTCAGTGCAGGCTCCACCCTTGGCAAACCATGTCATGGACCTCGCTTTGAGCACAGGGGCATTGTCATACTGGAACAGGTTTGGGATAGACCCCTTATTTCTAGTGAAGGCAAATCTTAATGCTACAGCATACAAAGACATAGTAGACATTTGTCTATAGTATGCATCCAACTTTGTAACAGCAGTTGGGGGAGAACCACATATGGGTGCAATGGTCAGTTGTCCACAAACTTTTGCCTATGTACTATGTCATATCTTTTATAAAACCTTTCATTTCAAAGAAATGTGGTACAAGTAGGTTATAAATAAGGTACTATATGTTCCTTTGTTCGTTAATTCATTTAACATTTATCGATTTCTAAAGTTAAATCAACAAAAGCATTTGGTTACATGTCAACCAAATATATTTGTTTTTACTTACAATAAGACCATATCTTGAGCTATAACTTCATTTTTGTACACATACACTTCTACAAAAATACATTATATTTGTGTGAGGTGTAAGCTACATGAGGAAAAAGAAACTACAAGTGATTGTTGTCAGAAAAATAGATATGAGTATGTATTACTTTATAATGATAATAACTAATACTCTGTTGTGCGTAAGATTCTGCTACATATAATGCTGCATGACACAGATGCTTATGAACATACAGTAACAGTTAGTGGGAGACTTGGGCATTTACAAGGGCATAGTATGCTCCTTGTTTGGCAATTAGCTGGCTGTGTGTGCCCTTCTCAACCACTTTGCCATTCTGAATGACCGCAATGATGTCAGCATTCTGGATAGTGCTTAATCGGTGAGCGATGACGATGCACGTGCGGCCCTGTCGAGCATCATCTAGAGCTTTCTGCACAATCTAGACCACAGCAAAGAGCAGAGACAATTATAAGAAAGCAGTTCTCATCATAAGTTTGTGGGCATTAATAAAAACCTGCCAAAAATAATCATTAGTTAAAAAAAATTCTATGAATATGTAGCCACTAGTAGGCTAAGTAAAAAGAGAAATTTAACAAAAAGCCCTGAGTGTCTACTTTTGAACCCCACTGTAGAGACTTGACATGACATTAAAATTAAATGCTGAACATTGGCACTCCAAAACAGGAGGAAATTCTATTTTTTGGCCTCTGGTAAAAAGAGTTAGACTATTTCTTTGCAGACTGGGAGAAACAAAAAAAGAAAGAGTCTTGTTCATAAAATGTGCATACATTATTACAAAAGAGTGTGTACGTCATTATCTTGAATCGGCAAAAAAAAAAAAAAAAAGGCATGTTAAAGAACTCCGCTAATCTTTTGAAATTCATACATGTCATTGGTGTAAATATCAGCATTCTGACACATTATATAGAACCTGTAATTAACCTGTCCCTAAACAGCTAGAGCTCTTGTTCTGCTAATCCTTGAATAACTACTAGAAATTCAGTTATTTAAAATATGCAGTCAAAGTACTTTCCTCTTGCACACTTTTACACACACATTAAGCCTTATTTTGGGTGCAGGAAAGGGACATAAAAAAATGTACCATGATTATATCACAGTTATTTCCAATAAGCTCTAGGTATCTAAATCAGTGATTGCTTTGTTGTCTGTACATATACTGTGTAAGAAATACTGGCGGTCCAGATCTTGGCTAAACTTATTTGCAAGTTTTTTTCTCACCAGTAAGAATGTTAATGACACTTTGCAAAATGTGTTGTCTGGTTGTCTGTGCCAGTAGGTGTTAGACATGGGCATGTGGTTTTATGCTTGCTTGTGTTTACCATCATGTGGAAGCTGGGGGAGTTTTGTCACCCCCACTGGTTTTTGATGGACTAGTTCTGTAACTAACCTTTAAGCCCATTGTTTATTCTGTACGCATGCGTTTGGCAAAAAAAAAGTGGTTTTATAATGCTTCCTTTTTAAGCTTATTCCTCATTAATATCATGTTTTTTGTGTTTTTTTCCAGTCAAAATCTATTCACATGCAAACTTTGCTGGATGTTTAATAGACAATATTAATGTTATAAAAATAATAATGTTAAATAGACAGTATGGCAAAGACAACCAGAAACCTCTCACTAACCTTTTCACTCTCTGTGTCCAAGGCTGATGTAGCTTCATCCAGTAGCAGCACTTTAGGTTGTCGGACCAAAGCTCGAGCAATCGCTATCCTCTGTTTCTGTCCGCCAGACAACTGAGTGCCTTTATCTCCTACACGTGTGTTGTATTTCTAAAATGGTGTGAAAGATGCTGGTCATGAGTATAAACAAGTAAAAACAATAAAAAACAAAAAACAAATCAAGTAGAAATGGGAAATGTAACACTTAAACGGATAAACTATATGGGCAAAAGTTTGTGGGCGCCTGATTATCACACCCATATGTGGTTCCTCCTCAAATCTTTGCATTACAATGCCCCTCTGTCATGTACCCACAGCCACCTATACCAGAATCTAATGGAAAGCCTTCAGAAAAGCGTGGAGGTTATTAGAACAGCAAGGGATGGAAGTAAATGTGGAATGGGGTGTACAAGCACATGTAGGTGTGATTGTTCAGGTGTCCACATACTGTATCGTTGGCTATGTAGTGTATGCCTTCATGCAAAGGCCTGTCCCTATTATGTATGTGAAAGATGTTTCATAATGCTTGGAATGTTTCTTGAATAAATATGTGGAACATTATTATATAATATTGTGTGCTAACAAAAAGATGACGGTGACCTACAGCATTTTTAACACCACCACAATGACAGATAGTAGCAATACTAAGCAAAAAATGTCACAAACTTAGCTACATATCTCAGGTTAACATCATAACACCAGGCACATGTTGGCTGCTTATGAGTCTAAAAAGAGAAATGATGCAAAGTTTACTTCTTTTTTGCTTGCCTGGTTAGTACTCTTGAGGTATGTTGGCTGTCAGCATCTAGCTAAACAGTGTACATGTAATAAGTCTATTATATATGCTAGATGTGTAACGCAGCTTTTTTAGTTGTTCTAAGCCAGGGATATCAAACTCAAATTCTACTTGAGTCATAAACTAAGAATTATTTCATGTACATTACGATGCATTATACATTAGAGTGATACATTATATAATAAGATGCTTTATACATTATGATGCATTATAATACAGTATTAGTATCTACCCTATTGATTAACACCACTAACTGAAAAATAGAATAGGATGTCTATATATTTAATTAGCATGTGTGTGTGTGTGTGTGTGTGTGTGTGTGTGTGTGTGTGTGTGTGTGTGTGTGTGTGGGGTGAACCAGAGTTTCAGCACTGAGAAATGTGAGAATGCATGAGGCGTGAGGTCACTACTCTGCGGGTCTGCTGCCTGTGGACATTGAGTTTAACACCTAGGTTTTAGGCAATTTATGCTGCATGGTAATTACCTAGCTAAATAACTATTCTTAATTACCTTTTCAATAGGTAGAATTCCTGAACAATTTTTTTTTTATTTAAATGCCCACACATATACAGGCACACACATTCTCTCCCATTGTAACACTAACAAAAAAAATAAAAATGCACTATTGAAATGATGCCTAAACAATAACATACCTCTGGCAGGCTAAGAATAAAGTCATGAATATTTGCATTCTTAGCAGCTTCCTCAATCTCTGGCTGGCTGACTACACGGCTGTTGTCTCCGTACTGGATGTTCTCAGCAATGCTGCAGTCAAACAGGATGGGTTCCTGAGACACCAGACCCAGCTGAGAGCGCAGCCAAGCAAGGTTCAATTTCTTTGTGTCCACCCCGTCCATTAACTGAGCAAGAAATGCAGTAAGCAATACAAGTAGTTAGCAGCATCTAGTACCGTTTTTTCTTTTATAAATAGAAATAGTCATATTTATTATATTACATAGAGATACACATGGCTGATATGACTGGGTGAGTAATTTTAAGACTAAACATTACAAAAGTACTTCTATGATCCCAACTCACCACGTGCCCACTGGTAGTGTTGTAGAACCGTTCCAACAGCTGGACTGAGGTGCTTTTCCCACAGCCACTGCCTCCCACCAGTGCCAAGGTCTGTCCTTCAGCCACCGATATATTTAGGCCTTGCAGAATCTTTACGTTTGGACGTGTCGAGTATGAGAAGTGCACATCAGTGAACTCTATGTCTCCCCTAAAGTTTGTCTGAAAAAAGAGCAGGAACTCTTATTCATTACATATATAAAGACTATACAGTAGCAGCTCTGTGCTGATGTAATAAACTAATATAATAAGGAATATAATGGTTTTGGAGCTTTATAGTGAGTCAAAGGCCAAAAGCAAGATATTTCACTTACTGGTTTGTCTCCTGCCTCGCTGTAGATGTCAATCTCAGGTACTTTCTGAAGCAAGTTTAAGATTCTCCCAGTTGCAGCTTTAGCTTTGGCAAAGTCTGGAGCAAAAGAGGAGGACTGGCCAATACTCATGGCGGCAAAGACAATAACAGAAAATACCCTGATGAAAAAAAAATGATGAATCAGTGTTCTGTGTGAAGGCTGCAGCAACAAAAGTCTAGCTGACCTGAAACACTTTCTAAATTGTGCTTACAGGAAAACTTTCTCATAATCAGTGTAGCAATGTGCAATCAGCCAGGAGCCAAAACGGAAGACTGCAGCATTAACGAAGAAAGGAATTGCTTGAGAAATGGCAAAGGTGAGTCCATAGATAGGTGCTTTACATAAGGCAGATCTAAAAAAAAAAATAAAAAAATTAAAAATGCAAATTTGTAAAATCAGACATTAAATGAATTTTTAGACTCATGACAAATAAAAAGTGATGTCTCAGTTTTGCTCTGAGTGGCATTTTACTCTATTTGAAGTATGATGTTCACAGACACCTGATTTCAATCCAGCATGTTGGTCCATTTTGGACCAACATCCTTCCAGCACAGTTCCAGTGAATTGTATCTGTGCCAAGGCACAATGAAGCTGTTTTGGTGGTTTGTCTTGGCATAACACCTTGTTATGACACCTTGTGGCTTTTTATTTTCACTTTTAATTTGTCACCTGTCTGTATATATCAAGTAAGTCAAAGCTATTCTTTCATTTGTTCTGCACTGAGAAATAGAGTACTATAATTAAGTTGTACCTATATGGTTTACTGAGGCTCTCATTAAACTTTTGGTAGAAGACATCTTCTTTTGTTAATCCAACCACCGTCTTGAAGTTTTCAACAGTTTCTGTGGATATCTGTAGAACATAAGCATTAAGGTAAAGTGACGTTTTTTGTAGTGCCTTATTTTCCTGACCAAAGGCCTAACTCTTTAAATTCTGTTTACTTGAAGGTAAAAATGTTTGCATTGTGTTACTGAAATAAAATGGCAATCCTAACACACACCATATTGTGAAATTTGCAACATCTGCTAAGAGGCAAAAAAAGAACCATAGATCAATTAGCGGTGTGAAGAGGTAAATGAACCAGTTGAATTTATATATTTATATTGTCCTCAATTCATTTCAGTATTCTTATAATAAAACAGAAATATAATAGTATACCTTGCCAGACTGTTCTAATGCACTCTGATCTTTGTGAGTATGACCTTGCAGAGCTCTCATCTGGATGTAATGGGACCCAATGAGGAACGGTACACAGGAAAGGATAAGAAGGGTAAGTTGCCAGCAATAAATGAAGGCAATGATTACAGCAATGCCTAGGCAGCAGACAGCGTTGCTGGTAATACCCAGTCTAGATCCTGCTGCCTAAGAGAGAAATTAAGAGAAGAAGAACAGTAAAAGTGAACATATTTTGACTTCAAGCAATGGTAATGAATAAAACCAATATGACATAATTTAAAATATATGATCTATCCTTCCATTCTCAAAACAATGTTGTAATATCAAGCAGATGTGACAATTTGCAAGCACAGCAAATAAATGCCTGGACAACTGCATTCAGCTGTAAAATTACAAATAAACTAAAAACACAGTTTGCATTAATTGACACTTCAGCTCCCAGAACCTGGTGAGTCCAGACTTGCGATGATATTTCCTCACTTAATATCATCACATCACTTAATTTCCTCATCACACCACTACATTTCCTACATCAGTATATTGAACTCATAGTGTTAATGTAATTAATCTTTAATTCGTAGTAGATGTTGAATAACACATTTTAAGTCTTATTATAACTGAATAATATACCAGGACCTTAGAAGGTTGCAAAGACTTAATCATAAGCCTTTGGCTCATGGTGGGAGATCACTTACCCCTTTAACCATTGATGCGTCCATTGCTAATTTAGTGGTTAGGACTCCTACTGCATTGTTGTGGTCATCAAACCAGCTAACGTCCTACAAACAGGTTTGAGTATGATAAAGATCATAACATTTTGTCTTAGATTGATAGATAGATACTTTATTGATTTCTTGAGGGAAATTCTTGTGTTACAGCAGCATAAAATTTGGATAGATAGATAGATAGATAGATAGATAGATAGATAGATAGATAGATAGATAGATAGATAGATAGATAGATAGATAGATAGATAGATAGATAGATCTTCTAGTAATATCTAATACTGTGTAGTAAAGTTTTGGCATACCTGTCTCAAAATGGCTTTAAATGCCTGACTCCTCAGTCTCATAGTTAAAATTTCCCCAGACTTGCCAAACATGACGCCCTGGAAATAGCAACTTCAGAATTTCAGATTGGCAAGAATAAAACATGTGAACAGTAAGTTAAAACAGGTGAATATGTCAAGTTTGAAATAATGTATTGGATTACACGAGAGATTTTACTTATTCAAGTGCACCTGTAAGAAAAAGGTGATAAATGACACAGCTCCAAGCAGGAGAAACAGAAGAGAGAACATCAGAGTCTTCTGTCGCTTCACTTCAGGGTCAAACTCAGCAAATACCTACACATTAAAAAAAAAAAGTATTTGAAAAATTGCAAAAAGAAAAAAACCCAAAGCTGCAACCAAAGCTACATTTTAAAATGGAAAAATTGTGCCCTTGGACCAGTCTACTCACAATGCATGCATGCAAACAACAAATCTATTTGACAAGTCGCAAACACAAGGAAAGACAGCTACTCACACCAATGATTTTGGCAAAGAGGATAGCCACACAAGGGTAGACAGCTCCTCCCACAATGCTGGCCAGTATACCCACCATCAGGTAGGGCCACTCAGGTTTGTTCAGAGCCAGAATTCTGGTGAAAGGGACATCTGTAACCTTTTCTTTCTCCTGATAAAGAGATGAATATATTTGATTGTGTGGTTAGGTTGTATTATTGTAATTCTGCATTATTAAGGTTATTATGTAGTCTTAGGCTATTCACAAGCCAATGACAAACTCTGTGATTTAATCATCGTTGTATTACTTTACCATCTAAACACACTAAGCTATTGTTGAATAGATTAGTACCTTCTTCTCTTTCTTAGATTTGGACTTTTTTGACTTCTTTTTCTGCTTTGACTTCCTTTTTGATGATCTCCTTTGAAGATTTATGCTACGTCTTATTGAATTTTTCTCAAGTCCACCGTTTTCTGTAGTGACTTCCACCAGGCCATCAGGATTGTCGGATGTTTCTCCCATCCCATCATCATCTTCAAAATCAAAATCATCATACTCATCGCCATCATCATCATCCTCATCATCATCCTCATCATCATCATCATCTTCTGGATTCCCCTGTGACTATATAAAATTGATAAATACAAAAAAAAAACATTAAAGAACACAATACCATTTACACTGCCACTGTGACTGTAATCAGAAGGGTAGCTGCAAGAGTACCTGTTGTGTGACAAGAGAGTAATAGACTCCTTTCATGCTCATGAGCTCCCTGTGAGTGCCGAGCTCCACCACCTGACCATCTTTGAAGCCAGCAATTATATCAGCAGTACGGATTGTGGACAGCCGGTGGGCAATCACTATGGTGGTTCGGCCTGCTGATGCCTGAGAAGCAACATAAGCAAATAAACTGTGCATCAGCTACTTTTCTATCATGTAATCATCAAATTGTCATGACATCATGCTTTAAAATCTAAGTGGTATGTGATGCTTTGGAAGTCTTACTTTATCTAAAGCAGCCTGGACAATAGCTTCACTCTGTGTGTCCAGGGCTGATGTTGCTTCATCCAGCAAGAGGATTTTGGGGTTTTTAACCAAAGCACGTGCAATGGCAATTCTTTGCTTCTGCCCACCACTTAGTTGAGCCCCACGCTCTCCCACCATGGTGTTCAGCTTCTGCCTCAGAAAAGCAAGTCAAAACATTTATGCAGTCTTTCAATTAAACTATATTAGTTTAAGGGGGGGGGGTTTCCTCTGGGTACTCCGGTTTCCTCCCCCAGTCCAAAGACATGCGTAGTAGGTTGATTGGCATCTCTAAATTGTCCGTAGTGTGTGATTGTGTGAGTGAATGAGTGAGTGAATTGTGTGTGTGCCCTGCGATGGGTTGGCACTCCATCCAGGGTGTATCCTGCCTTGAGGCCCAGTGATGCCTGAGACAGGCACAGGCTCCCTGTGACCCGAGTATAGTTCGGATAAGCGGTAGACAATGAATGAATGAATGAATAAAGTTCTAGCTATCTGCTGTGTGAGACCTCTCAAGCAGTATTCATTTGTTGATACAAAATATCATGTAACTGACAGGTTTTGACTCCTTCCCTTATAAAACTGTATGTATTTGGGGTCATAGAGTAAGAAACCCACAACTCTTACCTCTGGTAGTTTCGAGATGAATTCATAAGCATTTGCTTCTCTCACAGCCCTTTCAATGTCCTCATCAGTGGCATCCTCACGACCATAGCGAATATTCTCAGCAATAGTGGTGCCAAAGAGTACAGGCTCCTGGCTCACAATGCCAATGTTTTCTCTCAGCCAACGCACATTTAGAGTGCGGATATCTCGACCATCCAGGGTGACCTGCAAGCATGGATGCCCTAATCAGAGCAAGTAACCAACCACAGAGGCCTGAATGTCCAATCTCTGAGTCGCTAGCACACTGATTTCCATATAATTACCTCTCCTTGATCTGGATCATAAAACCGTTGCAGCAGTTGAATGGTGGTGCTCTTCCCACACCCACTGGACCCCACCAGAGCAATTGTCTTTCCATTGGGCACTTTTAGGTTTAATCCCTGCAGGATCTACGATAGGACAGAATATACATGTAAAGAAGAATGAATAAATAGTGCTCCTGTTTTTAATAAGAAAGCTATTAAATGTCACATTGCTTACCTTCACATCCTTTCTGGAAGGGTAATTGAAGTGAATGTTTTTAAATTCAATGTCACCTTTCACACTGTCTGGTTTGTAGCCTTCCTTTGAACTGCTGTCAATGGGATGAGGCTATGATAACAAACAAAGAACTAAGTAAGATTAGCTTATCATATAATGTAGCTGATTAATAAAAGATTTAAATTAAAAAAAAGGGCAAATCGTTACCATATCGATGGTGCTGTAGATGGCATATGCAGCACCACGGGCTTTAGCAACACTCTCCAAGTTGGGAGCTCCCTGGCCCAGAGAGAATGCACCAATCATCACTGAGAAGAAGACCTAGAATAGGAAAACATTGCTATGTGTACTATATGATTTTATAGTAGAATACTGTAAAGCAGAAATAGCTGGTATATACAGTGACACATTTCAAACTCACAGTGAGGACTTTTCCAATGGAGTAATTTTCTGGTTCATCCACAGAGAGCTTTGTGCCATACCAAAATGCAAGAGCATACGTTGCTAATATGAATAACTGTGTTAGCCCTAGTGACATGTTTGTGGTAATAGCTTTCTTCACTCCAATCTTCTTTGCATCTGCCAAGTTAGTTTCGTACCTAGAATACAGAAAATGATCTTTAAATGATATTTTGGAAAGAGAGGGGTTTTTTTTCAGCTTTTAAATACAATGACCTTTGAACACTGGAGAATATGCAACAGGTTCTTACTTTTGCAAAGCTTTGTTTTGGCCATTGAATGCAATGACAGTCCTAATGGCCACAAGTACCTCCTCAGCCACAGCTCCTGCTTTAGCATAGGCTGTCAGCTCTTTAGTTGTAAGAGTTGCAAGAATCTTTGTGGGAAAAAGTCATAATTAGGATATGTAATATTTAAATACTGTCATTAGGTTAGTGAAATCAACGCATATTAGCGATAGCATTAAGTTCATACCTTAGACCATACAGCAACTGAACCTGCCAGCAGTGGGCTCACTGCCAAAATGACCAGGGTCAACTTCCAGCCGAAAATAAATCCAATAATCAATCCTGTAATAAATCTGCAGAAGAACTGTACAAATATACAGATCTTGTCTCCCAGGCCATCACTGATTGTGTTTATGTCACTGTCATGGTCAGAAAGAAAACAGTCATATTATTGAGAGATCCCTTACACTAAGCTTTGACAAACATAAATGTTTTGAAATGTTCACTAGGGTGTGAAATAACATTGTTTATGGATAGTGGGTCTGATTATAACCTACTCTGTGAGTCGAGTGTTAAGTTCTCCAATGGGATGCATGTCGAACCATGCCATTGGCTGATGGAGGATCGCATGGAAGTACTTCTCTCTGATCCGCTTGGTCTGTTTAATGCTTGTCAGTATGAATAGCATGACTTGGAATGTTGCAACAAGCAAAACCACAGCCCCAATGGCAACAAAGTAATAAGCATTTCTGTGTGTGATTTAAGAGGAAAGGATGTATCAGCAGCAAAGATGTAGAGTATCAGCTAAAGAGAATTTTTGCAGCTATCATTGGGATTAAGAAATGAATTAAAGCCAATAACAAGAAACTATGAATATAGAAGGTAAAAGGTAAATGAATTCAATTCACCTTGTCATTGATTCCTCAATGTCTATTCCTGGTATAGCAACACATTCTGAAGGACTCAGTGTGGTGTTAAAGGTGAAGTTTCCTGTAAAGTGCCATGCAAATGGAAAGCAACTTCAATGATTTCATAATTTAATGGTACAACATCTGCTGATATGGTTTAGGAGTACAAAATCTGACAGTTCTTGATATCACAAAATATACATAACAGGTACGTAGAGATCGTTGTCAAATTAAAGGGCAAAGAAAATAACAAAGTGTTTTAGGAAAGCGTTAGGCCACCACAAGCCACCAGAACAGCATCAGTGCTTGGTATAAATACTTAAAAAGTCTCAGGAAGTGTATTGGAGGATGAACAACATGCTTCTAAAAGATAAAAAAAAAATAGTTGAGAGAATATCTTTTAGAAGCATGCTGTTCATCCTCCAATACACTTCCTGAGACTTTTTAAGTATTTATACCAAGCACTGATGCTGTTCTGGTGGCTTGTGGTGGCCTAACACTAACATGGCAGAATTACAGTTTACCTTTAATTATTCCACCCATCTGTATACATAATCTCTTGAATTTAATAGAATCTGAAATATACTGTATAAATGACTGCTTGTTTTCTGTCATTGCTACTGTATGAACAAGGGATAAATCGACTGCCTATAGTGTTTCCAGAATGTTGAAGACAAACCATAGCTTGATGAACTACCTTTTCAATGAAGGTAAAATGTAAGTCTTACCTACCTGTAAAATTAAACTTTTGTCCACTTTGTACAAAGCTGTCAGTCATCTTTCCAAACACAATACACATTATGGGCAGTGAAGCTCCATGAACAGCAGCGCACAGAAGAGCAATCAGCATCAGGATGACCTCTGAACAGGTGGCATAACGAAACTGTAATAACAAAAGAAACGGGGAAGTCACGAACATTTTAATATTTAATAAAATTCAGTGATAACTATATCTGTGGCTTGCAAACTGAAAATCAGAACAGACAAATAATTCCTTACCAGCTGGAAAATCCCAACTGATTTTGCTTTTTCCTTTGGCTTATCTGACTTTTTTTTCTCCTTCCTTTAATAATAAAGTAATAATGAATACTTCCTTATTATAGTGTTAAAATAATTAGTAGAGGAAGAATAAACATTTCTAATGGAACTTGATGTACTTCTTGGTCTTTGATTTGGATTTGGAGTCCTCTTGTGGAGGATTCTCTGGGTTCTCGCTCTGTGTTTTCTCATCCTGTGTGAAGGCCAAGTTGATATGGCCAACAGGAATGGTGTGTTCTTTAAAAAAAAAAAACACTTAATAGAGTCTAATGGGACAGACATCTGCAGGAGAGAGACATTTTTTAATAACTAATGATTCATGTAGAGTGCATTACAGCTGGGAGTTGATTGAACATACCCTGTTGGTCCGGTTGAGGTTCTGTATTCTGTTCCTCTCTCATAGTTACACAATTGTATGTTTGCCTTCATTAATAAAAAAGACATTAATATAGTTCAAAAAGGAAGTAGTGCTATTTTTTAAAATAATGACATAATGCATTTACACAGCAATTTCACTGTTAAGACAAATGGTGATTGTTATTCATTATTATTTTCAAGCTGTTAAGATAGCAAATCTTAAGCATTCTTAACCAGCCCTTCAAGCATTTTGTGTTATACAATCTGTTGGTATTATCTAAGCTTTTTTTGTTTTCATTCCAGATTTCTGTTTATTGTGTTCACTGTAGTTCAGGCAAAAGTGGTAGTACCTACTGGAAAATGGAAAACATAGTCATGCTTATGTAACAAGAAGCATGGCATGTTATTTCAGCTAATACTTTTACTGTAGAAATACAGATGTAATACAAGCAAACATTTCTGCAGACTGAATTAATGTTAATGAACATGAATTATGTACAAATAGGGAAAAAAAAGGAATCTTTCATTTTCAGAATGTCTTTTTTTTTTTAGAACTTCTTAGATGTATGTATGTAGCAGCAGCAGGATTGCACAACAAAATCAAGTAATTCCTGATTTTTAGTGTAACAGACCTTGAAATCGAGGATTACATTTTCTTCAGAAATGTGCTACATAATTTCATAACCTGAAACCTGATTCTTAAAATGTCATATTCTTAAAAATATATATACTGTATTATTTGTGCATTTTGTGTTGTATTTAAATATCACTGGGTGTTATTTGCTGTGCAAAAAATATCTGAGCGTAAATGCAGAGTTCCATTAGTAGTAGTAGGACTAATATACTGTCACAAAGGGAAAAGTAGATAGTAAATACACTTTAAAAACTTACCGGTGATGCGATCACAAAAACATAGTAAACATCATAAAGGTCATGAATGTTTCTTGTGCTTTATATTGTACAGCACGTCAACACCCAAAGGACACACCCCCAAAACTGTGTTAGATGTCACGAGCCAAAAAAATGCAGTCGAGCAGTCATATTACTATTAGGACATTTAATGACTGACAGGTTCACCAAAGTTGTCTATATAAGTAGTCAATATATATATATACAATATATTACATACAATATACAATATTATACAGTGGTGTGAAAAAGTGTTGGCCCCCTTCCTGATTTCTTATGTTTTTGCATGTTTGTCACACTTTAATGTTTCAGATAATCATTCATTCATTCATTGTGGAAACATAACACTGGACTTCAAGAAACTTGGGCTATGAGCTTCTCCACCCTTCCTCCAGACTCTAGGACCTTGGTTTCCAAATGAAGTACAAAACTTGCTCTCAACTGAAAAGAGGACTTTGGACCACGGGGCAACAGTCCAGTTCTTCTTCTCCAAAGCCCAGGTAAGACGCCTCTGATGTTGTCTGTGGTTCAGGAGTGGCTTAACAAGAGGAATACGACAACTGTAGCCAAATTCCTTGACATGTCTGTGTGTGGTGGCTCTTGATGCCTTGAACCCAGCCTCAGTCCATTCCTTATGAAGTTCACTCAAATTCTTGAATGGATTTTGCTTGACAATCCTCATAAGGCTGCAGTTCTCTCGGTTGGTTGTGAATCTTTTTCTTCCACACTTTTTCCTTCCACTCAACTTTCTGTTAACATGCTTGGATACAGCACTCTGTGAACAGCCAGCTTCTTTGGCAATGAATGGTTGTGGCTTACCCTCCTTGTGAAGGGTGTCAATGATTGTCTTCTGGACAACTGTCAGATCAGCAGTCTTCCCCATGATTGTGTAGCCTAGTGAACCAAACTGAGAGACCATTTTGAAGGCTCAGAAAACATTTGCAGGGATTTTGAGTTGATTAGCTGATTGGCATGTCACCATATTCTAATTTATTGAGATAGTGAATTCGTGGGTTTTGTTTTGAGATTGAGATATATATATATATATATATATATATATATATATATATATATATATATATATATATATATATATATAATAACACGTGTGTGTGTGTGTGTGTGTGTGTGTGTGTGTAATAACAATTTTGGCAGTCAGCTGTAGGACAAAGTTGTATAGTATGAACTCAGTCGAACTCTTGTATAAGTGTGGCAGAGGATGAAAGACGAGGTGTGTTTGCCATTAAACAATGCACTGATCTGTGTAGATCAGAATACTGATCTTCTCTTAACTTTGAACTTCACTATCACTATCACATCACCAGAAATACTGTACTTTGTCATAAGAGTACCTAAGGGTTACATATGAGCTACTATGTACAGAGGTAAGCTTCAGTTTTAAATAGGGCTAAAGCAGCCGAGTAAAGCTTAAAGGAAATGATGTGTGCAGTTTTGTTGCTTAAAAATGAAAATAACGAATAGCTTTTAAATGTTTGTTTTTGACATGATTTTTACCCCTGTCATTTTATAATGTACTGCAATATATAACTTGTCATTGAAGAAATGGTTTGGTAAATTTTTTTTTACTGTGACTAAACAGCTTCATTTACATGATGAATAGAGATAAATAAGGTATGTAACTCTCCCTCATTCTTGCGAGAGATTATCAAACTAAATCTACCTTGAGGAAATAAGAGGTTACCTGCCACTCTGAACATCTCGTTCATCAGTACCCTCATGTTGTGTGAACAATTGTGTCAGAACAGGATGAAATATTTTCTCATGCATCTAACACAATAGAGCACCTCAGCATTCGGGTTGGTTTTTTACCTTTCCCCTCTCACGTGTGGTAGGTGTAGCCTTAGTTATCGAATAAAGATTTACCTGGAATAATGTGTCAAAACATAAACTCAGGTGAACCATGTACAACCAGTCTGAGCTAATTACAGACACATCTAATTTACTGTAAAGTGAATAGTGTTTGCAGTGTCAACATTTTTAATGTAGGCTTTGCTGATTATAAAGAGAATATCAATATACTTAAGTGAAGGCATTTAAAAGTTACAAAATTGAGTGTAGAAGGTGTAGAACAGAGTCTGTGTAATGTCTACCTAATGATAATGGCAATTATATTGTTCCAAAAAAGGACAATGGCAGAAGATTTATGCATTAATTTAATTATTAATCTGTGCAATCTGTGATCTCTGTTTTGATTTCATGAGATAATATGCTAAAATAAATAAACTGATGTCTTCCTAGTCATGCTTTTTTTACCAAAAGGGTCACGTACATGCATACGCACTTACTCAAATCTATGCACAGTTTTGGGTGGACAGAGGAAATCGGAGAATCCAAAGGACAGAAGCTAAAGTAGGTGTACATGCAGAGAAACTCCACACAGTTCTGGATCAATCCAGGGAGCCTGAAGTTGTATGACAACAATGCACTCTCTGCAACAGTCAAAATACAGTTGGTAAATATCAAAGCTACACTCTTGCTGAGAGCATGTTGGAACTGGTCCACATGTGAGCTATGTTTTATCTAAATACACAGAAAAATGCTTTGAGAGGCAATCATTCATTAAGTATGAAATGTTCTGAGAATAAATACTGGAATTTCAGGAAAGTTTGTAATCATTTATATTGTCTAAGTCCTTCCTGTGATCACGGACCATGCTTTATTTCCAGAAAGTAAATTGAGACTGGTAAATATAGATAATTGTCGCTTTTCATATGTGGAATAATATATGAGCAATTATATACACTCACCAGCCACTTTAATAGGAACACCTATATTAGGTGTTACATATTAGGAACAGAAATCTTGGGCTACAGTGGGCACAGGCTCAATGAAACTGGGCTGAAGGCCTGGCAATGTGAAAATGTAAAAATGACACAGAGATAAATCATGTCCAAGATCTTTCCACCATTTATGTGATGTAGTCAACAAACTTTAAGTGAAAAGCAAATGTTTTGGAAGAGAAGAAAAGGAAAATAATAATAAAATGATTGCATAACTATGTGTGTCCCTTTAACTAATATTTTGTTAAAGCATCTTTTGATTGTAATACAGCACTCAGTGTTTTTGGGCAGGAGTATTTATTGGCCATTTTACTTCTCTCTTTCTTGAGAAAATGCACTTCTTCAAGTCATTTAACAGGTTTTTCAAGGATTTTGGATTTAGATCTGCCGAGCTCTAAATTTCTGACTGGGCCATTCTAAAACATTTAACTTCTTCTGAAGCTATTCCTTTGTTGAATTGAGTTTGTGCTTTGGGTTGTTATTATGCTGGAATTTGGAGCTATCCGTGATTTCCTCTATACTGCCCCAGTCCGAGCTGAAGAAAGCAGTCTTATAACAAAACTCCACCACCATGCTTCGACATAAGTATGGTGTTGAAATGTGTATTTTAGAATTAGGGCCAATATGGTTTAGGGAGATTCAGCCGGGTTTGTTTGTTAGACTACAAGAAATAAACATTACTTGTATTACTGCAACTTATTTAATGGTGCTGTTTGTCTCTTGGCAGATTTTTCTTGCCTTTACATCAATTTTGGAGGAACATCCTGTACTTCGGTAATCTGTGGTGCCCCATTTTCTTTGGGTTGAGGCAGAATCACATCAGCGATAGCAGACATCTCAGACGATGATAATTACTTCTGAACATGGGTTTAAATGTATTTTTTTTTCCTATAAACCTAAAAAATTATTTTATTTATCACTTGAATTTTGTTGTTATGTGTATACTTTCTATACGTACTGTGTACAGTGTTTAGTCTTAGCATTATTTTCAGGTCACCACTAACCCCGAACTATTGAACATTTCCCAGCAAACATCACAGCCTTCCAGACACGTCTTTAAAAAGAACAGACATTCATATCTTTGAAAAAGATTCACAAACATTTGGAAATTTTCAAAGTGTACCCACTATGTTATTTGGGGCATTGGTGGCTCAGTGGTAGGTTTCTTGCCTATCATGCGGAAGGCCCGGGTTCAATTCCCAGCCCCACTGGATGCAGTGCTGGTCCCAAGCCCGGAAAAATGGGAGGGTTGTGTCAGAAAGGGCATCCGGCGTAAAATATTTGCAAAGTTGTTGTGCGGACCAGTTGGTCCGCTGTGGCGACCCCGAACAGGGAGCAGCCGAAAGCAACCCTCTGTGTTATTCATACCAGTCATAACCTTTGTTTATTGTGATTGCCTTTGTGATCGCATTGTTTTGAAACTGTAGCTTGCTCTTGCTTGCCTGCTTTACCTGCACTTGCATTCAGTGCCTCAGTTTTTCTCCCTAACGATTAGAATTTTTCCAGTTTATTCCCAAAGAAACTCTTAACAGAGGCCCAGAGTCCCAATTGATCTGAAACTGTTCAAACAGGATTCTGTAAAACTCTCTTTATATATATTAAATATCCACAATAACAGTTTACTGTCAGTACAGCCTGCATCAAAAGATATAATGATTGGGTAGTGGACAGGTTAATATAATAGTGGGTTAATAGTTACTCATCACAGAAGAGGGAAAAATAATTTACAGTGTTTAATACAACTTTTGTCCCTCCTTGAACAGAACATAGCTGTCCGAATAGAGTATCTACTTGCCCTCTGACACAACTACCACAGATTCCAGGCATCAGTTGCACAATTGTGTCCAGCAACTCAATCTTACTTTGAAATCTGTTTAAAACATTATAGCAGGACAAAATGTGTCAAGAAAATATGTCGAGGAATGGCATGAGCTAAGAAATTTGGGTCTGATGACATGCTATTGTCCTGAACTCAGCTAACCCTTATTCCTAGAGCTTAAAAAGGGAACTGAAATATAGATTTTCTCATCTTTGGTATCCTGAATATGAGTGTTTTACCTGGTAATGTGGAAATAATGTAGGTTTAAAATGGATTTAAAGTATATCTTTGGACTATATAATTAGTTTAAAGAGTGCAGCTGTAAAAGTACACTAAAATACACAGGTATTTTAGCTTAGGTAGCAGGTATTTGGTAGCTTAGTGGTTAAAACTTTTGATCAGCAGGTTGTGAGCCCATCACTGCTACTCCTGGGGCCTTGAGCAAAGCTCTCAATTCTCAGCTGTAAGAGACTCTGGATAAGATGCAATTCAGTCTGGATAAAAGCATCTGCCAAATCCCATATTTGTAAATGAAGGATAGGCCTGCATAATAAGGGTACAAAAGCTGTGTGTTTGATGGAACTACTCCAGCAACATGGCATGGTACCATTTAGTCTTCCTTTTTCTGTAGTTCCTATTAGTTTCTATTAGACCTATTAGTTCCTGAAGAGCTCTTGGTTGCACAAACTACCTCGTGACTATAAACTGTTGAAGAAAGGACATTATTAACATTTACATTATTTACTGTCCGTTGTCACCCAAATGAGGATGGGTTTCCTTCTAAGCCTGGTACTTCTCAAGGTTTCTTCCTCATAACATCTCTGGAAGTTTTTCCTTGCCACTGTTGCCTCAGGTTTGCTCATTAGAGATAAATGTTAGGGATAAATAGTAACTTAACTTTCTATGTTCTATACTTTTGTAAAGGGGCTTTGAGACAAAGTCATTGTTCAAAGCGTTATACAAATAAATTTAATTGAATTAGAAAAAGATATTCTATTCTATTCTATTAAATTACATTACATTACATTATACTACTCCCTTTCCGTAGCTGCTTAATCTTAATCAGGGTCCTTTATCTTGAATCCAGAGCCTATCCTAGGAATTCACCCTGGATGGGATGTGTCACAGGAGTCCACACCACATATTTACTCAATTATTCATTCAATTATTCATACCTAGGGCTAATTTATCTTAGACACTCCATAATGACTTGTGTTTGGGAAACAAACCAATAGAAAAACCCAAAAGACGTGGGAAGAACATGCACTGATACTCCACATAGACACTAAATCAAGTTTTGAATTAAACCTGGATCTGTAATGTACCAAAACATCCCAATACACCTCCACCCTCTATTCTACTGCTTAGAATACAATTAAAAGTTTTCAGGCTGATGACAGAATTTAGCCATTAGAGGTCAGTCTTTGTCAGGTTTTTGTTTTCATGACACACATTTAACAATTAAAAAATGATAATTATTATATTTAGTATATATATTTTATATAACATTTTTACTTGTGCTTGATTTGACATATTATTTGCTAAACTAGTTAATTTTTCCTTTTAGTCCTTAATCCTAATTTTCCATTTTTTTTTAGTTGAAGCGCAACAGGTTAGAAAGACTGTAAAGAATCTGCCATATTTGAAGCTTTATATAGAATTCTTAAAAAATGGCTATTTTATTTAAAATATTTTCAAAGCAGTTCTACACTGACTCAGTCTAAGTGACTGACTCAGAGTGCTTCAAGGAACTGCTCCTGCTAAAAAAAAAAAAAAAGGCTTATCTGCTACAAGTGAAATAACATTGATAAACATCCTTTGTGCTGCTGTATCAGTGAGAAACTGTTAGAGAAAATATACTGACCAGGTATAGGTAAACTGACCAAGTTCTAATACAGTATATGCTCAGCTAAACTGTTAACAAAACTAAATCCAAAGAATAAACATCACACAGTTTGTTTGCACAGGTAGGGCTTATGTATAAATCACTGGGTAAAAGTCTAAGGCAGGAGATTCTTGACTACAAATTTTTGTTATTGATGTACTTTATTACTGATCATTTTCAATATAATTTACAATATTATATGATTTTATTATATGATACTTAGATGATGATTATATTATATGATACTTTATTATATGACTATTTTCTGTAATTATTATTTTCTCCACATATGCACTGTTGAGTCAGGAAGAAAACTCAACATTTTTTATATTTCCAAAAATTATTTAAATCAAGAAAAAAATAATGTTTAATTATGTTAAAAATTATTTCATTATGTTTGAAGGCATATTTGCTTTACAGCATTTCTTTTCATGTGAAAGTAAATTATACCCTAGAAATACAGTATAAAAGAACCCGTGGAAGACAGCCCTCTTCATCATCATCAACGAAACACCCATTGAGGGAATATTATTTTGGAGGAATGCTTTTCATCCCTCAGGACAGTTTCAGAAACTGATAAAAAAAAAAAAACTGTTCATTTTGGCTTGGAAATCAACCTTTGGCTTACTGCAGATCATGTGCATATATTAACTTAGTATGACTACTAATATACAGTGTCAACAAGTGTAATTACTACTGATTAATCACCGGTCTTTGTTTTATCGGTCTACTTGTCAAACAGCAAACCCATTAAATTTTTCTTTTGCCAAAATAAGCGATACACAAAAGAACCGGTCTCTCCAACCGATCTCTTTACAGAAATCTCATAAAAATACAATCCATTGTTTTAGCATGAAAACGCTTATCTTGATGTTGTGAGCCCTGAATGAATACGTTTTCCCACGGATACCGAAACCACCTTTAGTTTCAGGTGTTGCAACTCTATATTGGTACATAAAGCAGAGAAGTCTGGGTATCTGAGTCTTAACCACATCCTGCTCTCAGCGGCTACACAACGCTGGCTGGTTTCTCAGGACTACATTTCCCACAATGCACTTGTTTACTATGCAAACGAAGCTTTGAACGCTAACGTCCAAGGTGTATGGCTGGTGACACTCCCAATCTTTTTATTTAAAAGTTGCTTATTGAACGTGGCAGCGGAAACTTCCGTTTCAGGTGAGTTCTGTTTAATCAAACGATTAATCAGTTACTGCTTATTATTATTGAATCCTATATTGTGTTAAAACCCGCAAAATATTCTAAGCCAAACAGATTTCCTCGCTTAGGTGCTTCTAAAACAGTGAAATGGTTAATGTAGTAAATGTTTCCAGTGATCACCATCGTCGTGTTTTTATTTCAGAAAGCGCTACATATGTGTGTTATATATTCAACTGACCGTCTGTTCTCTGATTTAATTTGTGGAGTCCGAAACAAACACTAAAACACCATATTGCTTTATAGGACACGCGTCATTCGGACACGTCCATACTGTGGTGTTAGTTAGTATTTATTTATTTATTTATTTATTTATTTACCTACCCTAAGTAGTGTACTTGAGGTATGTAGGGAAGTAATTTCGGATAATGCCATGGTGTGTGTGTGTGTGCGTGTGTGTGTGTGCGTGCGTGCGTAAGTAACCGTGGCGAGTTGAATAGATGCTTTCTGTCCTCCAGTAAGAGACTAGAGAGGAAGCGGTGTGTTTGCGATTCAGACAACAAGCACAACCTGTTTTTCTTCAGCGGCATAGTAAGCCATATAATTAATGAGTGGCTTGTTGTGACAAACTAAACACCACAGTGACGATTTCACAACAATAAATTGCTCTTCGCACTAATACCTGGTTTCGTATGTTTGCATTGCTATTACGATACTATAATTGCTCACAAGGGTCACACTGGGGTTAGACAGAATTTTATATTTTATTGTGTGTGTATAAACTTTGAAAAATGATTTTACTTTGGTATAAAATGACATGTTTAAAATGAGTATAGTGTAGCAAGTCAAGTTAAACCTTTTTTTCATGTTACATGATACACTATATTGCCGAAGGTTTTGGGACACCCCTCCAAATCATTGAATTCAGGTGTTGTTTTTCAGGGGTTGGGCTCAGCCCCTTAGTTCCAGTGAAAGGAACTCTTAATGCTTCAGCATACCAAGACATTTTGGACAATTTCATGCTCCCAAGTTTGTGGGAACAGTTTGGGGATGCCCCCTTCCTCTTCCAACATGACTGCACACCAGTGCACAAAGCAAGGTCCATAAAGACATGGATGAGTGAGTTTGGTTTGCAGGAACTTCACAGAGTCCTGACCTCAACCCGATAGAACACCTTTGGGATGAATTAGAGTGGAGACTGTGAGCCAGGCCTTCTCGTCCAACATCAGTGCCTGACCTCACAAATGCGCTTCTAGAGGAATGGTCAAAAATTCCAATACACGCACTCCTAAACCTTGTGGAAAGCCTTTCCAGAAAAGTTGAAGCTGTTATAGCTGCAAAGGGTGGGCCAACTCAATATTACATTCATGTGCATGTAAAGGCAGACGTCCCAGTTTTGGAATGGCTCTGCTCTAATTCATCCCAAAGATGTTCTATCGGGTTGAGGTCAGGACTCTTTGCAGGCCAGTCAAGCTCCTCCACACTAAACTCGCTCATCCATGTCTTTATGGACCCTGCTTTGTGCACTGGTGTGCAGTCATGTTGGAACAGGAAGGGGCCATCCCCAAACTGTTCCCACAAAGTTGGGAGCATGAAATTGTCCAAAATGTCTTGGTATGCTGAAGCATTAAGAGTTCCTTTCACTGGAACTAAGGGGCCAAGCCCAACACCTGAATTCAATGATTTGGAGAAGTGTCCCAAAATGTTTGGCAATATAGTGTATATTCTTCATAAATTTGTATGTTAATGATACGATTTCCCCCTCTCTTCTATTTTTAGGTATTAGAATCATAATATCTACAATTAAAGTTATATTTATCTTGAATTGAATGTATTTCTTCTCTACTCAGATGTAAAAGATGGCCGTTGTAAGAGCAAAGTCAATACGACAAACTGGGAGTCTGCTTCGAAGTCGCTCAGAAGGGACTCTGATTGATCTAGATGACAATTTAACCATCAACAACAATAGCTTACATGGTAATCATGAACAGTTTATTTATAGAGCATGAAATGTAATGTAAGCGTACATGTTGCTAGTATTTTGCTATATTTATTTTTGTTGTATACATAAGCTTGTACAGTTAAATGACAACTCTGAGAAATAGTATTGATTTACATTTACATTTCTGGCATTTAGCAGACGCCCTTATCCAGAGCGACTAACATTTTCATCTCATTTTTTTATACAACTGAGCATTTTTGGGGTTAAGGGCCTTGCTCAGGGGCCCAGTAGTTGCAGCTTGGTGGACCTGGGATTCAAACACACAACCTTCCGATCAGTAGTCTAATGCCTTAACCTCTAAGCTACCACATCCCCATTTGATTTAATTTTTTTGTTATTGTCTGGGCGTGTGTTATGTACTTTTGGAATTCATGTATTGTGCCACTAAGGTGTAGTTACACTTACAGACTTAAGGAACTATTTACTTCTGTATGCCTTGCGTATTCTATTGAGCAATACACGTCACTACATTTGATGGTCTTAATTTAAGACTCTTAACCAGTAAGTTTTTTTAAGGTTGCTGGTTGCTGGGTAATGCACCCTTTAAAAGCGCAAAACTTTCCATAAGCTTACATCGCTTTTTTGTGGTGATACTGCTCACATAATGGCTTAAAAAACACGTATCTAATGTTATCCAACTCTGGCTAGTTGGATAGTGCCTTGGTGAAGTTATTGTGTGCAAGATCTATGCATCAAAATGTAAATGCTTCTCTTAAAATTGTTTTACTGTTATTTATCCTAAAAATATACCCCAAAACTTTCTTTCCTCCAGGGAGTTACATTTCAAAACATTCGGAATGGCCAGAAGTCCAACCCCAAGGACAAACAACAAATCCCTTCTGGAACAAACTTTCCCAGTCAAATCCTTTCTTGGATGACATTGTGCGCAGAACCAACACTGATTTAAGTCTATCCACACTGAAGGAGGATACATCAGCTTTGTTTGGTAACAATATTGAAGATTGTGAAAGCAGATCCTCGGATGAAAATAATTTTGGTCATTTTCTGGAGCCTGAGAGGAACAGCCTTAATCGATCTGGACGGTGGAGGAGTGCCTCAGACATTCTTGACAGTCTTGCAAAAAAAGAATCCAAAAAGGAGAAAAGTTTTAACTCTCAAGGGCCATTCGTGAAACCTGATTTTGACTGGCTTAAAAATGACATGGAGGCTTACAAAATGGCCTGGCTGAGTCACAGGCAGTTGACCAGATCCTGTTTGAACCTCAGTCTAATAAAACAAAGTCCTGGTTGGGCTCAAACTCAAGCCACAGACACACAAATTGTCTGTAAGATCGATCACAATGGAGGTTCACTGCAGTTGCCCGACTCTAATATCAGTGCTCACATTCCCCAAGGACATGTTGCTCCAGGAGAAATCCAGGAAATTGGTCTCAAAGCTAGCCTTGATCCTCCACGTGGAATCAATAATAATTATGTAACATCTGTGAGTCCTCTTTTGGAAATCAGTCTCAGCAATCCCAATACTATGGAAGGCATTTTGCTTGACATTAAAGTGGCAGCTGCTGTGAAAAATGACGATTTGAGCCAAGTCATGACAACCTTTGTAGGTCTGGTGGCCCATAGGAAAGATGGACCTTATGAAAAGGTTAAGGACTGTTACATATATAAGGACATTTTACAAATGAAGCTCCAGGAGCTAAAGCCTCACATGTACGTCATTGCTGTTGCAGAGGCTACAGTCATCCAGGCACCAGCGACCTCAGTATGGGACTATTTAGACCGACATTTCACAGTCGCAGTATATGGTCCCAAGCATATTCATCCATCTTTCAAGATTGTGCAAATCATTTCTTGCTATAATAATGTTCCAGCCAGGCTGCCCTTTTCTGACATCCAAAAAGGTAAAAGAAACCTGCCCCCTGTTGTGTTGCAACTGTGGGGAAAGCATGAGTTCAATCCACACGGCCTAAAAGATTTGCATATTATAAGCAGTGTGATGGACTCAAAGTTTGAAGTAAAAAAGGAGGATGAAGACAAAAAGGTCAAAATAGAGGAGCTCCAAACAGGCAGAGTGATCCACTTGCCATTGGAACTATCCAGGACAGGCAATGGAGATATGGGTCAGTTCAAACTAGCCATCCAGGTGAAGAATTTAAATTACCTTTCTTTAGCAAACTTTCACATTACTTCTCCTGAGGCTGCTCCTCTGAGGACAGACAAACATGTTCTCAGACATGTGGATCGTCACAGGGAAGTGACTTCTTCTCAAGCTATCCCAGAAGAATCTGTCCCAGAATTCCCAAAGTTCCAAGATATACCAGTGACCATTCAGTGGTATGGCATCGCATTGAAATCTCTTCTAAGACAGCCGAGAGTGGAGTATCTTCTAGAGTACTTCAAGGGTGATACAATTGCTCTGCTTTCCAGAGAAACAGTCAAGTCTGTTGGACAGTCAAAAGTAAAAGAATGGTATATTGGTTTTCTCAGGGGAAGTGTTGGTTTGGTGCACTGCAAGAATGTGAAGGTCATAACAAAGGACCAAGTAATTGACTTCTCTGCGGTTAGACTCTCAACACAAATCCTGCTGGACAACATGACTTTGCCATTTAAAAAGCTCACATACATGTACTCTGCCATTCAGAACCTAGTAACGGATCACGTAACCTGCTGGAGGACCTTTGCTGCAGCTCTGGGTTACTCAAACCTAACAATCGACAATTTCTCTAGGAAGCAAGCTGAGACAGAAGCTGAAAAGGTAGCATGTGTCCTTGAGAAGCTAAAGGAAGACTGCCACACAGAAAAAACTAGAAGAAAATTCCAGCATGAACTCATAATTGTAAGTATCTTTAGTTATGTTAATGCAACTTGGTATTTATTTGGTTAGTTTTTGAGTATTACGTGTCCTAAAAATATTTAGATGAGAATGTTCTTGACGCATGACATAATGTTGTTTTCTTTTCTTCTTTTTTTTAAAAGGGGCTCTTTAAAATGGATGCTCAGGGCCTTGTAGCTCATTTAATGCAGAACACAGTTATTCTGTCCACGGCTGTTGAGCTTGGTGCACGGTGGAGGGAACTGGCAGAGAAGATTGGAAAACTTTCCAATTCTCAGATTGCTGGTTATGAGGCACCACACAGAGGGAAAAGTGGAGATGTCAGTGCCCAGGTAAGCGCCTGTAAAGCTTTTGTGCAGTGGATTCTATTGAATGACTTTAGTACTGTGACTTGCATACAGTAAGTATTCATCCACTTGAACTTTCTCACATCTTGTAGTGTTACAACATGGAACTGAAAGGATCTTAATTAAAATTATATGCCATGCAACTCCACAAAGTAGCTCATATATTGAAGTGGGAGGACAAAACAACACAGTTCACAAAACCAATACACAAAAACAATTAACAAGCAGAAAAATGTGATTGCAGAAAGTATACACCCCCATTGTCGTGAAACCCCTAAATTAGTTCTGGTAATAAATTAGTTTGTTGAAGTCATGTAATTAGTTTAATGGAGTCTATCAGTGTTCAATTAAAGTGGTATAGTTTCATTATAAATGTACCTGTTCCTGCCCCAGAGGTTGTTGGAGAATATATCTAAGCAAACGGTGCCGTTGAAATAAGTACAGGACATTGTTCTGGAAAGATATTTAACAGGGTTTGGTTATTAGAAAATAGCCCAAATGTTAAACAGCCCACAGATCAATATTGAACCCATTATTAATAATTATGGAGAATATGGAACAGGCCAGACATCGAAAGTCAATAACCAGGTAAGGAGGCCAAAGGTATCTCTGAAAGAGCTGGCGAGATATGCAATCTCAGATGAGAGAAGCTGTTCAAAGGATATTTTGCATCTTCAAATGCTAGACTTAATGTCTCAAGCACATGCTACAAATCAGAATAAAGTCCATTTCAATTCCATGTTGAAACACTACAAAATGTGGAAAAGTTCAAATGAAGTGAATAATTGTGCAAGGGAAAGTATATTAAAATGTAATATTTTTAGCGTTACTGTATTAAATGTTTGGAATGATTAGATTAGCTGTATATTTACCATTTAATTTCCATTTAATCTTCTGGCTTAAAGTGAATTACTATTCTCTTTTAGTCAATGTGGAAGCCTGCATATGACTTTCTGTACTCATGGAGTATGCAGTATGGTGAGGGCTATAGGGACATGATTCAGGATCTCCATCTGGCCCTGGACAAGATGAAGAGCCCAGTTACTAAACACTGGAGGCAGATTACTGGAGCTCTCATTACAGTAAATTGTATGGAGATCTTGAGGGCCTCTGCCTTCCACACAGTACAGTGAACACTACAGTACAGTGCAAACTGAGGTGTGTTTAAGAATGTTGTTATCTTTTTTTTCTGTATTTATATAACAGTGAGTATGCTTTCTTTGTATAGTTTATAACTGAAAATGTCAGAATACGTATGCTGTTGGACTGGGAATGTATTCTTTTGTACTGTTATGAAGTACAATGAAGTTACCCAGGTCTACACAAAAGCTGTTCAAGTTATTCATTTTTTAATGTTACTTAACTGTATAGATTTATTGTATGTTAAATGAAATGCCTCACATCCAAAGTCCTTGTTATGTTTATGTGCATTTCAATCTAATAACTTTGAAATAGAGAGAATCTGGACCCTTTCTCGCTATCACTGCCACTTAAGATGAAGTCTGACTAAGTTCCTTCTGTTGTTGGGACAGCTGATTGTTTTAGGAGGGGTGACTTTTTCCCTGCATCTTAAGCTCTAAAAGTGGAGCAGGACTTTGTATTATATTATAAGTCATTCTAGATTCACTGTATTTAATTTTATCATTGCACTTAATATATATTGCAAATTGTATTATTTTTTATATTTAATCTTGTAACTATTATTGAAATAATAAAACAGATTTGAATTGTTTCATGAATGGACGGTCAATTTAATCATTTAGTTTTATTTTAAGTTAGTTTACTATCATGGGCTATCATGCATTTTGAGGCACAAAAGTTTTGTCACCAAAGTGTCCAGGCTGTGTGTATTTTGAATTTGCATGGCAAGCCTGTCACTTTCTCTCAGTAGTTTTTTTATATGATGCTATTTGCAGAGTGTAGGACTGTGTAGTGACCTCTATCAAATGGCCTATTTGCAGCAGATGACTGTGGAATATAAACTGCTCTTCAAAGTACTAATGAATACAGATCCAAAGTAGGCTAGTTTTGTCCTTTGTTTTAGCTGTTCATAAAAAGAAGAAATGCCTAAATAATACACTTATAATAACAATACACTGCCAGGAAATAAGGTACTCTACTATACACGTTCAAGGAATAATCTGTGTAAATGTACCCACATTGGTGCAACAGTCATTCTTCAGACCCAGTTATGTTCCCCAGTGAGGTGTTTAAAAATAAATTGTTCTAATTAAATGTATGAAGACATCCTAGTTATAAGAAAACCCTAGTTTAGTACATTTTCTACAAACTATACATGAACAAACCTGGACCTACCAAGTGTTCTTTATAAGGGGGAATAACCTTCAGTCTTAACCTTCAGTATCTAGTCAGCAAGGTCTCTGTCTCTGTTCAAAAATTGCCCCTTTTTTTTTAAAAAAAAAATGAAAGCTTGTGTTCTCAGCATGTAGAACGTCACCAGGCTTTAGGTCATAATAGGTTTAATAGTTGTTTTTCACATGTGGACACCTGACCGTTACTCCTATATGAGCTTGATTGACATCCCATTCTAAAAGCATGGACATTTTTATGGCTATAGGGGCCTCCATTCTTCTGAGAGAAATTTCATCAAGAGTGTGTTTGGAGTTTGTTTATGGGAATTTGTCCATTTAATCAAGGTCAAGCTCTATGATGGCCGAGAAGGCTCACAATTAATGTTCCAGTTTGTCCCAAACGTCTCTAATGGTTGAAAACAAGGATCTGGTTTCTTCACACCAGAGTAATCAAACTATGTCTTTATGGACATCACCTTTGCACAAGGGATGTAGAGATGCTGGAATACAAATGGGCCTTCTCTAAACTGTTGCTGCAAAGTTGGAGGTATAAAAATGCATAAAATGCCTTTTTATGCTATAACATTAACATTACCTTTTACTTGTTCTATGGGGCCTAGCCTTAACTTTGAAAACAGCCCCAGGTTATTATCTTTCCTCCACCAATCTTTTTTGTTGGCACCATGCATTCTGTTAAGCAGTGTTCTGCTATTTGCCTAACCCTATTTGTCCGTCAGACTGCCAGATAGTGAAATGTGATTCATCACTCCAGGGAGCACATTTCTACTGCTCCAGTGTCCACTGGTGGTATGCTTTACACCACTCCATCCAACACTTGGCATTGCACATAGGGATCTTAGGCTTATGTGCAGCTGCTCAGCCATGGACACACTCTTCATGAAGCTCCTGATACGCAGCTCTTGTGCTGATGTGCTTGTGCTCTTGTGCAACTGACAATAGATGATTTTATGTGCTATGCACTTCAGCACTCGGCAGCCCAGATCTGTGAGTTTGTGTGGTCTACCACTTTGTGGCTGAGCTGTTGTTGCTCCTAGATGCTTCCATTTTAGAACACTTACAATTGATGGGGCAGATCTAGCAGTGCAGAAAGTTCATGAACTGGCAGGCAGGAGGCATCCTATGACAGTACTGTTTAAAGTCATTGAGCTCTTCAGTACACACCATTCTAATACCAATGTTAATCAATGGAGATTGTAATATATGCACTTTGATTTTATGTACCTGTTGACCAGGAGTGTGGCTAAAGCACCTGAACTCAATATTTAGAAGGGCTGTCCACATATTTTTTGCCATATCTGGTGGTATTTCTCATTCCTGAAAAAAGATTTTTGAGTGAAAAATGAAGACTGTATTTGTTTCAGTGTAGAAAAAGTAAACACTCAAACAGAAACTGGACAGAAATGTAGACAGAAATCCAGAGGGAAACTGTAGCATTGCAGGGAATGATAAAAGACAAACATTCACAGATGTGCATAAATGTGTATATATACAAACATACAATGTGATATGTATGACAAGCAAACAATATGATGGCACACATTGTAAGGTAGTGGAGGAGAAAGTAAGAGAGGCTACAATAAAGAGAGACTAGTTGTGCATTGGCACTATGTTGAGGACTTCCTGCAGGTTAAGACTGTTCAGCAGAAACAGAGTGTAATGAACAAGCAGAAATACATGTATTCATGTATGTAGTTCATGTGGGTGGGATATATTAGGCAGTAAGTGAACATTTTGTCCTCAAAGTTGTTGTGTTAAAAGCAGGAAAAATGGGAAAGCGTAAGGATTTGAGCGAGTTTGACAAGGGCCAAATTGTGATGGCTAGACGACTGGATCAGAGCATCTCCAAAACTGCAGCTCTTGTGGGGTGTTCCCGGTCTGCAGTGGTCAGTATCTATCAAAAGTGGTCCAAGGAAGGAACAGTGGTGAACCAGCGACAGGGTCACGGGCAGCCAAGGCTCACTGATGCACGTGGGGGGCGAAGGCTGGCCCGTGTGATCCGATGAGCTAATCCAACAGATGAGTTACTGTTGCACAAATTGCTAAAAAAGTTAATGCTGGTTCTGATAGAAAGTGTCAGAATACGCAGTGCATCACAGTTTGTTGTGTATGGGACTGCATAGCCGCAGACCAGTCAGAGTGCCCATGCTGACACCTGTGCACCGCCAAAAGTGCCAACAATGGGCACATGAGCATCAGAACTGGACCACAGAACAATGGAAGAAGGTGGACTGGTCTGATGAATCACGTCTTTTACATCACGTGGATGCCTGGGTGCATGTGCGTCACTTACCTGGGGAACACATAGCACCAGGATGCACTATGGGAAGAAGGCAAGCTGGTGGATGCTAGTGTGATGCTTTGGGCAATGTTCTGCTGGAAAACCTTGGGTCCTGCCATCCATGTGGATATTACTTTGACACGTACCACCTTACTAAGCATTGTTACAGACCATGTACACCCATCATGGAAACGGTGTTCCCTGATGGCCACAAATCAAAAATTGTTTTAATTTGTACCTGTAGATGAAAGTGATGTAATTCCATGTAAATAACAAAATATCACTTTGTTTTCACTTAGTAAACAAAAGAAATCAACAAAAATGAGTATTTCACCAGAGGAAAAAGTTAGGACACTTCTTCTTTTGGCTTTTCCCTTCAGGGGTCGCTACAGCGAATCATCTCTCTCCACCTATCCCTATCTTCTGCATCCTCAACACTTGCACCCACTAGCTTCATATCCTCATTAATTCCATCCATATACCTCCTCTTTGGCCTTCTTCTTTGCCTCCTGCCTGGCAGCTCCATGTCCAACATTCTCCTACCAATATACTCACTCTCCCTCCTCTGAACATGTCCAAACCATCTTAATCTGGCCTCCCTAACTTTGTCCCCCAAACGTCCAACATGAGCTGTCCCTCTGATGTACTCGTTCCTAATCCTGTCCAATCTTGTCACTCCCAAAGAGAACCTCAACATCTTCAGCTCTGCTACCTCTAGCTCTGACTCCTGAGTCTTCCACAGTGACACTGTTTCTAAACCATACAGCATGGCCGGTCTCACCACTGTCCTGTACACCTTGACTTCTTTGACCAACAGTAGCCCAATTTCCACCGGGCGCCCTGTAGGTCAACGGCGCCGATGGCGGTCGTTGTTAACCCGGGCCTCTAATGATCCTGTATTAAATTAAGAGTACTGACGATTCACATGGTTAAATTTAGCAATGTTTTACACCGGATGCCCTTCCTGATGCAACCCTCTCTATTTATCCAGGCTTGGGACCGACACAGAAGTCACTGGACTGTGACCCCCCAAGGCTAGATTAGGAAAAAGTTAGGACACTCTATGCCCTAATAGCTAGTGTTTCCCCCATTGGCTGAAATTACCTCAGTGAAACGTTTCTTGTAGCCATCTACCAGTTTCTGACATCGACTGGAAGACAGTTTCCCCCACTCCTCAATGCAGAATTCTTTCAGCTGTGTGATGTTCAGGGATTTATTGCATGCACAGTCTGATTCAAATCACCCCACAGGATCTCAATAGGATTTAGATCTGGGCTTTGACTTGGCCATGCCAGAATTCTCCATTTTTTACTTTACAGCCAGTCCTTGGTGGATTTACTGGTGTGTTTTGGGTCATTGTCATGTTGCAAGGTTCAGTTCCACTTTAGCTTCAATTTTTTGACAGATAGTCTTACATGTTCCTCAAGCACCTTCTGATACAATGTAGACTTCATAATGGATTCTATGATGGTGAGCTGGCCAGGTCCTGCTGCAGCAAAGCATCCTCAAACCATAACACTTCCACCTCCATGTTTCATAGTTGGTATGAGGTTCATTTACTGAAATCCTGTATTTGGTTTATGCCAAATATGCCCTATTATAGTGTCCAAATAATTACATTTTAGACTCATCTGTCCGAAGCACATTATTCCAGAAGTCTTGGCCCTTGTTTCTGTGTTCTTTGGGAAACTTCAGTCTTGCCCTCATGCTTTTTTAGACAGCAAATGTTTCCTTCTTGCAGACTTCCCATAATAATTAAAGTTGTGTAGTCTCTTTCTGATTGTAGATTCATGCACTTTGGCATAAACTGTAGAAAAAGCTTGTTGTAGGTCCCATGATGATATTTCAGGGTTTTTGGAGACGTCTTTAAGCATCTTGCGGTCCGCTCTTGGGGTGAATTTGCTTGGATGGCCTGATCTGGCAATGTTGGCAGTTGTTTTTAATGGCTGATTACAAATTCTTTTGAGATCTTTTTATATCCCTTACCAGATTCATAAGCATCAACAATCTTCTTTCTGAAGGCCTCAGAGAGCTCTTTGGACCTCACCATGGTGATATTTCTCACTTCAACAATTAAGAGCAAACCAAGCTAAATGTCTGAGGTTTAAATAAGACAAGCCTCCTTCAAAATGCTCTGTAACAATGTTCTGATAATTTACACCTGATGTGATACACCTGTAGGCCATTTTATCCATTTTAAGTACAAATAATTGTGAAGTGTCCTTACTTTTTCCTCACAAGAATTTGGATTTTTTTTAATTACATTTTAAAGATCATTTAAAAAAGACTTTTCTTTGGTTTTATTTGTTTAGTTATATTACCTGAATCTTTCAATATTGTTAAAATGAAGATCAAATGCACATATGTTTAACTATGTTAAAAAAACACAGGCTTTCATGGCGTGTCCTAATTTTTTCACATGACTGTATATTCATTGGTGCATTTAATTGAAATTTTAGGGAAAGCCTTACTTCCTTGTAGTCTTAAAGCAGTCAGCTGTGTAGAAGAATTAAAGCTTTATTTTGTTCAGCTACTGATACACTTGTACTTGTTGAATACTGTGTAACCAGGTCATACATTCACTGCACTGAGAACCAGGTAGACTGGAGGATTGTCATGTCTAGTAGCATAATGCCACTGCACTGCCATGTGCTGTTCAGCACTTTTGTTATCAGGGTTGTGAGATTTTGCAGTGCTCACTGAGGCCCAGTGAGAACAGAAACAGACCAACTCTGAAGTGGACTCTTTTCAAGAGCACTGAGGCAGATTACATTGAGATTAATGAAATATGACCTCTTTTGTTGTTTGCACTCTTGCAACCAACTGGATCAACAGTAATGGCAAATCTGTTTACATAACACCGTGAATGAGAGCTAAAGAATTTTTTTTTAATTTATATAATTTACTTCCTCATAGTGTGAGCGCCCCACACTGTGGTAGGCAGAATTATATGCACTTTTCCTAAATCACATTTGTTATTTGGCACCTGTCTAATCCTCTGTAGCAGCAATAGTAATAATACAGTATTACATAACCTTATAAAGTTTTATTACAGCATCATAGACCCTGAGAACAAGCTAATAGCTGGTTAATGAGCCATCTGATGTAATGGCAAATACATTTGCTAGCTAAGGTCATGTATATGTTTCTATAGTTCAGGCCATATTGTAATATGTAGCAGTGTAATTATATTATTTATACATGTTGTGCAGCCCTATTACAAACACCTACTATTACATACAACACAGCTTAGACTATTGCCATTTTACAGTATAGTTTAGACGTTTAGTTCTAGTTTTTCTGGTCTTTAACTAAACCACACAAACATTTCCAAAAGGGAAATAAATATCTGGCTACTAGCTACTATTTCTTTTACATATGAAACACTTTACGCTGTGTGTATGGTATGAAGCATTACTATTAAATTTGCATTTGCAAAGTAAACATTTTATAGACTTGAACCATGTTAAAGCCACTCGTTTATATTCAGAACTACTAAAGAAATTATTTACACCGATCAGGCATAACATTATGCTTAATATTGTGTTGGTCCCCCTTTTGCTGCCAAAAGAGCCCTGACACCTTGAGGCATGGACTCCACTAGATCCCAGAAGGTGTGCTGTGGTATCTGGCACCAAGATGTTAGCAGCAGATCCTTTAAGTCCTGTAAGTTGCGAGGTGGGGCCTCCATGGATCAGACTTGTTTGTCCAGCACATCCCACAGATGTCTCGCATCAAACTCATTGTTGTGCTCGTCTAACCATTCCTGAACCATTTTTGTTTTGTGGCACGGCGCATGAGGCCACAGCCATCAGGGATTACCGTTTCCATGAAAGGGGGTACATGGTCTGCAACAATGCTTAGGTAGGTGGTACATGTAACATCCACATGGATGGCACGACCCAAGGACACATCAACTTCGAGGACAAAATGTTCACTTGCTGTCTAATATATCCCAATCACTAACAGGTACCACAATGAGGATATTATCAGTGTTATTTGCTTCATCTGTCAGTGCTCATAATGTTATGGCTGATTGGTGTATATTATACAGTAGGTATACTAAACATGAGAGGAGAACAAAGGGATTGCAAGAAAGTGCTGTCACTTAATGTTTAAAATAAAGTATGGTGGGTTTTTTTTTTTTTATCTTGCTCTTTTTTTATCTAGCTCAGACAACTTGAGTGAACAGCTTGCTTACTAGTTACACTGTGAAATAATTGCACTCGGTTATGCCAGAATGTCGGTGTTTGCTTCTTTGTTCTCCCAACACAGGTATGCCATTCATCTATCTCACTTCCTTTAACAGGTTAATAAGTAACAGTTATATCTGATGTATTATCATAAGATACAGGAGTAATTACAGTTTTATGAATTTGATCTTGTAGTAATTTAATTACTAAGTTATTTATTACTTTTCTCTATTTGATCAAAGTTTTTTTTATTTGTTTTCGAATTATACAGAAAGAAAACAAAGGTGTACAAAACTGACCTACCCCAGCCCCCAAACACCAGACATAAACATATGGATGTTATACATGGTCAGATGTCTGTAAAAGAGAAAGTAGCAACAACAATGATAGTAACAATAGCAATAATAATAACAGTAGTCATACATAGGCAATTATGCAATATTTTCTGGGGGGACACACCAGACAATGCAATAAATGGGGATGGTTCCACCACCTCTCCACTTAACCCAGAGAAGGTCTTAAAAATGTTGGTCCAGAACATTTGAAACTCTAGGACATGTCCAAAACATATGCAACAAATTTGCAGGAGCCTGCATACATCTATCGCATGTGGGATCCACAGACCTAGTCTTAGAAAGTCTGACCTTAGACCAATGTAAACGATGTACTAATTTGAAATTATATTACAGCATGTCTGAGGCAAATGGATGATGAGAAAATACCCTGTTTTTATTTTGTGCCAGACCTCCTCTGAAATTGGCTCAACCAAATCCGTCTCCCATCTGCTTTTAAGTAGATCTAAAGGAGTTGAATCATGCATGCTGAGTATTCCATAAATCCTGATACTTTTCTCTATTTAAAGTTTTTTTCCCCCCAAATAGTTGTCCCTTGTAGTTTATTATTGTCTAGCTACAGTCAGTAGCTCTATAAATACGGCACATATTTAGTCAGCAACGCACAAAATAAAACCAAATCTTAACAACAGCGTGCCCAACCTCAAGGTGTTGTATGCGCATGCGTGATAAATGTGTCCACTTTTCAATACGTCATGCACGGAATTTTGCGCAAAGACGAAAGAAATTAAATGGACATACAGAAACCTAATTCAACTGAAATCTGATTTTTTTTTTTATGCATTCAAATAAATAACCCACTCACTTATTTTTGGTAGAAAATTGACCCCTAAATGCACAGTAAATCACCACACAATTCACGGATGTGTTTTATTAGTTTTATTTAAATACTTGCTTTAACAAGTACATGGTCGTTTTTAACATTTCATGGTCTTCTCTGGCCGTTCAGTCACGTCAGCATTTAGTGGTACTGCTTTCCAAGAGCAGAGACTACAACAGCAAGGAATTTCTGCAGAACTGCCTGTACCTCCGCAGTGAAGCAGGTACCCAGGGAAGCGGCGATGACGATGGTGATGCAGTCAGCCAGCAGCTGTACGTGGAAACAGAGGTCGAGTTATAAAACGAAACAATTACTGTAAGTGCTAAATGTTTAACTGAAAAATTAACATAAAAAAAAAATGACGGACCTTGAAGTTATCGGGATCCACGTGCAGTGTCTCAGAGTGCAGCACGCTCAGGTCGGCTAAAGTGGTCTTAATGCTGTCCAAGTTCTTCGCAGCTTTCTCCAGACCGCGCAGCACGGTCAAGCCGTGGGCAGCAACCTTGGCGTTTCCAGTGATGGCAGCGGCGTTGTACAAGTTTCCAAATTTAGCGAAGTACCTCTGGGTCCATGGGTACACGACAAGACACCTGAGGGGGAAAATCAGACGCGTGTGATGTCATATTTACAACAACAAACAAAAAAGCAGTCAACGTTGAAGAGAAATGCACCCCTACCTGGACAGTGCCTGGTGACCGATTGCTTCAGAGTCGATCTTGGAAAAGACATCCTGGATGGTAGCACGCTCGAAATCTGTCCACACAACCATGTTGCTGACTTTTTGGGGTTTCGAAGTGTTCTGATGAACTAAGAGCCCTGTAAGTGAGGTCTGTTTAGACAGCTTATATAGACCTGTGTCTCATCCCAAGACCAGGCAACAAACGTTACAAGGGGTGGATGTTGCAGTCTGAATGATTTTGATTAGATATGAATTCTTATCTTTTCAAGTATGTTGTCGTGGTAGGTGATAAAGCCTGATGTTTGCGCATGCAGACATTATTAGTAGTGGGATATCATGTACATCGTTATTATGTAAGCATTACAATAACTTACAGTATATTACATTACATAATGACTCTCACTGTATTAATGAATGAGCTTCAAGCTAATAAAAGCATGCATGTAAATCCCTGCATTGTAATGACACCAGTATCAATGGATGATTTAGGAATCAAATATCTATCCTTTGTTTTTTCAAACACAGCCCCAGTTTATAAAAGGACAAATGAACGAAATTCTTATTATTCGACACAAAGATTAAACCATTAGCAACAACCTTATTTAAAATAACAATTCAGATATATTGCGAAATTTCCAGTTTGTCTAATTTGTTCTTAGCAGTTATAAAACAACCTACATAACACATGACCGAAATCCTCAAGAAAGAAAATTTCCTATTTATTTATTTAAAAAAAAAAAAAAAAAAAAAAAAAAAAAAAAAAAAAACCATGGTTTACCATTTTGTCATGGCTTAGCCATTTAAGTGAAAACTATAATATCGACAATTTTATATATATATATATATATATATATATATATATATATATATATATATATATATATATATATAGGACTTATAGGACATATAGGGCTTAATTCTTTCATCTTCAATAACACGTTTAAAAATTTTTTGTAGTACGCGTTCAAGGCATAAATAAATCATATTAAATAACAGGACCTGAAAAATTAATGTCCAAAGTCATCATTCTAATATCTGATAGTCTGAACACAGTTGATTAAGTAACGAGGCTATATATTTAATTAAAATAGTTTCTTATAGCAATAACATCAATAACTGGGTGTAGAAAAACTTCAGTATGTTTCATAACCAGTCTTTTCTAAAATTCAGGATGAACAGATTAAAAGTGAAGTAAGTAAAAGTATAAGTTAAAAAATACTAAAATGTAAGTAACAATGTTAAATATTTAGTTTTTTTAAAGTAAAAATAAAATAAAAAAGTATTATTATTATTATTATTATTATTATTATTATTATTATTATTATTATTATTATTGATATTCTCATTATTATTACTACCAAACCATCAGTTTAATCTGGACAGGCAAATAATAACAAAGATTACTAAAATGAACTGTTATATAGATTTAAAAAATTATTTTCCTATCAATGACTTAATTAATTCTTTTAACAAAAAGTAAATAGGTACGTAATGACAGGTTATCTTATACATTAAATAAAATGATTTTTTATTAGAATAATTTATTAGAGCAACGTGGACATTAAGTGCCAAAATTCAGTGCCAAATTCAGCATAATATACCAACATTTCATGTTTTCATGTGTAAAGAAGTGTTTTTATATTGTTGCATAGATATATATTATATTGAAGAATGAAGGCAAGCGAGATATGAGTAATAATTGATTAAAAAAATGGTTTCCTGTGTTTAGTATTGTTGTACTGTGTCAGGGATCCATATATACGGAGACACATTAGTTGCTTTGTTAATATGGCGCACGTTTTGTTTTTTTCCAACACAGTATATGAATCTCTCTTTGTGGTATAAGAAACCCTGCTTTACATTACTTATTCAAGCTTCATTCCTCCAGACAAGAACCACAAATGAGAGTTAAATCGATGTATGTGATGTGTATTTACATACTATTTGTTTTTTGACTACAGGCAGAAAAGGTATAAAGGGTTAGAATTGTATTATTCTATGGCTATTTAATGGCAGTAGCAGATGCTGGAGTGGGAGATAGGAGCAGCCCCTCAGGGCGGCGTGGTTTCGGGTGCGGCACAATAATGTCGCCTACTGACATACATATCAGTGATATATATCACTTGTCCTGTCACGTAGACCTACACACCAGAACCGCCACAACACCGTTTGTTAAAGACTCTTAGCTTACTGAAACTAATATTTTTGGATATTTTTTTTCTTTTTTTTAATAGGGAAACCCAAACTTTTGATTCCCACAGATTACCAATGAACCCATAATTCTTCAAGATTCTTCAAATTTGTATCTACATTGAATATTTCTAAATGTTTTGCCTTAATATAAATAGTAGCCTTAAGCATTAATGTATAATGTATTAAAATATATATTTGTATATCTTTTGTATAGTCTTTGTCCTTTGTGCTGCACAACATTTTTAAAACAAATGTCCCAAAAGTTCATATAAATATTATTCAAATTACTGTTTAATGTTCTGTACTAAATTAATGTGTGTATTAATTAATGAATTAATGAAAATAAAGTAAATATCACACTAAACCGCAAAACGTATATTTTCAATACAGTTTCATTCGTTCATTCATTCATTCATTCATTCATTCATTCATTCATTGTTTACCGCTTATATATATTTATTTATTTATTTATTTTTAGTACAGAAACTTAAACAGTAAATTGAATAATTAAGTAATTAAATTTCATTTAAGTAATTAAAAAAGAAATTTCTTTTTTCTGTAAAAAAAAAAAAATCTGAATTTTCTTATTTGTTTTTGCCATAACTTTTTTCTTAATAGTGTAGCCAAAAGTATGTGCATGCCTAACCATAACCCTCATATGTCAGTCTTTTCACAACTTTCACTAAATATTCACAAGAGGTACAAGATTGTCGAGAATGTCTTATTAGAATGATTTATTAGAATGATTTCCACATTAGCACAAATCTTTACAGCCATGCTGCAAAATGTAGTGAAAAGCCGTTCCAGAAGAGTGGAGAGTTTGTTATATCAGCAAAAGCAGGCAACTCCATATTAATGCTATGCCTTTGGAACAATTTGTTAATCAAACACATGTTCATGTGTTCATATAATTCTGGCCATGTAGTGTACAGTGACACCAAAAAACTTGTCTGAAACTTATAATTATGAACACGAATTTATTAAATTCATTTACAGATGCCTTATGTAGTAATCAAAATGCAGTTCTTGTTATTAACAAAATATGTTTTCTACCTCAGTTGAGCATTTTGTCTCATAAAAGTGGTGAAATGTCCTTCACTACATTTCATTTCCATCATTCTTTTTTCCACAAAAATATTATTTGATTTTTTTTTAATGGGGGAAGGGTGGCATTGTGTTGTAGCCTAGTTTAAAACTTTAGATGCCTAATTAATAATAAACCATAAAACTACAGAAATCAAAGCTTCCAAATAACAGGCTATACAATTACAAGCACAATGCAATTAATAAAATAGTCCTTATTGTAAAGCAAACCTTGCCCTAAAGCAACATACACTGACAACTGTTCTCGTGATATCTGCTGATTTTTATTTCTTTTTTCATTTTACATTAATATAGAGGGGATTATTTATTTATTTGTTTGTTTGTTTGTTTGCTTGCTTGCTTGCTTGCTTGTTTGTTTAACCAAAATGTATTTCTTTAAGGATAATATTATATGATTATAGCCCTGTTATGGGTTGGCACTCCATCCAGGGTGTATCCTGCCTTGATGCCCAATGATGCCTGAGATAGGCACAGGTTCCCCGTGACCTGAGAATAGATCGGATAAACGGTACAGACAATTATATAATTATATTAAAAAATAATCAATTACATGTTTTCAGAAGGGAAGTATGGTGGCTTGTTGGTTAGCACGTTTGCCTCACACCTCCAGGGTTGGGGGTTTGATTCCCCCCTCTGGCATGTGTGTATGGAGTTTGCATGTTCTCCCTGTGCCTCAGGGTTTTCCTCCAGGTACTCCGGTTTCCTCCCCCGGTCCAAAGACATGCATTGTAGGTTGATTGGCATCTCTAAATTGTCTGTAGTGTGTGATTGCGTGAGTGAATGAGAGTGTGTGTGTGCCCTGCGATGGGTTGGCACTCCATCCAGGGTGTATCCTTCCTTGATGCCCGATGACGCCTGAGATAGGCACAGGCTCCCCATGACCCGAGAATAGTTTGGATAAGCGGTAGACAATGAATGAATGTTTTCAGAATATACCACAAAATGTTGGGGATTTAGATTACAGATAAGGCCTACACTACATTGTAGGAATCATAACAGATTGTTTATATTACTTTTAATTCATTTTTAAGGGATTATTTTTTATTAATTTCTTTACAAATTATTACATTATAATTCATCATTACGTCAGTGTTTTGAGGGATTTTTTTCTCAACACCTTCTATAGCAAAAAGAACAAAGAGCTTCAGGGAGTAGTTTTGTCACCTGCAATGAGGAGGATGAAGCAGGTGAAATTCATGCATTAAACCATAGTCAGAATCTACAACAGTGAAAACAGTGGTGAAAATGAAAGGCGGTGAAAAGGAAAGGCAGTGGAAGGAGCACACCATAGCAAAATAGGATTGTGAAATAATTGTGAGATTGATCTACTGATTTTGCATAGCAAGCTACTACACTGCATATTGTACAATAAATTATTACTTAGTGTCACTTAGTGTCTTATATTCAAGATTTAAGATTTTTATTCACCACATACAGAGTATATAGTACACAACATGCAATGAAATGAAAACCCAGCCACTTCCCCTAGACTGTGCATATAATAAATAACGTTAAACAAGAATGAATTACATGTTACATGTAGCAACATGATGTGCAATTATGTTAAATGAAGTAACAGTTCAGATTGTGAAAACATTACAGAATGGAAAATAACATTTGGCATGCAAGTGAGTTACATGTAGTAACAGTAAAGTGCAGCATGCAGAATTTCAAAGGAGTAAATGAGTATAGATGATACGACTGATATGTCTAATTCAAATCATAAATAAGTGGCAGTGTGTGTGTAAGATGGATATGTCTTACACACACGCTGCCACTTATTTATGACTTGAATTATATACACACAGCACCAGATGTCTAAACCTGGCAACCTGTAATATATTTTGTACAGGAAATCTAATCTTTGTCTATAAATAACAGTGAAAATTATTTATATGTATATTTTAATTATTTGTTTCTTATTTGTGGTAGAGTTTATTGCACACTGTTTTGTGGTTATGGTACAGTATATTCTTATGAACTTTGGGTTAGGTTTAAGCGTTTTATAAAGTCTTAGTAATAATGTGACATCAAATTTCCCTTTGGGGATTAATAAAGTACTCTCTACTTTATTCTGCTTCTAGATGAGCTGTGATGTGTTAAGAAAAAAATTGCATAAACCAAGCTATGCCGTTATACTTATGATTTCATTTGTCTGGATTTTATATCTGCTGTGATTTAGATGCATCTCCCTGCTGCATTTGTAGTTTTCTGTTGGGAAAGTTAAACATTGTAAATGGACTGAGTGACTTAAAGGTTAAAAGTTAAAAGGGGGGTGAAAAATAAATAGGATAAAATAAAGAATAGATGGTAGCACATAGTGAGTATCCATAGGCTGAAAGTAGCATGCAAGGCCAATGCATTAGTCTCCATCTCCATGTCAAACAGTGTCATGTAGAAATTGGAATATGTCAAGAATAAAGAAATGTACACTACATAACCAAAGGTTTGTGGACACTTGTCAATCAAAATCAGGATCAGAATGTGCTTTATCTGCCAAGTATGCTCATATATACAAGGAATTTTCTTTGGTGCTGGAGTCAGACACAGAACTTTAACATTAAATATAAACAGGGTAAAAATAGAAAAATGTAAATAAATGTAACTCAGTCCTGTACATGTGCAAAATGTGCATGTATGAAGTGAGTGTTTAGCCAAATCTTTCCGAAACTTTTGCCTTAAAATTTAAGTGAAACAAAAAACCTCAGCCCCACTTGATCACATTTGGGATGAACTAATGCTCTTGTGTATTAAAGGGCAAAACCCCACTGCCATGTTGCAAAATCTAGTTGAAAGCCGTCAGAGAAAATTGGAGGTTATTATAACAGCAAAGTAGGGGAATAAATCTGGAATGGGATGTTTAAAAATCACATATGGTTGTGACGATCTGGTACATTTACATTTACATTTCTGGCATTTGGCAGACGCTTTTATCCAGAGCGATGTACAAAGGTCTGGTGTCTTTATACTTTTGGTTATATAGTGTGTAATATGTGTGACACAATAAATTAATCCAAAACTTTCTGTACATACAATGGTTTATAATTCCTCTAAGAATATATTTGTAACACCATTCTTTCACACACACACCCATTGCCTTGCTCAGACAAATCTGTTTTATACTTCAATGCTTTGAACAAATCAAAATAAATTCAGCCATTAAAAATATCAACTAGAAAATAATGATAATGAATACATCAAAATTTATTTCTATGTCGCATGGACATTTACAAACCTCAGTCATTTGCTTGTTTTGCAATACAATGCATTCTCAGTCTATATATTTATTTACAATTTCAGAAAAATTATACAGACTTTTTTCTAGGTGTATTATATGAGATAAATTTGTTTAATATATTTTGCATTGCAGTATACTGCCACTAGCAGTAAAGTAATAGGAAGCTCTAATTATACATTTAAAGAGATCACACCCATGAGAAAATGCAGCTGATAACATAATTTACACTGAAATACCAATATTTTTTTGGCAGTCTACAAGATCCCAACCCTTTAATTGCCAAAAAAATATATAGTGCTATATACTGATAAAAGTAAATCATTGTATTCCAAATTTCATTGCTGGGATTGGAGTGAAACAAAATGTAAAATGAAATGAAATGAAATGAAATGAAATGAAATGAAATGAAATTTAATTTAATTTAATTTAATTTAATTTAATTTAATTTAATTTAATTTAATTTAATTACATTTAATTTAATTTAAATGAAATTAATTTAATTTAAATTAAATTAAATTAAATTAAATTAAATTAAATTAAATTAAATTAAATTAAATTAAATTAAATTTCATTTCATTTCATTTCATTTCATTTCATTTAATCAAATATTTTTCATGTAGCACTTACTAACTTGAGCTTTTATACCCGTGTTTACAACAAACAATTTATGTTCTATGTTTTTAATTTAGATCATAATTCCTATTTATATAAAACTAACTGAAAATATACAAATATATCATAACAAAAAAACGAAGGCTACCTAAACAGTCAGCAATTACACATGTCGTGTAATTTGTTAGCTGCTTTTTAAAATATTTTGCATAAGATGTCACACTAGAAATGGACAGGATCTTTCCTATCAGAGATGAAACTTATCTCCCCTGCAGCAGAAGTGCTGACTTATCTGTCGTGTTTGAAATGAATCCAAATTGTCACGTATTTGAGGTGTGTCCTGGGCGTGCCTGCTTCAGCTCCTTGTATAAAAGGATGTTTCTTTTTTGAGGCAGTTTACAGAAGTCTTCTTTCAGACTACTCCGAAAACATGAGTCTCTCTGACAAGGACAAGAGCACCGTCAAAGCCTTCTGGGCCAAGGTCGCCCCTAAGGCTGATGAGGTCGGTGCTGATGCTCTGTTCAGGTAGGTGTCTGAGTAACTCTGCACTTTTTTGCTCTCCACATCGATTCTTCTTTCAGTACTGAGGACTAATTATTTCCCCTTTTCATTGCGCAGGATGCTGACTGTTTATCCACAGACCAAGACCTACTTTTCCCACTGGAATGACTTAAGCAAAGGATCTGCTCAAGTGAAGAACCACGGAAAGACAGTTATGGGTGGCGTGGAAGAAGCTGTCAAAAAAATCGATGACCTGACCCATGGGCTGCTGAGACTGAGCGAGCTCCACGCTTTCCAGCTACGTGTTGACCCGACCAACTTCAAGGTAAACTTACACTATACAATCTTTATTTGCTGTAGCATCATTTCAGCTTGTTTTTTACCTATAGTTCCTGTCCCACAACATGACTAACAAATATTGATCCCCCCCTTTCCTGTAGATCCTTGCCCACAACGTGCTGGTTGTTTTTGCCATCCTGTTCCCCGCTGACTTCACTCCTGAGGTACACGTGTGTTTCGACAAGTTTCTCGCTGCCGTTGCCCTGTCTCTCTCTGAGAAGTACCGATAAGAAGTTCTGCAGGCAACAGATGGACACCAACACGCATCTGTCTTTCTCAGATCTAGTCAATGATCCAATGTTCCTTGATTGATCTAAATAAAAGCCAATAATTTTGGCCTTGGAAACAGTACTGTATTCTCTGGTCCTGTCATTTTGCTAATAATGTCTTTGCTAATTATAATAATAATAATAATAATAATAATAATAATAATAATAATAATAATGATAATAACAGTGGAATAAAAAAAAGTGGTAGTGGAGGGAAAAATAAACATAAAAGATAATACACATCTTTATTAAAATAATTAAAAAAAAACAAATAAACAAACAAAAACACTCAACCCAGAGAAGGGTTACAATCGTCATATTATGCTTAATACGATGATTATTAAATATAAGGTGAAAAGCATAAACTTTGTCTTAATAAATTAAATAAATGCCCCACTGTCAAATAGCTAAAATATTCCTTAAACAAAACAGTAAAAGAATTAAATACAATTACAAACATAAACTAACAAAAAAAAAGAATGAAAGAAAATGAATGAATGAAAAACGCAATCACGAATACAAATAATCTTACCAAAAATACAATCATGAATAACAATAAAGACACAATAGTCAATTAAACATTAGTCAACAATTAAATAAATAAATAATAATAATAATAATAATAATAATAATAATAATAATAATAATAATAATAATAATAAATAGAGAAATGGCGGAATCAAATCTGCATGCTTCTTAATCCTGAATTCAGAATATAGCACTCCATTTACTAATGCAGTCATTAATGACTTCATCATATGATACCTTCTGTACATAAACAAAAGTGAAGCATTTTATTTATTTATTTATTTATTTATTTATTTATTTATTTATTTATTTATTTATTTATTATTTTTCTTGCTCTGTGCTTTTAAAATATCACTATTTTCAGGCTTCAAGCATGTGATTTTCATTATCAGACAGCTGCAGAGGTGTGAGTTGTAAAGCAGTGAAGAGTGTGTGTGAAAGCTGCGTGCGCAGGCGGCGTCTCGTGCCTCCTCTGAGCGCGCTGCCTAAATGCCTCAATGCCATAGATTCGCCCCTGTTAGTGATGCATGGCGCCTAAGTAATAAAGTTGTTGTTTTTTCGGCTGCTCACTTTTTGGGGTCGCCACAGCAGATCATTTGGTCCACATGTTTCGATATGGCATAGGTTTTACGCCGGACGCCCTTCCTGACGCAACCCTCACATTTTTAATCCGAGCTTGGACCGGCACTGAGAGTTAACTCTTTAGTGGTTGGGTTGAATCGAACCCGTGCCCGCGACTCAGGTGTAACCGAGAGCTCTTGACGCTCTTGTATGGCTTATTACACCGTGCAATAAAAGCAGAAATAGAGACACTCTTTTCCACTTTGCAAATAAGTCTTTCTGACAGCATTGGCACGTTATATCCGCTTAGCAGAAGAATCTCATTCATGGTTACAATGAACTCTAAATTAACTCTATAATTAATGCACAATACAACTCTACATTTAACGGACACTTTTTCATCATGAAATACTGCATGATTTTAGTATGTAATTACAAAGATCATCCATAGTTTTACAATTTTGTAGATTTCTGAGAGGTTTGGGAGACGCGTATTATATTTTCAATTCAATTCGATTTATTTGTATAGCGCTTTTAACGATGGACATTGTCTCAAAGCAGCTTTACAGGAGTATAGAAACATAGAGAAAAAAAATCTAAAGTTTAAAGTTAAGTTACTATTTTATCCCTAATGAGCAAGCCTGAGGAGATGGTGGCAAAGAAAAACTTCTTGAGATGATATGAGGAAGAAACCTTGAGGCAAACCAGGCTCAGAAGGAAACCCATCCTCATTTGGGTGACACTGGACAGTAAATAATGTAAATATAAATAATGTAAATATAAATAATGTAAATATAAATGATGTCGGGGCACGGTGGCTAGTGGTTAGCACGTTTGCTTCACACCTCCAGGATTGGGGGTTCGATTCCCGCCTCCGCCATGTGTGTGTGGAGTTTGCATGTTCTCCCCGTGCCTCGGGGGTTTCCTCCGGGTGCTCCGGTTTCCTCCCTCAGTCCAAAGACATGCATGGTAGGCATCTCTAAATTGTCCGTAGTGTGTGATTACGTGAGTGTGTGTGTGTGTGTGTCCTGCGATGGGTTGGCACTCCGTCCAGGGTGTATCCTGCCTTGATGCCCTATGACGCCTGAGATAGGCACAGGCTCCTCGTGACCCGATTGTAGTTCGGATATGAATGAATGAATGAATGAATAAATGATGTCCATTCTAAAGCAGTTCAAAGATGGCGTGATGGTCTCCAAGTGGTTCTACCACAGCAGTCCCCTGGGTCATAGGCTGTCCATGCAGATCAATCCATAGCAGCAGTGAGCTCCACCAAGACTCCAAGCAGGGGCAGAGCGTCTATTATGCCCAATTAAAAGGGCTAATTTGATCAGGTGATTTAGAAGGCATTAATGGTCGCTCCAATTACATCGCTTTGCCTTGTTTTAAGTTAATTCTATTGAACAGTGCAGCAATCAACATCACTGCGTTCATTTTCAAAACTAGGACTAATTAAGAAGTGTCTGAGGAGCAGCATGTATCAGTGTACATTTAATATACCGGAGAAAAGTCTGTGAAAACCCAGGCGTTTGAATTAAAAGAGCGACATTACTGAAAAGAAAGACCATCAAGTGTGTGAGTAACCTGTTGCTTTGCTGTTATTTGGTCATGTATTTGCATTTATGTTGCAGTGCATTAGTCTGTTTCGTGTTTGGGGATTGAGTTTCAGCTTCGCGTGAACAAAACACGATTGCTAGCAGTATAATGGAATTAACGAAGGTTTACTAATTTGTGGATATGTGAGCAAACCTCCACATGATGTCGCTAGAGTGCACAGAGTAGACTGCAAACTAACTGTGACCCTGTGCTATCTCTCTTAGTGTTTCCACACATTAGCTGTTCATTTATAACGATCAGCCATAACATTATGAGCACTGAGAGGTGAAGTGAATAACACTGATTATCTGCTCATCATGGCACCTGTTAGTGGGTGGGATATATTAGGCAGCAAGTGAACATTTTGTCCTCAAAGTTGATGTGTTAGAAACAGGAAAAATGGGCAAGTGTAAGGATTTGAGCGAGTTTGACAAGGGCCAAATTGTGATGGCTAGACCACTGGATCAGAGCATCTCCACAACTGCAGCTCTTGTGGGGTGTTCCCGGTCTGCAGTGGTCAGTATCTATCAAAAGTGGTCTAAGGAAGGAACAGTGGTGAACTGGAGACAGGGTCATGGGCGGCCAAGGCTCACTGATGCACATGGGTGTGAAGGCTGGCCCGTGTGATCCGATCCAACAGATGAGCTACTGTTGCTCAAATTGCTGAAGAAGTTAATGCTGGTTCTGATAGAAAGGTGTCAGAATACACAGTGCATGACGGGTCAGCGCTGATTTGGCAGCAAAAGGGGGACCAACACAATATTAGGCAGGTGGTCATAATGTTATGCCTGGTTGTTGTATATCTGATATGTGGTTTGGATTTTTTCCATTAATTGACAAACACGTTAAGAGCTACAAAATAGTCACTATGATCTGCTGAATTACTTCAATCTACACGTGTTTACAAATATTATTTTTTTCTTGCTCTTTGGCTATACCATTTGAAAACATTTTCCACTCATTAAGCTCATAATTTCTAATGTGTTCAATTTTTGTTAGAATAGCGCAGTGACACATTAGGAACTGCTTCACTTGTGACATTCTGGTAGACTTACACTTCTCTATCACATGCATGAGCCACAATCTAAGTTACAGATACTTTTATTTTCCTGAAGTAGATTTGTTTTTTTTTCTTCTTCTAGATAATCAAGTTTTTGTCATAAATGTTCAATAGAGAATTTAGAGACTTATTTTTATTTACTTATTTTTCAATAATTTTTCAGTTATTATTTTTCTTATTTTCTTTTTTTTTCACAATACTAGAGCAACCATGTATTTGGATGTTCATTTACTGCAAAGTAAAAAAACAATCCTCTTCTTGTGGTTGATTTTAGGTTTTGAATTTTGATTCAGTTTCCAATGTATGGGAGTTTTTATTTCAGCAGTGTGTACTGCAGTATCTACACTGCCTCCTCTGCCTCCAGTGGACTCAGAGCTCTGACAGCCAGTGAGACATCCACAAATCAATGTTACGAACAGAAGCATTCCTGCATCCTCCTGCATATAGAGTGCTCACATGATATATGCTGAGGGCAAGGAGTCATTTAGCTTGCAAATTTATTAGCTGTGTTATTTAAAAGCTCTTAGGTGGTTGCAAATCTCACCTCTTCTACCAATGCAATCTAATAAATGTGACTGATGATGTGACCAGAGAGAAAGTATAACAATTAGGGAAATCATAACAAACAGAGAAATGCTAGATTTCATCTATTTTGTGGTTTAGTTTTCCTGAGGTAATAAGCACATTTTCCTTCATTTTACCCTTGACCCTGACTAAGAATCATTTTATAGAATCTGACCCTTCTACAGCAAACCTTATTTTAGTTAATGAGGTGTGATTTTGAGGATTTCGCTTTCACTTTAGAAAAATAAATGTACATCTAAGTAAATCATAATGTGCCACTGATACTAAACACTTCTCAGTGTTGATATTTTACATGTTCTATCAGTAAAACTTGCACTTTATTTCAAAATGTTTTTAGGAGCAAGCCATATTGATGACTTATGACGCATTGCTTCTTCCAGCTTTTTTTTCCTCACATGTGCTTTTCTGTGTTGTTGCAGAATCCCTGTTCTACTGAATCATCTAAAAGAAACCTTTGTGACTCACTCTTGGCAGTGTCTGTGGGATAATGTGTGTAAATCAGATACATGGAAAGCTTTGGAAACCTGTAAGAAAGGGAAAAATTTTCTCCTGCACACACAAGCATCAAATGCACAAACCCATAGCTAGGGCCTGCATAGAGGCTTACTTCACTGGGTCAGTTATTTTGTCTTATCTTTGAAAATGTATCTTCTGTATAATTAAGGGTTAGTTTTTAATTGTTGACTTTCTAAAACCTGTAAGACTTGCATTATTTATATCTTTTTCTGAACTTGGCACATAATAGTTCTTGTCGTTAAGCGCTGATGTTATTCATCTGCCATGATGATGATGATTGTTGTCAATATGCAAACACACCTTTTTAAATTAGTCGACTATTAGCCTTAGATTATGTGGAGCATCTGCCATCAGCAAGTCGCTGTGGAAGAGTGGTTATTATAGAAAGGGTAACTGTTACAATGACTGCATTTAATATAACCCTGTGATCTGAATTACAGCTTGTCAGAGGAATGCTGTTATAGAAAATTTATCAAGGCCTTCTTAACATTCGGAATCCAAGATTCACCAGTTGTGTGGTATAAAAGCAATAAACAACTCAAGGCATTTGGTGTAGTTTTATTACCGATAAGGACATTCTTATGCACAGTGTCAGGCAGTGTGCCTAAAACCCCCTTACCTGCGATAAAATAACAATGACACACATCCCCTAGTTGCTTATAAAATGGCCACAAACGTTATGTTAAACTTTATTGTTCAATAATTAAAATAATTCCTTATTAAAAAGATTCACTATAAACAATTTGACTACCATATAGCAGCAAACAGTTAGCTTTAGTCGCTAAGGGTATGCCATGGACAGAACAGTGGCTTAAGTTTTTTTGTCTTTTAAACCTGACTTTTATGACTCAGCAGTATAAAACTCAGCTCAGCCAATCAGATTTTAGATCCAAAACAATCTGTTTTAGAAAAAGGTTTTAGCATGTTGTCGTGACAATGTTAAGGTCATGCTTGATCAAGTCAGCTACCAGAACAGTGTATTATTTCAGTTTTGATTTGCAGGCAAAGCAGGTGATCAGTTTGTGCTGCTTTGTGTGTGATGGAAACTAGCTGTAGAAAGACCCATGTCGACATGTCTTTGCTAACACTGCAGCTCACCCGCCCTGCCAATTCATACTATAATGGACAAAACACATGGGCAGAATGGTGAGAAACACTTCATGGTGTGGTGAGGGATTTTTTTTAATGACTCACAGAATAGCAAAGAAGGTAGATGTTTCTCACTGGCAATTCCGAAAAACCAAAACTTTGCATGGAAGCTTTTTTTTTTTTGAGAAAGAGCAGAATATTCTACCATACCAATGATAAATTGTGTTCTGGATGCAACATTTTTACCATTATAGCACATGTACTGTTGTTTTACACATAATTATGTCTACTTGATCATTAATACACTTTTTAGCACTGCCCTCATACCAAGCTGTCGAGGGTCAAACTGAATTTTCATGCCCTGTCTTGAGAACGCCAGCCTCTTTGTGGATGTTCAGTAGACACTCTGACCTGGTGTCACCTCATTTAATGCCCAGCAGATGAGTGCTGATAAGCATGGCCTGCAGGTGCACACACTTGCACCAAGCAAAGCTTTCTGTCTGGAAAAGCAATGACATACAAAATGGACTGTTTTCCCAGAATGATTTAGCAAATGGTACATTTATGTTGATGGCATTAAAGGTGTTTTAATGGCTTATGACCTTCTAATGCATTAGGCTGATGGAGTAAGAGAGATGCTCAGAATTATGATGGACTTATTGATAAATTGCGTGCTACACTCCAGTTGAGTGAAGCAATTGGAACGTTTCTGAAATTAGTTGTGTAGCTACTTGGATGGACCAAGAAACACACACACAGGTGCTTTCTGAGTTATGATGCTTTAACATGCTTTTGAAGTGAGGTTTGGATGGAAAACATAAGGCTAAACAGAGATATGAGATTTCTGGAGCGAGCAAGTCGGGCAAAATCATTTACAGCGGCTCTCGGCGTGTTTAAGCTATGACTTCCAAATTCACATTTTCCATTGTACAGCACGATTGTGTCACTTTACAGTAGCAGCCTATAACATTCTCAAGTCTCCACATTGATGGCTCCTAAATATCCTCTTTCAACATGAGAGACGCTGTAGGCCTATATAAGTTCAAAGTCGTGTTTCCAGGAACTGTGGAAAACGGTTGCTGTGAGATTAGTCCAGTCGGGGTTTAGCTTTCAGCGTCCTGCAGGGAAGGGCTGGAGGATGGTGGAGCTCTTTGTAGATCCTTACTCAGCACATAGCACTCTCTCAGCCTGTCTCATGCTGCCCCAGACTTTGTGTGTGTATTTCACACTCTGTGTCATTTAACACACACAAACACACACACACACACACACTCGTCTTACCTGTAGTCACTTGTTATAATTTGACAAACAAGCAGCCCATAGCTCTTAGTGCAACATGATATTCAGCCCAAAATCTTAAACTCAGATTGTTTTTCTTCACTTCACAGTTCTGTTAATACATAAATAAAGGAACTGCGGCTGACTGCGTTTAGTTCCAAGAGTAACACAGCGGGGGGAGCCGGTGATCGTACACTGACAGACAGGAGTTGCTCCTCAGGAGGGTTGCACTCTGAAAGTGAATTTAGCAGTACGAGTGGTGGAAAAATCACACAGCTGCAGACAAGAGGAGATATATTATTGTCACTCCCACATAGTATCAAGATCATCTGCTCATGAAAACCTTCAAAGAATTTGAACATTTTTTTTTTACTACTTAATGCTGACCATTTTGGAATATTCAGAGGACTGCTATTCTGCTTTTCTTCCTCGCAGCTGCAGAAAAGTGTTGGAAAGTGTCAGTGGGTTGGACGTTGCGACTCAGCTTCTCTCAAATGCAGACTGAGGAGACAGCAGGAGCATCCGTCCTTCTCCTCTGTTGTTTTTGGCCTGAGTTTAGACGTTCCTCCGCTGCACATTATGCACTCCCCTACACACACACACCTCAGCCTGTCACACCACCCTTCCTCTGTATTCTACACACACAGCTGCAGCTCTTCTAGTGACCCTCACTGATGAATACACACACACACCCTCAGACACACAGTTACCCATACAGAAATATGCACAGAACATCTAGTACACTCTGTTGTGTCATTCTCGTCCAGAGAACTGTCTACAAAGCACTCAGAGAAATTAACTTCACATTTCTTAATCCTCCTGAAGCCCTAGCTTACTAATGTAGCAGGTAAACATATTTCTTGGTACACAAGCACAGAAATGGAGACTCACTCACTCCATAACTAGTGTTTGGCCTGAGAAATATCATTAGCATTTAGTCACTGATAAAGGTGATTCCTGTCTATTCCGAACCATGACTTATTTATTTACCATATTTATATAGAACAGTGTGTTTTAAGTGTGTTTTAAGATGTTCTCTGTTATTTCTAGCAATTAGTTCAAAGATTGTTACCTTTATTCAGACAGGTTCGCAGTTTATTTATTCAAACTTGTCTAATCTTTAGCTGTTTCCCCATTTCTCTTGGCAGACAGCCTCTATCAGTACTGATATGGCGTCTGAGTGCAATCTGTCTGACTGCAGCTCTTTCCACAGACTCAAGCAAAATGGTGCCAACCACATCTGGTTAGCTGTCACCTCTCCTGCTTGGTAAAAGATACTGTAAGTGTTTGTGGGAGAAGCTTCACATTGAGGATGTGTTCTTACAGTATTGGAATGTCATCCTAAACTGGAACTTGACCCTGTCAGTCTAACACCTAGAGCCTTCTGCCTTTCACTTCATTTAACAGCAGAGCCAAGTGTTTGAACAGCTCGCTAATTCAGGTTCTTTCAGGGTGGGAAAGTAATATGTATATTAATTATTGTTAAAGCATACTGAAATATCCTGTTATTTTTCCCTGTCATATGCGAATTGGTCAACGGAGAAACAATTCTTTCCACAACTCAGCTAATACATAATAAAACAAATAGTGAGGCTTTCATTGATAGGCTCTGGCTCCAGTAGATCTGGCTGTGCACGCACTGCTTAGGGAGAGGCTGTGAAATATTTGGCTCCTGAACTCCTCCTGGCTTTTGAGTCAGTACATGAATCATCATCACTAACTTAGTCAGAGTCAAAAAAAAACCCTCTTGTTCGCTCACAAGTCATAAACAGAGAAGCTGATCTTGCATGACATGTGGCGTTTAGCATACAGAATTTATCCAGCATACTTTGTGGCTTGTAAAAATCTGCAAGTATTATCCTTAAAAATGAAGAGCGCCAAGGTCTTTTAACAACAACTCATCAATCTACACAGCCTCTGTGTGCAGTATAGAACTACAGTATGTTAGGCATGAAAGGCAGGCAATGCACATTATCCACAATAATGTTGATTTCACTGGAACTGTATAGATCTCCATGGTATTGATTGCAGTCAGATGTAATGCCAGAAATGGCTTTCTGCTTTGTACTGTCCTGTATAAACATACAACCATATTAACAAAAAGACATCTGCCCGCAGCACATTCTGTGTTTGCCTATCATTCAGAATGGATTCTAAAAAATTTTATTTATGTTGGGCTCAGTACTTCTACATCATTATGCCTTTATTTTGAGTGATTAATTTATCTTCTTTTTTCCTAATTATGTTCCTGATCCAGGGGCCATGGTGGCTTAGTGGTTAGCACGTTTGCCTCACACCTCCAGGGTTGGGGGTTTGATTCCCACCTCCGCCGTGTGTGTGGAGTTTGCATGTTCTCCCCATGCCTCGGGGGTTTCCTCCGGGTACTCCGGTTTCCTCCTCCGGTCCAAAGACATGCATTGTAGGTTGATTGGCATCTCTAAATTGTCTGTAGTGTGTGAGTGAATGAGAGAGTGTGTGTGCCCTGCAATGGGTTGGCACTCCATCCAGGGTGTATCCTGCCTTGATGCCCAATGACGCCTGAGATAGGCACAGGCTCCCCGTGACCTGAGTACAGATCGGATAAACGGTAGACAATGAATGAATGAATGTTCCTGATCCATGTGGCATTTCTTGGTAGCCACAGCATGTATCCCTTGCACATAAACTCACAAAAAAAAAACACTTTTTGAGATTATGTTCTTCACACTACCCACACTTTCTTTAAATACTGTTCTTAAATTAGTTATGAAATATAAAGAAATCATTTGATTATATTTGAATTATTTTACAAATTTGTAATGTAATTACATTATTTCTTTTATATTGCATTTTATATCAGAAATTATGAATATATATATATATATTTTGATAACATTTCAAAAGTCAATATTTATGTTTATATGGTTATATCTTGTGCTGCAAGCAATTCTTGGAATTATTTTGTGCTAATCTGATGCTGCTTGTGCATTCATAGATTACCCAAATCTCATATTTATGTATCGGACAAAATGATATCCACAAACAAAATTTCACTGAATATTTGATTGTACGCAAGCACAGCAACACAGATACAGCTCCGGATAGGGTTGCAGTGGAGTGCATTGCTGCATGGGTTTTGAGTGACCTCTATTTGTTTTTAAAGAAAAAACAAACAAAAACAATCACAATGAAACAGGGGCTGTATCTTGCCACCAGATAATTCAAAACATGAGGCAAACTGAACAGGAAAAAAATAGTGCAGAACCTTTGTCATGACCCACTTTGTCTCCAGACATCATTTCAAGAAAAGCAATGTGTTACACCTGGAAGATTTATAAGTTGTGTCAAGAAGAATATGTATAAATTGGCCAAACACTCTGACAGGGTTTGAGTGAGATGTCAGGAACAGTGCAGGTGTATGTTAGAGCTGAGAAGATCCAAAAGCTCTTCAGGGCATAAATGCATGTTAGGAAATATTTGTATTGCATTTATACTGCGTGCAAAACTATTGACACACACTATTAGACATTATTTGATATTATATACAGTTCTTTGCACTAAACCGTGTTAAATTAGAACACTAGCCTCCTAACTAGTACGCACAGTTTGGGTGCACAATTTGGACACATGCGTACTCTTGACTTGGATAGTATGAGGAGTAAGTAGTTTTGGCCGCTCGTTCCCTCACCCCTCCTTCTCACGTAGCGGCCTACGCTTCCCTGGCCAATCACCTCTCTCTCCTCCAGCTATAAGAGCGCCCCAACTTTTTGTCCCAAGTAAACTTTTTTCTGTCGCGTGGAAACCTGGATACCTTTTTATTGTTCTTGTTATTTAAGATTTTCATACAAAAATCGCATTAGTCCAGCGCAGCCCAATGAGGGAATAAATGCGCCGTCTTGACACGCCTCGGAAGTAAAGAGATGCCCGACGAAGCTGTGCAAGACGGATCGAGCTGCCCCGTGTCTCCGGCGGACAGCGTCCCAAGCAGCAGCGAAGGCGAACTAGAGCGACACACCAAGAAGAGCTTGCGGAAAAGGCGCTCTAGCCGCAAGGACGCCGAAGACTCGGACAGCTCTGTGCCGGGAAAGAGAGGGAGGAAGTCGTGCAGCGGAAGCGGGGGAAGCAGCGGCAGTCCGCCGTCTATCGAGGAGCTTCACTCGCAGCGTGTCATGGCTAACGTGCGCGAACGGCAGAGGACGCAGTCCCTGAACGAGGCCTTCGCTGCACTGCGCAAGATCATCCCCACGCTCCCTTCAGACAAGCTCAGCAAGATCCAGACACTTAAGCTCGCCGCGCGCTACATCGATTTCCTGTGCCAGGTCCTGCAGAGCGACGAGCTCGACTCAAAGATGGCAAGCTGCAGCT
>JAUCMX010000003.1:22049502-22479502 GCA_033459395.1 Hemibagrus guttatus | reverse complement strand
TTCAGTCTGGACAGTGCTTTAGTTCGGTGCACGCATGCTGGAGCCGCTAGCCGAAAAGCGCGTGCGCGTTTGAAGGTGTGTAATTGGCCTTTGAGGCACGTACGGAATTTCCAGATGTGTATGAAACCGTAGCTCTGCCTCCAGCCGCCACTGGAAGGTGGACTATAGGTTAAACTCTCATGTACACACAGATTGCTTTTACAACGGAAAACCTAGGCTCAATATTAACATTAATAATATTCCATTTCTCTTAGGGGAAAATCACCTAAATGTGTTTGGTCCCATTACCCCGTTAGGATAGTTAAGCATAACAGCTTGACGTAGCGTCTTGCAGCATATTTAGAGCTCTATTTGTCATTTTGTGATTTCCTCTAATGTTGTTTATTGTAATAATATGATATTTAAATATACAAACATATTTATAAAAGAGAAAGATGAAACTGTGGTTCATTTCCAGTTGTAGAGGAGTTGGCAGATGCACGTTAGAGGCACACGAATGAAGCTTATTTTGAACAGATGTTAGTATTTTCGTGTCACGTGAATGGAGCAGATGTTCAGAGGCCGAGGACCGCCTTTGAATTCACTCCACACGAAAAATGAGCTTTGAAACAAAGCTTTTGCTTTCACTCACTATGAGAAAGACTGCTCCGAGTGACTCCGGCTGTCTTCAGGGATTCCAGTTCAGCAGAGATGAAACAGTTTTGTGTTGAAAAAGACTGCAGATTAACGGTGTGGAGTTGCGGAGCTGGAGACAGAAATAGTGTGGGATGAGCTGCAAGTAGAAAAAAAACTCCTGCTTTACAGGTACTGCTGCAAACAAACTCAATTCTGCTCATCGGTATACAATAGCCCATTAATACAAGTCTCAGTGTTAGATAAACTGTATTTTAAATCTGCGAATGTGATTTAACATCAGGAAAATGGGCTGTATTTAATCTACAAAATAGATGAGTTATGCATCTTTATTATTTTGGCAACTAATTCATATCAGTGTCTTTTCCGGATTATTGTATTAAATATAATATCAACAAGGAGAACTTTGATGATTTGAAATATTGTCAGGACAAATAAGATGACTGAAATTATATTACTTATATGCGGAAAAAAACAAGTTGGAAGGGTTGCACCTGGTTCAGCGGCCTGATTCATGCTTCACTTATAATGTGTGTCCAAGATAAAATAAATAAATAAAAGTTTAAATAAATAAAGTTTAAATAAACTTTTAATCTACAGGAAGTTTAATTAATAATAAAATGAGTTTTATGTATATTTCTAACTATTTAAAAATATTTCTTTCAGTTAAGATGCATCGCTTTTTAAATATTATTGTTTTTGTAACATCTAGGATTTTCACAAAAAGCTGTCTGGCAAAAAATCTGTACTCTCTAATTCTGCTTCAGTGTCATGGATATATTTTAGATATTTTAGTAAACAGGATCTTATTGTCTGTACTATGTTTTATTGCAGTTCTGGCTTTGCTTGTGCTCAGATTTTTGAAGCAATCTCTGATGTGTTTTGCAATGATCATATATCCATTCAACTTATTTGGTATTTGAATTAAAGGAACATTAAATAATGCTTTTGTGTTGTTGTTGTTGTTTTTGTTTTTGTTTTTTGGAAGATATTTATGATGCTTTCTCTTAGATAGATGTCATACCATAAAAGAAGAATAGTCTGGAACTTTTTATTGTGTGAAACAACAGCTGTGAGCCATTTTGTGACGTCTAGATAACTAATAAAATAGTTTTTATGATGCACTAATTATATTAGCGTAAGAAAATTTTACCTTGTGTACTTTTAAATGAAACACTCTGTCTAACACTCCACTGATGAGATGTAATAAATGAATGGTTTATGAAGACACAGCAATGCAATAAAAGTGCCTGAGAATAGCATAAGAATCACAGGTTAGCACAGATTAATAAAGAAATAAACAGAGAGTGAGTTATGTTGCATAAACCTGTCAGTGGAGTTAAATGATAAATAGTGTTAGTCATAGGAGATACTATAATCCAACCAAGATCTGGAAAATACATGTGTATGTTTTTGAAAGTTTATTCCTGTGGGTATCAGTAAACCCAATGTCCTGTTTCCCAATTTCTTTCCCAATAAAACATAATTTAAGTCAATAGGATGGAAAAATTTTATCCAAAAGTCAGTGAGTGAGTGCTTAGTCATGAGAGTTGGTCTGATTCATAAAGTATGCTGGTTCTTTAATATGCCTTGATGAGCAGCTATAGCACGGTCATCACTCCTGTTACAGTTTGGCCTGGTAGAATAGCACTGATGAGGATTGAGGCTAACAGAGTGTCAGAGGTCCTCTTTTAGACCCGTCCAAAAGAACAAGTGTAAGGAGGTTTGAACGTTGTGTTTGCACAGTGCTCCAAGCTCGCCACCCAGGCAGCAGACAGTGCGAGCATCCCTCTGCCTCTGGGGCATACACAATGATGTCACACACAGGAAATGGATGGAGAGACTTGGCACCTCTCAGGTTTGGCTGAGCATCCATTGGCTCCATACCGTGCTGTAAAAATAAACAGGCAATCAGAATGCCGCACAAGAAGTACACAAAGCCTTCGTGGAGTTTCATGGATCATAAAAGTAGGGTTTTCACATCAAGAGGACTATTTATTTGTGCAGGCTGGTTGTCTGTAAATAACCTTGTCTTTCTCAAGATGGACTGTCTAAACATAAAGCTAAGATTAAAACAGTTTATATCCCGCGCTACGACCTCAAACCTTCTTGTTAATGTTTAGTCATATGACTGGATATTTAACTGAGAATAAATGAGAGAAATTGAGTTGGGAAAGGATTACAAGTAGTACCTCATGGTGAAGATTAAGCCTTCCATTATGACTGGGTATGCCCAAATATGCATTTTATCCAACATATTGCTTAAAATGTAAGTACAATATATTATATAAAGCATAATGCAGGCTGTTTCTATTTAGCAGCAGTAAGTAATATAATTAAGCACTAAAATATTTTACATAGAAAACACCTGAATGAACATATGTGCTCTCATATACATTCCACTTCAGATTACATTGAGTAGATGTATCACTACTCAATGTAGCAAAGAAGCAATCCACTACTCTATATTTCATATGTCCAATCTATTTTGATTTCTGTCCTATAACACAAACATCACAAAATATTACCACCATTAGCACTTTAAGTGAATTTAAAGCTGTTCTAAGTATGGCCAGTTGGTGCATTAAATCACTTTATTGTTTCAGAATCAGACAATATACGGCTAATGAGCTTACCAGTAGGATGGCCTGTGCCACCTTCGGTTGCCTGAGGGTAATTAGCCTAATGACGCTCCCAGCTCCTTCCCAGTGGGGTCGGCCCCACACCGGCCACTAATCTCCATGCACTCATTAACCTGAAGCCCAGCGGAGCCTCTAAGACAGACCACCCCTTACTGCAGTGAGGCCAAGATAAGTGACGTGTTGTTCTTGGGCATTACAATGATCCTTTTCCTTCCTAGGCATGTCAGGATGCTTAATCTGCATTAACAGGCTAAAGAGAAACCTTGTGACAAAACTGAGTGATATTCTTTTAAGTAAAATATGTTTAACACGGAATATCTTAATGGTTCATTTGATATAACACACATAAGCATCCTGGCCATTTGTATAATTCACAGTAGGCCCTTATTTTTTGTTATGTAAAAATGCTCTGGTTTCATCTTAAACCATATTTTTCTTGCCTTCGTCATAAACTAGTATAACTGCATTTTCTGCATCTTATTTTATAAGTCAAATGTGATAGAGTTTTGCAATATTTCTGTCTGGTTTTGATTGTGTGTAGGTCAAACAGAAACTTTTTTTTATTATTATGATCCATAGTTTACAGCATGAAGCAATTGTTATGTAATTTAATGACATGTTCTTTCCTTCATTGCAAAATTTTAAAAAAAAGTTTAAAGATGGCTTGTGATGGAACACCAGACATTAACATCTTTATTTCTGCTCATTCATCGTAATATTGCTAATATGCATGTACTGGATTGACATTTTCAGGTAGGTCACACAGCGAGTGAATAGAGGATCAATTACTTGTGTCAGATTGGGTCACTAAGTATGTTAAATGGATGTTAAGTGGATTGTCAGTGTCTTGGTTTTAGGCATGGCCCCAGGCCACAGTCATCAAATATCATTGTACCTTTAAGCGCCTTTATTCAGGATCCCTGTGTAAAAACACAGGGTTTTGGCTCAACATTTACCACTGTTCCTATTCGATATATAAAATATAATTCTTTCTATAAAATAAATCCTTTCTATTATTTTTCTGCTGTTTCTAAGGATTTGTTCCTTTTTGGTTTGAAATTTCACATTGTTTAAACAATAAAGCTATGAAATTGTAAAACAATATTAGACCAATAAAGAAAATTAAGGTGAATTAATTTTACATTTATTCTCTCTTTTAAAAAATGAAGATGCAGAGTTATGTTTGTCTTTCTCTTATCATTTATAAAAAAAAAAATATTAAAAAAGCTGCAAATTCCAGGTTGTAAAATGTTTTATTTTCTAAGTGCATTTCACATCAGAATGACAAGGCCACTCATTTACAATTTTAATAGTCTTTTTTAAAGTTTTCACAATTCATTTACATTTATTAATAAACTACATCCCATACACTTAATACACATAATCCAACCCAAGCCTGTTTATGTGGACAAATATTGCACATTTTGATTAGAATCCACAGGATGTGTTCAAAATCTTTTTTGTGTGCTGCTTTGCTCAATGGGACTAAGGAAGAAATCAATCATTGTTGACTTCCCTAACAGTCATGTTGTGTGCAACACTGGCATAACCAAAATGAGCGGGAAAGAGCATTCAAACTGTCCTCAGACATTAAAGCATAGCAAAGCACATCTGTTCCACAGGTTACACTTTAAGGATTACACAGATAAATCAATATGCAACTGCTATGAAATGTACTTTAGTCTCCAAACACCATAAATATGAACATTTGTGTTGAGTTTGTAGAATGCATTGCATGGGAAACAGTTTACTGGAAGACACAATGAATGATGGACACAATGGAATCTTTTTACTGATCGATGATCAGATGTTTAATTTGACATTTGTTAATGATTGCTTTAGTTAAGTATCAGTCTTAAAGCGCAGTTTAGCAAAGAAGAGTAATGCATGCTCTCATAAAATGACAGAGAGTTCTGCCAGAGAGACACACTAAAAAGTATTCTCTAGATTTAACCTTTTTGTTCTAAAAGTACCTGTAATTACCTGTATCCCTATAACATTTATAGCATTACAGGTTGCTATAAAGGCACGGTGACTTAGTGGTTAGCTTGTTTGCCACACACCTCCAGCATCCTGGGTTGGAGTATCACTCACTGTGTGTGTGTGGAGTTTGCATGTGCTTGGTGGGTTTCTCTTTAGCCAGGCATACACCTAATACATCCCATAACTTTGTACTCCAATACATCTGATTAAATGCACATCATCATCTAGTGCCTGCTAATATTATGAATAGCAGCTACGCTAATTCCTTTCCATTTGTTTCCCTTCTTCTACCCACTCCCGAGACACACAGAGATTGTGCCAGCTCCTGCGGAATCCAGAGATGGACCAGCTCCAGCTGGGTTCTGCTTTCTGAGGACTGGGGTATTCAAAGCAGCACTGCTAACCCTATGTGGACATTTTACACATAACATTATACACATGCTGTATCTGCATCACACAATTAATGCAGAAAGCACATTGTTCATATCACACTCTCCGGTGTCACCCAGATGAGGATGGGTTCCCTTTTGAGTCTGGTTCCTCTCAAGGTTTCTTCCTAATACCATCTAAGGGAGTTTTTCCTTGCCACAGTCGCCTGAGTCACCTCAGGCTTGCTCACTAGGGAAAATTTTGTCTAACATCTAGGACTGTCTGTTTGTATATTTATTGTTTCTTATGTTCTGTAAAGCTGCTTTGAGACAATGCTCTTTGTTAAAAGCGCTATACAAATAAAATTGAATTGAATTGAATTGACCTGATGATAGATTTGATAAGAGGTACGGACAATGGAAGGTTGCTATAAATACCCTAGGTTTTTTTTTTATTCTTTCTTTACATGTAATGTCTTTCTCTCTAGCATTCAAGAGTGTTAACCTATTCACTTCAATCTACCCTAACCAATTCCATCGCTAGTTCTCTGTTGCTTAACTCAGCACTATATCCTGGGGCGACCATGCTGCTGTTTCAGTAATTCCTGATTGCAGCTTTAATAAGGCCCTGATAGCTCTCCTAAGGCTGTAATTTGTACAAGTGATCTCTGTGGGAGACTGTTTAACAATCCCCTATCATTTTCTGTGCAAATGTACAGGATGACACCAACTTCTTACTTATCTCTATCCAGAAACACTAAGTCCCCAGAGCACTGGCTTCGGCCCATGGCGTGGTGAACCTGGCTGCTGCTGACCTAGGTACTAAATCAAGTTCAAAGCAAAGCTTTGCATGCGTGGAGGTATTGTGTTTCATGTTTGCTGTTGGGAAATGAACAGCCTGCCTGGAGTTTGGTCCACCTCTGGGCACCCCTCTTGACTCCTCCTCACAGCTTGAGCTCAGTTTGTGTGACACGACCTCAAGGCAGGACATACTGAATTTCAGCTCTTAACCCAATAACATTAATCTGGTCATGGTGCAGTTTTCCTTCCTTATTTTTTTTTATGTTTTCATGACCTTTTTTTGTTTACAATTAAAAACAACTAAAACTCAAAAGTTTTATTTAACTTGAGAGATTCTTTGGACAAAACTGGTTTAAAATGGTCCATTAGGTCATTTAAGTAATTTGTCTCAAGCCAGGCTGCTTTTATATTCCAAACACACATAGCACATGACTGATGAGATAAAAGTATGCAGCAATGCAAGCTAAAGAATGGAGGCAAGGCACAACATAACGCTGTTTTAGAGTTCAATTGCCTGGTACTCTGATCATGTTGATAAGGCAGTCTGATAAACAGCAACACTCACGCAAAGTGTAGTCTATGCTACAGCATTTAGGGCCCCTAACGCTATGGTGGTATGGGAGAGTAATTACTGCCTCTTGCCCCATGCTACACCACATTAATTCTTGATGGGCTGCAGCTCAGTGCTAACTACCATCCTTGAAGGAAATTCATCTCCACTTCCATCTCTGTCACAGTCCCATTCAAAATGATAACCAGAAAGTAATTAGAAGAGCAAAAGAGCAGGATCTGTATCTTTCTTTGAGCATAAACAAATGTAGAAGAGGTGAAAGTAGTGTTTGAGGACTGGGTGACTGTGGTGTGTCCATACTGTTGAGTGTTTTTGGCAAAAATAATGGTGTTATGTTTTCATTCACAGTGGAAACATCACAGAAATGACAGCTATGTGATTCATATGCATGTTTTATCTGTATTTTATATACTAATTTCTTATAAACCTTTACAAGAGTGTTACTGATGAAAGTTATTTTTTATGCAACATGCAAGAAAGAGGGGGATAAAACTAAGACCCAGTTAGAAACTTAATCCTTAATCCCATTTTTATAATCAATTATTATAAAGGAGATGATGAAAAACAGTTTCATCATAAAAGTATGAAGTATGTTTGGGACAGTTTTACGTAAAAATACTGTTTAGTTATTTTACTGTGTTGAATATGTTTCCTTTTGTTGTACATCTAATAGGAAAACTCATCATTACTAACAGTCTCAAGGTAAAACAGTTATGCTTTTCCTACAGTGACCTTTGATCGAGGGCCTGAAATACGAACAGGCCCACAGCACATAAAATAGACGCGTTCCTCTGTAGTAAAGTCAGCAGTAAAGCTTGCTAATTAGAGCTACCATGGTTACTGCGTCAAACAGCGGCAGCGGGACTGAGAACACTGCTACGACATCTAACAGCCTCAGATCGATAGATTCCTACACAGGCTGAACGGGACCTGGTTTGAATTAAGCGACTTCCACACTCGCCTGGCAAATGTGTACTCCAGAGGGAGACAGGGGAAGAAAAAAGGGGAAGAAAGAGACAGAGTGAGAAAGGGCCCAAGCTGAACTTTGCTGGATTTCATTAGACTCAATTATCTTATCTGTTTTGTTTCAAAGGCTGACCCGAGGGGCGGGCAGCAGTCGGGCGAGCTCACTGGTATGTTGAGATTGTGTTCAATGGGAGTCTGCATCCCGCCAACTGGGTCATTACAACACTCAGACTCCCTGCCTGAGGTGCTCAAATATTTATGTGCTATTGTAAATAATTTTTAATTTTTTAACCTCCCTCAAGCAAACAAGGCATTGGTTTACGTGCCTTTTCTTTTCCTTGTTTTTTTTTTTGTGGAAAACATATACAATTTCTCCCTCTTAACGAATTCCATCTGTCATTTTAGCTGCATTTGTGTCTATTTTTAAACACTGCAATCTTTCCAAGATTTATTTTGACTAAGAAAGATACAATCAGTTCACCTCTTATCTACTTCCTATCCAGCTTTGTTCGCCTAAAACGCATAGGCAATCTACTTTTATTTTAACACGACTTACACACTGAACATAATGTCTCATATTTTAAAGCTATTGCATGCAAGGTAAAATTTGGCAAGCATTTATATGTTCCGTTCCTAGAATCTGTCTAGGGCTTCATCTGTAACTTCACTGTGACACAGGGAATGCTTTGGCAAATTGATATACTGTATTAGATGGCAGTTCAAAGCATCCACCCAGTAATTACATAACCGCTTGCTCATTTAGACTGTGATTTTCCACACACATTATTCTTACTTCAGTGCAAGGATACACATTTCTGTGCGTGGGCCAGTGGGAACGTTTCTTTGTATAGTCAATGGATAAACATTTTGAACAACTGCCTTTAAAATAATTACATTGATGTGTCTATAAACAAATACCTATTTAGTGGTTGCAACAGTAAGAGAGTCTGAATTATTTAACTGGTCTATAATTATATATTCCAGGAAATTATGCAATTAACTATTACAGTCAGGGAAACATTGTTCTAGCTGGCTATGGAAATGCAGTGCATTCACAATACAAGTCAGTGTACTGTAATGTACTCTCGTTCTGCAAGCTGAGCTGTTCACTGTAAAGTAGCAGACCAGCTGTCTAAGCAGTAAGGGTGCTGTGTGGCTGCTCCCACACTGAGGCTCAGAGAAACACCAACCTAGAAATTACACAGCTTGGTCATGCTCTCTAGCGAAGATCATCAAACAGAATGTTAAGCAGGGGCCTCTTCATGAGCACTGACAGGGCACCCAGTCTTTCTTGATATCGACACCCGGGGCTTGCATGGTCCCACAGGCCAATTTGGGTAATCAAACAATGCAGCAGTCCCGTCACACAACCTAAAGAAGCCAGAGCTAATCAAGCAGGAGCTCATTGCTTTGAGATGGAGGGAACAGGAAAGGCTAGAGGACTTGGGGCTGAAATGGAGAAGTCACCTCATCAAGGGGCTCCTTTCCCCCTAAGACAGGGTCACCTTCATCATGGGTGCACCAGGAAATGCACAGGACGGCAAGGTCACCACCAATTGGCCTGCTGTGTGTTGTTGCCATGGCAAACATCCCAAAGGCCAATGAAAACAGATAACATGAACAATAATATGAGGTGTAATCACCAGGGTCTTGCCTTTAACATTCCTCCTCTTCACATCATCTCATCCACCCATTCCTTTTCATCAAAAAACAAAAAAACTTATCTTGGAAGTGCTTGCTATCTTTGGTCAGATAACCATATATAAGCAATGGCTGAGCAAACCCAGGCCTCATTTTATATATACTAAAAATGCTGAAAACTAAATACCAGGTAATGGGTAAATTATGGTGAATGGTAGGATCCACTATAGATCACTGATTCTGAAATGACAAACAGGGTTTCTTAGACAACCTCGCAGAGGCAATCACTGAAAGATCCCATTCTTCACTTTGTGCCATTGCGTAACAGACACTCCAGAATGCAACTCAGCCTTCGCCATTAATGCCAGCAGTTCGTAGCCTCTGTATATCTGTTACAATGAGCCCCTTCAAATATATCATGTTGAGAAAAGATAAGCATCTTTACTTGTTTAAACAGCACAGTGTATGTAATTACTCCAGTTCAACAACACTCATAAACTAATGTGTTATCTAGTAGCATCTCCCCTGCCTGCTCCATGCATTGTATTAGATAGAGAAACGTGATTGCCATGAAATAACAGCACAGTCTCAAAGCTCTATTCTCAAAGTAAAAAGGCTGACCTCTGACCATTTAGTGAAACAATCCAAAATGCAACCTCCTCCCAACTCTTAACACTCAACATTAGGACGTATCAGTGTTGTTCTCTCCATACGTGGTATACTGCCAAAGTATTTTGAATTACTGCACAGCTTATAAGTGCATTGTTTGGCCCCCTAGAAATTATGTCAGCATTGTACGCCAAAATCTTTTATCACTTGCCAAAAATAATGAGGGTAAATAATTGCATCCAGATGTGGCCCATTTTAGCTGATAGCAGCCTTCATTTCCTGCCTCTGCTGTCTCAGACGAAGCACTACACCTTAGAAGAAACTGCCACTAACACACCCCCCTTTCTTGTAAATCAACGCTAACTTCCTGTGTTTGCATATGCGCTCAGTTAAGATTGTCTAAACATGTGATGAAATCATATTTCTTTCTGTTTTATTATAAAAACAACTCTGAAAATTAATGAACATGTTTCATATTACTCATTATAAAGTCTACGTCCCATTATGTAAAAATAAATAAATAAATAAATAAATAAAGGTGAAGATTTAAAAGGGTTGGGTTGTAAATATGTGTTTGCATAAGGGGGCACGTGGTAGGCGGGGTTTCTCTGAGAAATGGATGAAAATGTGTGGATTATGATAATCTGCACAACCATATCAGTGCTTTCAGGTCTTCCAGCTGCATGAATTTCAATATTATGTTGAATGCTGGTAATGCACTGGGGATTTAGGTCATTTACACTCCTCAGAGCTTGAACAATGCCTGTGTTGTGAAAGAGTAGAGTTAAAAACTAATTCTTTTATACCAGATACTAATACCTATGCTGGAACAACCTGATAAGATCATGGTCTGGTTAATGATGATCTGGTGCTGGTTTGCCTGTTTGCTTGGTTGTTTTTTGTTCCCAAAATAATCTGAGGCTGCCAAGTTTAAAATGAGGCCATCTATTTAGTCATATTATATATTTTGTATAATCTATTTTGTATAATTATATACAAAACTTGCAACTGAAGTACTGTTATAACTTGCATACTGGCCCTGCTGGGTTTAGCTGCTTTGAAGATTTACTAAGTAAACTTAGTAAAATGCCACTGCAATATAGGTTACAATATTGTTTTTTTATAATGAAACATCATTATACAGAAGTCAGATACATCCTTTTTCATGTTCATGGAAATTGAGGAGTTATTGTGTAGAAACTGAATGAACAGCTGCATTTGAATCAGTCTTTTTAACATCTACAGATTCTTGCATTTTTCTTCTTATTGTTGGTTCACAAAAAAGAAAACAATGAAATAGGGCGGCTCTTTTTAAAGGTCATAGATTTCAGCATGAAACTAAAACTGGCCTTGCACAGTTCATTGCAGTTCGTATTAAGAATTTTATGGCAACATTCTTCTGAACACTGAGCCATGGAAACTGCAAGTTCTCCTGTTATGGTAATAGGCTAGTGATTTCAGGTACTGATTCATGGAAATAAGAGGAATTTAATATTTTAAAAAATGCTAAGAAAAGTAATAACTTTCAAACTACATTTTGCACAACTTGCTTTATGTGGTTCTTCCCTACGTTTACTCATGAAAATAGATAAAAAGGCAGTTTATCCACAGACAGTGGACCTGCAATTGACTAAAAGGCATTGTTTAGACAGTGATTAGTTTCATCAAAATGAGAATTCCTGACATTAGTTCTGAGGCTGTGGGGCTTGATGCAATAGTCCCAGAGCTGCACTGTTTCATGACTAGTCCCACGGATCATAAACTTTGAAATCCATAACCAAGCCCCAATGCTCATTTTCAAAACGGGTGGTCAAACGTCTCTCCCACACATCCATTCTATTTCTGTCTTTTTTTCCATTTGCATCCTTGTGTCTCAATTCAGCACGCCTTCCTTTTCATTTATAACTGTATTTTTCCACATCTTTTGCTTTGATCTCTTTGGCTTATTTTTTTTCTTTTTTTTCCATTCTAACTGCATCATTTTCCTTCTATCTTCATCTTCCTGGGATTTATTTGTGTACATCTTCCTGCTCCTTTATGCAGTGGAACTGCATGAAGCTTTCATCCACAGCATGGCATACCCATGAAGGCGCAGGAGCATACTTCACTTCAACTGTATCCTGCTCCACCTGAGCAAGCACAGCTTGAGTAATAAGGATGGGAAAAGAGATAGATAGAGAGAGAGAAACTGGTGACAGAGTGTTGGAATTGTACCTCCAGTGTATAATAACATTAGTCTTCCGTCCTGGCCCTGCTGAGCCTTCCTTCTGGACATGGCCCTGCATAAGCTTCATATTCCTTGTTATTTCTTTTTTTTCCTCTTTTGTATTTTCTTTTGCAGTTCTCTCCAATAGAAACACAGTCGTGCAATGCCTCAGTGGTGTCCCAAGTTTGGATTTCTCCTTACAAACAGAGTTACATGCATGTCTTGGGACTGACTGACACAGACAGCAGCCAGATTGGCGAGCGCAGTGGCAGATTCGGAGGGATCCAAGGAACCGTGGTTTCTTTTTGGCTTGAGAGGGTAAGCTGAAAGACAAGGAGAATTGAGCTTCTCAAAGAGGATTATTAAGCGTGCCAGAGTACTATCTGTAGGATATTCTGCTATATTCTGACGTGATGTATGCTTCAATAGCATAGATGCCCGTTGATGTGTTTTTTTTAAAAAGTTAATATTTCTATTCAAATGCTTTGCAAATATAGTCATTATGTGTATTTATGTAACATGGCTGTTACAAGTCTGATAATCAGATCACCGATATGACACATTGACAGCAGATTTTATTTTTTCTGATTTTTAAAAAGCCTTGAGTGAAGTGTTTTGATTTTAAAAGCCGATCTCTTTCTGTGATAGGGTTTTTTTTTCGTTACTTCTTCAGTTTAAGGGGTTTTGGTCAAGTGTTTTGCTGTGATGCTATAAAAAGGCCTATTGATGGCAGGAAACAAAAAGGATATATGCTCTCATACTCTGTCTTTAAGGACGCCAGATATTTTTTATTGAGAGCATTCTTCTTCATCTTGTGCTAGAACTTCAATGGGGTCTGTCACTTGCACCAGTAGAAAGGCAAGCATCTTTCAAAAGATGACTGACTTGCTTGGATAATTCCACAGAAAAGGAAATGATGGACTATGGAAATGATCTCAAATAGCAAAGCTTGAATTACACATCTCATGTAATCAAAATGAAACGCAAACATGTTTGACACATATCCCTTTATTTTGTTGTGTTGTTCTCTAAAATTGTGTGTTATTTTAATATCCCTGGACTCTTTTATACTCTTTTATCCCTTATTACCTTGGTTTGGTAGAGGTCTATTTCCTGTCATTTTCCATCTAGCCTTAGACTTCCATCACACATTGAGTCATTTCAGGCACTTACTGACTAACCCTACAACCCTCCCATCCCCCCGCCCTGCCCCGCCCCTTGCTTCAAAAGCCATCCCAGCACTCGGGCATCCCAGAAGAGCCCAGGCAATCTGTTATCAATTTAAGGAAAAGGTGCACGGTTCCTTCCAAGATGTAAACGATAACAAAACTTGCCTGGAGCTGTTTGAAGATGATGACAGCATTCTACAAAATATAAGCTGTGGTCCTTCCAGGTTTCAGGGTTTTTTTTCCAGCGAGACACAGCTGGAAAATGATTTCAATATTTTCCGGCCTCTCTTTTGTTCTGCAGGTGAAAGGTGGATCTATATAAATTCTATTTTTAACTTGGAGATCCATGCTGTAGAGTTTTTTGTCCTCTTCATGAAAAATTATGTAGAGGATAAAAACTGACTGCTAGTATGAGAATCTATTGGAATATTTTATCACAATTCCCTTTTGTAATTTATAAAACTTGTAATTTAAAATGTCTATGTAATGTAGCTGGATTTGTGTGTGTGTGTGTGTGTGTGTGTGTGTGTGTGTGTGTGTGTGTGTGTGTGTGTGTGTGTGTGTGTGTGTGTGTGTGTGTTTGTGTGTGTGTGTTTTAAAGGAATTATATCAGTGATATCAGTCCCGTTGGGGTGAATACTCTTGCCTTTTCCCCACCGTTCTCAGTATAAGCTTGGGATCTACTGTTACCCTGACTCGGCCAAAAAGCATTTACTGATGAATTAATGAATAAATGAATAGATGAATATCAGTTCTGGACACAGTCATTCTTTTTTCGAAGACTGTATTGTGACTCAAATCATCATACCATTTAATTTGTTTATATATACTTTACAACTAAAAGAACGAGAAATGAGAAATGTGTGAAATTGTCGGTATTTATATGGTATGTGGGTGCTGCCAGAGTGACAAAAAGGGCATTCCAATCAGAAAAATGTGAGCAGCTCAGTTCCTGAGATCCACAGCCAGCTTGTTGCTCAAACCTTCTCCAGCACGCAGACAGCAACTATATATCTAACCACCTGTTATCTTCCCAAGTCCACTAGCACTTGGAATTATTCATGGCAGATTAGCTACAGGCCAACTGAGACTCAAAACATTAAATAAAGCTACTGTTAACGCTGCTAGATTACAAACTGTTCCATTCTGTACAGTCAATTGACTTGATCCCAGGAAGAGGAACTGGGAACAGGTTCCCTCAAAATCATGAGGGAAACACTGTCAACTCTCTCATCAGTAAAAGCCATTGCTGCATTTCACTCAGATGTTAGTATATGTTTGAAAAAGGGATGGGCCAATGGATCAACACAGAGGATCATCCAGATATTATAAAATGTTAAGTTCAAACTGGGTGGGTTAAGAAAAGAACATGCACAAAATCCAGCAAAACATTCAGCAACATTTGTGTCATAGAAATAGAATTGCTCTGTTTCTAGGAATACACTTCAGACTTTGACATATTTTCTAACGTTCTATCAGATTGTCCATAGTGATATATTATATATATATATATATATTATATATATATTATATATATATTATATATATATATATATTTGTATATTTAATGGTGTACATTTATTAGAGTATCCTAAATTTTCCCTGCTGAAATCTGCTGATAGACCACCTTTGCCAGCAGGTATGTTATTTACCATCTTTTTTATTACTTGACTAATCACGGTCTGAAAATTAGACATTTGATAACTATTGTGTTATTTAAAAATGCATTTCATATATACAAATATTGCTTATAGACATTTTGTCTATGTAGCATTAGCAGCAATAATTAAGGAAATGTTTCCTTTCTAGCAACACTACACAGCTGACAAAGATGCTCTACCAGTTTGACCAGCTGTAATAATAACAAAAAATAATAATAATAATAATAATAATAATAATAATAATAATAATAATAATAATAATAATAATAACCACAGTTATTATTATTATTGTTATTATTATTATTATTATTAGTAGTAGTAGTAGTAGTAGTAGTAGTAGTAGAAATAGTAGTAGTAGTATTTGTAATCCTTTTATTGAGGTTTTGAGGAAGCACATTTTCAGCTTTTCAAGCAGAGCATTCGAAAAAAATCGAGGAACGCTGCAACAGAAATCTCTGTCATCCATTATTTTCAGCCTGCATGAACCAGCCATGTAAGAATAAACATCAGCCACGGTCCCTACAGCATTTTGGACAAAGATATAAAGTCTTCAGCAGATGCAAGCCAAAGCAGCCTAAAAGAGTTGTTTAAAAGTTGAATCATCCTTCATATGTTAGCCTTTGACACAGAGAGGTGAACTGGCCTACTTGCTGTTTGTTTTACTTACACTGCCGTTGCACAGACACCAGCTAAACAATGAATGACGTTGGAAACACAGAGATGAAAAAGAAAGTATATAGCTTTTCTCAAAGTACAGAGTATTAGTGATAATGGGGATATAATAGTTCTTGGAATTTCATCAGAGAGAGAGAGAGAGAGAGAGGAGAGAGAGAGAGAGAGAGAGAGAGAGAGAGAGAGAGAGAGAGAGAGAGAGAGAGAGAGAGAGAGAGAATGAGCTACTTGCTATTGTGATGTGCTGTTTTATAGACATCTACACTAACTGAGCACCTGTTTATTCATGCAATTATCTAATCAGCCAATCATATGACAGCAGTGCAGTGCATAAAATCATGCAGATCTGAGCCAGCAGCTTCAGGAAATGAACAGAACAGGGAGGGGAAAAAACATGATCTTGACTGTGACATGATTAATGGTGCTAGACAGGCTAGTTTAAGTATTTTTCTGAACTGTCGATCTGGGATTTTCACACACAACAGTCTCTAGATTTTACCCAGAATGGTGCAATAAAGAAACATTCAATGCGCGGCAGTTCTGTGGACAGAAATGCATTGCTGATGAAGGAGATAAATAGAGAATGGCCAGACTGGTTCAAGTTTACAGAAAGACTACAGTAACTCAGATAACCACCTTGTCTAGTTATGGTGAACAGAAAAACTACAAAACAGGAGATCTAATTAGGTTCCACTGCTTTCAGACAAGAATAGAAAACTGAGGCTGCAGTGTGCACAAACTCACCAAAACTGGAAAGTTAAAGACTGGAAAAATGGTCTGATGAATCTTGATTTCTGCTGAGACACACAGGTGGTAGGGTCAGCATTTGGTTTGAATCAGCATAAATCCCTGGACCCAACCTGCCTTGTGTCAACAGTGCAGGCTGGTGGAGGTGGTGTAATGGTGTGGGGAATGTTTTCTTGGCACACTTTGGGCTGTTAACACTAATCAATCATCACCTGAAATTCAAAGCCTATTTGAGTACTGTTGCTGAGTATGTGCATCATTTCATGGCCACAATTTACCATCTTCTAATGGCTACTTCCAGCATTTTAAAGCAGCATGTCCCAAAGCAAACGCTGTCTCAAACTGGTTTCATAAACATGACAATGATTTCAGTGACCTTCCCAGATTTGCAGCATGAAAGTGCTCCTAAAAAATCAAGAATTTTGTAAATCACATCAACATAGACCAAAATCCCAAAGAAAAGTTTCCAACATTTTGTTGAATCAATACCATAAAGAATTGAGGAGACCTTACCCAGTATTAGTATAGTGTTCCAAATAAAATGCTCAATGAAAGTATATTCCTGGGGTTATACTGTAAAGCAAACATTTGCTTTTGCATGAATCAATGGCCTAGGATTTTAAAAGCATTTTTGATAAGACCTACAGGATATAATTATGTGCATCTTAAGTGTCTCTTAAGTATTTAAACTTGTGTGATGTGCTGCTGAGGGAAAATAATTCAAGAATTGTAATGGAATTTTTGTGCTGTAGTTTTATGTCCATCAAGTGAAGCATGAACCTGGCCAGTAGTTCTGTGCAACTCCTTAGTGTGATTAATCATGTGCATTTAATATAAGCTTCACAGTGGGTTTGGGAAGCATCTTTCATGGTTGTTTTTACTGTCCCTCTGTTACATACACTGACATGACCTTACAAAAGTGGTATTTAAAATCCACGGGCACCCTGCAGTTATATCTAGTGCTCAAGAGTGACGTGATTTAAGCAGAGCACCAGTGCATGGCAAGGAGCAACAGTAATGGAGTTTTGAAGTCCTACATTTCCTACTAGTTGTGTGTGTCTAAACAGCCACACACCTCTATTTTTCTTACCCAGATGTTCTCTACTGAGGCTGCTTAATGACGTATACTAGAAAGAAAGATAGACTCTCTATTCTTTGTGGTGTACAAGCCTGAGGAAACCCCTTAGGATTAGTGACAGTGAAAAAGGCCAAGGTTGTGGCCAGATACTGTAGTTCAAATGCAACAAAACATGACTTTTTGCTCATTCATCACTCTCCAAGCACAAGAGGTTTATAGCCAAAACCATTTTCGTGCTTTGTTTGAGACTGTAACAAACATTTTGAAGGCTTGCATTTCTTTCCTGTTAGATGTTTTCACATTCTGTCCATTTCTGGAGGAGTAATGGCTATGACATCAGCCCCGGCTGTTTTCCTATCACTCAGAATAAAATATAATGCTTTGGAAAGCCTTTAGTGTTAATGTCATTTTATCATTTTAACAGTAACAACACCAGAATGTGGTGCACTCAAACACAGTTATGGATGAAGCCAGCGTGGACTGATTTTTCAGTCTCATCAGAGTATAGCCCCACACTGCTCCACGTATCAAACACATTGCCAGTGACATAGAGTGGATTGAGTTGGAAGCAGGATAAAGCCCATGGCTCCAGCATGGAGCAGGAATCACAGGCTTACGAGCCCTCGGGGTGCAGTTTTAGCCTGGCAGTGCATTCAGGCAACACTTTAAAAACAAGCCTCATCCAACTGTTTGAGAGTTCCATAGCCACGGAGATGCTTTATGAGAGCTGGAGCACACACATGCTCAGGCTGGAGAGGCAGGCACATAAAAGATGCCTGGCCTCAGAAATCAAAAGCCTATAATCCTGAAGATGCCTGCTTTTCTGTCACTTTACTTTCTCTCTCACTCTTTCACTCATGATTGGGCTCAGGCTGCTTGTCTTTGTCCCTCTCTCGTGCTCCTCCTCTTTCTCCTTCCTCCTTATTTCTGTCAGTCTGTTTTTAAAGTCCCTTTTTCAAACACTCACACTTTCTACATGTTAAAGTACTGTAGCATGGTCAGTTCCGCCCATAGGAGTCTTCATCTCTGGTCTGCTGCTCTTCCTCAGTATCACCTATCAGGACAAGCCATCTGATTGTGAGACAGAGCAGGTCTTCTCAGCCTTTGAAAGTGGCAGGGCGGCTCTCTGCATCACTCCCCTTTCTCATTAAACTTGAAAAGAGAGATCAATCTTACTAAGACCGAGATTACAGGTTTGATGGAGTTGACCAGCTCTACACACACACATGTGTGTGCTTAAGAGCCTTGCTTTTCTTCCTTGCTGCCTATGAGAAAAACTGGACTTCTACTAGTGTTTCATAGTTCCAAGCTCGTAACACACACACATCTACTGACAGACTCCTTGAGTACACAGCATGAAACTTCCCGAAACCACAAACAGCCTTACATAATGGGTAGTGATAACCCAGTGAAAGCCTACACGTCCTCATCAAGCAGTTACCACTGCTTTATACTGCAGCTAAGATATATTATAGAGCTAGCGAGAAATCTGATGACAGCGTTTGCTCCATTGATGTAATGCCTGTGAGCCGTCAGCTAAGCAAAGCATGGTTTATAGCCAGTCAATCAACTTCAGCCAGCATACAACAAGCTGAACAACTGGCATGGTTTGTACATTTGGTGTGACAGTTTGCAGAAATAATGTCGACACCAAACCCTGGAGTTTCTGGCCAGGAAGAAAGGTTCCAGAATAAATGAGGCTGATCCGGAGAAGAACTGTCACAGTACACACGATTTTCTCTGTATTCTGGCTTTAGGGTGGTCTTTTTAATAATAGTCACTTTAAGAAAAAAACCAAGTGTTTCCTTCAGTTGCTGCCAGCAGTGTCTTGACAGTCATGTCCTCCACATAGAGATTAGTCATAGCAAATGGAAAGAAAAGAGAAAGAGCACAACATGTTTTCTCTGTTCCACTGGCATGTCAGCATATGTTCTGAAGAGCTGATAAAATTTTGATGGAATGCTGAGTTCTGCTCTCAAGACATACTGCGTTTCTTTTTTTTTATCTGAACAGTGCAAACTAAATGTATACTTGATTTGTTTTGTAGAAGTATTAAGGTGTTGAAGTGTTTATTGGCCTATTTAAAACAAATTTATGTGTTAAGCATTTTGTTCTTCTTGTTGGTTGGGTTGCATCACGTAGGAGTGGCACATCAGAAAAACATTTTCCCTAATGTCCAGAGCTCACGCGTTCAAATCCCAATGTTGCCATGAAACAGGGACGAAACTGGCCATGGTATTAGGATGGGAGACATGTCATACCCTCTCTCCCCTGTGAATCACAGCAACACTAGCCACTCATTCACATCTCTGAGGTCATGCATGCAGATAGTGATTTCTTTTAAGTGTGTTACACTGAGCAACTGTTCCACTGACTGGCTGCACATCTTCACCCTCTCCCTTTCTGGCTGGTAGTTGTTGCATGTTGGAAAGAGCTGGCCAATTTGGAGAGAAAGTGGTGGGAAACAATTTTTTGAACCAGGTTACTGAACAGGTGTTTCACTGTAATAGTTACAGGCTAGCTACACTGTCTGCCTTCAGATTAAAAATAGCTTTCGGCTGCTCCCTGTTCGGAGTCACCACAGCAGATCAACTGGTCCGCACAACAACTTGGCACAGGTTTTACACCGGATGCCCTTCCTGACGCAACCCTCCCATTTTTCCAGGCTTGGGACCGGCACTGCATCCAGTGGCTGGGGTTTGGGCATTGGCTGGGAATTGAACCCAGGCCTTCCACATGGTAGGTGAAAAACCTACCACTGAGCCACCAAAGACTTCAGATTAAAAATAAATAATGAAAATGTCTTTTTTTTTTTCCCCAGAAAATTTAGTGTGTTGGTTGTAGTCAGATGTGAAACTGATCTATTGTAAATACAGGTGTCTTTTGTATTCAGTCTGAAAGCATACATGTGACACCCCTTATCCAGTTATTAAGTATTTTCAAATTTATTCATTCATTGTCTACCGCTTATCCGATCTAATCTTAGGAAGGATGATGCCCAATGATGGCCACACCCTGGACAGAGTGCCAACTCATCGCATGGCATACACACAGACTCACACAATACAGACAATTTAGAGACGCCAATCAACCTACAGTGCATGTACAGAAACTGGAGTACCTGGAGGAAACCCCCCTAGGCACAGGGAGAACATACAAACTCCACACACACATGGCGGAGGCAGGAATCAAACCCCCAACCCTGGAGGTGTAAGGCAAACGTGCTAACCACCAAGCCACCATACTGCCAAGCAAACGTGCTTACAAATCTAGTTATCTCTGTCAAAATAATAGTTCTGCAAGTGCATTATATAGTGACGATTGTACAATAACAGAGAATATCAGAATGCCATAAAAATACACATTATATTTAAATGCAGAATATAAATTTTAATAATCATTTTCCATGTTTATGCAGTTTTGCCACACCATAAGCTGTAGGGTTGGTTGGGATTGACCAGGTCCTGACTAAGCCTACCCTGGATAATTGCTTAAAGTTTGCCTGCTCTCTTTAGCCTAGGTTGTATATCAATTCCTTGAAGCTCACTTTATCTTAAGTTCTCTTTTAGAGCCCGGGTGCCTCTCAAGTTCACTTCAAAGCTCCGCTCAGAAAGCCTGCAAAGCCAAGCTTTAAAGACCTGCATATCTCCCCACAGACTGAATGAGTGAGTGTGGGAAACAACGTCAGAAACAACAGTATTCATACCTTATACCCTAAATGATTCTGGGGCAGGAACTTGTAACTCCAGATCTTTCTTTATCTCTTTCCTTGTTTTAGTTTTTTTTCAGCTATAACACATTTGATTCATATAATCAGCTCAAATATCTGAGTTGTTTATGAAATTGGAAATGGAAAATGAAATTTCAGGACAATGCAAACGATAACCATCTTCTAAAGTCTAAAGTCTACCCTGCCAGAGAGCATTCATTTTCAGTCAGCAGCTTTGTGTATTTGATGTTGATTGAAGATGCGTAAGTGTAAAACAACGAGATGGAAGAGAGAAATAACTTGTGGCAGAACCTGGCTTTGACAGTTAACATTTTGTCAAAACTCATTCTTAAAACTACCCAGATTAAGTTTCTAACTAGAACCGAATTTTCATTCAAATTTAACATCAGCAGTAATGGTGTCTTCTTTAGCCAACACTTAATTCTCTGATGTTTTGTCATTTTTAGTTTCAGGTAACTCCTTTCCCATTTATCAACAACAGCACTCCTGGAGTTTTGTATTCTAATTTGATTTCTTCATCTTTTGCATGATCTGTAGTGATTCTAGCCATCAGGAGCTCCACAGTGATGCCTAGATTTAAGATCTTAATAATGCAACTCTATTTGGCTGCATGTTTTGAACATGTGGGGAATAAAAACCCTGTCACATTTTTGTAGTGGTTTGATTCTAAAAAACAAAACAAAAAATGATGTGAATAAACTCAGTCATATTTAAACAAAAGGTGTACACGATGAAGTGTGCAGAAATTTCAGTAATAATTCTAAAGTAATAGAACAAAACAAATCTAAATCACTACACAGTTTTAGAAAGCACAAGAACAAACTGAATACAAGTTCAGTAGTCCATTTCAGTTTTGCTGAAATGTAAGTAACAAGCTTATAAGTGCCTATAGTGCCTAGTAAAATGAAATATTTAGCATAGATCACAGGATGGAAACATAGTTTATTTTTAAAAAGACAGTAATAAAGCGAGATGGTGAACCATCCGAACATCTATGAAGTGAAGAAGAGCTTACTGCTACTGGACAGAGGAACAGGACACAGTCAGACATGTCCAGAATGCTTCATTTTTAAAGATGTTATGGTGAGTCACATATAATGAAGTTTTCCTTTGTGTGGCAGCATTGTGGCACAGGATCTCACACACATATCACTCCTACTAATGCTTTTACAATGACAGGATGAAACATGACAAATAATGGAAAGTTACAAGAAAGATGGTAGCTATGGAAATATGAAAGTTATGTTTACCTGGCCACGCTTTGAGAGGAGAAATAATCAGCAATTAGGAATCACACCTTGAATAGAGACAAAGATGGAAAGGACATAAAAGTTGTAATGTGGAGCTGAACACATTATCCCTGTCTAAAGAGGAAATGATTGGTTTTGAATAGGGACACGTTTCACTGTTTTGTAATGTGCCCCGATAGTAAATCAGGGCTCATGACTGGCCTCTTGGACTTTGCTGAACGCTGAACCCGTCCTCTCCCAACATTCCTGTGCTCATGAATCACTTTGGTTCCTGGCTTCCACCAGGCATTTCCTGCTCGGCCCTCTCTCACTGTGAGAGAGCCGCCGAGCCGAGCACTACTCTGGGCCCCGAGTGCAACTTTGATACAGGCCCCTGGGAGAACCCAGGACACAGAGCACTGTTCTAAAGCTCTATTACACAATAACAGAGAGGATACTGATGCTATAGCTGTGCCCCTGTTGCACTCTACGCTGGAAACAATAAATGAACAAAATCATCTGTAATGAAAACTATGCAAAGTTCATAAAGTGGCAAGAAAAGTCTGTGATTATTCTCCATGAACTCTATTGCAGCTCTTTTCCATTGGGTGGATCGAAAGTAGAAAGGGCAAAGTAATTACAATTCAAAAGTCTTCTTACAAACAGAGATGCTTCTTCAGTTTTTTAAAAGATATACCAGTTTAGATTTTTTTTCTTATTATTCAAATTATATACAGATCATTACAGCATACCATACAGAGATCACATCACAAGGTCACAAATGTCTACAGTCCAGAAGGGCTTACGGTGGCATAACCTGGCATGAGTTATGAGTGTGTGTGTGTGTGTGTGTGTGTGTGTGTGTGTGTGTGTGTGTGTGTGTGTGTGTGTCTATGACTTCAGTTCATAGAGATCAGTTCATAGCCTGAATCACCAGCCTTCCTTCAACCTGGTGAAGGTAAGCACTCTTCTTCTCTGCTAAACTCTCTTTGGCATGTGTTTCCTCATCACTGTCAACAGGCTCCTGTTTGATTCTAATAACTCTAGCATGAGCATCTGCCTCTTCACTGAGCAAACTGGGACTGTGGATGCTGCTGTTGCTGCTCCGGTGGCTTAGGCCGCACTTGCGGATGACACCAGAAGAGGGCGAGCTGTCCTCTTGCATGGCGTGATTGTGCACATCCTCTCCCTCTTCCTCGTCTGACTCGTGCAGGTGCCCGTTCGGCTGCCTCAGCTGTTCCATGGTCTTGGAAAACAGCTGCAGTTGAGAAATAACAAATGATTTCTGTCAGCCAGATAGGGACATTTACTAGCATTTGCATTTTATTGGTCATGTTTCTTGATAGGTTTATAAAATTAGTGTCTCACTGTCAGTAGGAATTTTATTTACTTTTACTAATGCAGTGAAGATGATCAGAAGCAGACTCAAGAATGTGTCTGTAAATGGGATAAACTGGGCTAACATCTTATTTTAATACCAGGTCAGGTAAAAATAGCCTGTAAGTCCAGGCGATAGTAAAAGGCATTTTATACTTCTCTCTAAAGCCCATAATCTCATGTAAAAATTCCATCAAGACTCATTCTGGTACACATTCCCAGTAATTCGTTCTAGTAAACATTCCCAAAATGCCCTGGTTTTTACGTTTGCAGGAAGACTACCTGGAGGATTCAATTTCTTTTCTTTCCAGGACATTTTAAAATAAAATGAGTAAAAACAATCAGAGTTAGATGTTAAATGTAAGTTCCAGTAACATAAGTTTATGAGTAAGCCTTTGTTTCTTCTCTGCAGCATGCAGCATAAATCATCAATCAGTCCGACTACAGATCAATATCCATGCCTTAGAGTAGCAGATGATGCATTAAAGTCGATTCGTTTTGTTTTTTTTATTTCATCCTTTCAACTAAGGTCGTAACAATAAAATCTAAGAGAGCAAAACAAGAGCTCTGTGATCTTTGTTTCTGAGAATTGCACTTGAATTGCACCAGCTTTGAATTTCCCATCACCCTTTCACCAGTAATAGTGCAGATCAATCTGTGGGCTCCACACACAATGGGGCCTTTCAGTATGTTAGCCTTGCATGCTCAGCAGAATAATTGCAGCGAAACGGATGGCCAGGGTCACCAGTGCTTGTGCACAGAAATACAAATATTTCCTCAAGGGAACAAAAGCATGTATTCTCTCTACTTGAATTAATGCATGCTATGGATTATGTTTGCATGTCAGCACCACAGATGCCCCTAAGCTATGCTAACATCACATACAAACTAGCATTTAAGCAATGAGAGTTTTTTTGTAAAGTTAAATATACGGGATTGTTTGAGTATTTGAACAAAATTTCCACCTTCTTACACTTAAAATAAAAGTGTACATGTCCTTGCTATATATTTTATATGGGAAGTTGCATGTGGTTTGCTTTAAAAATAGCTTAGAGATTAAGGCTTTAAAGATATATCAGTGGCCCTAAAGGTCTAATTACATACTTTACTTTTTTTTTTTTTTTTTAAAGATGAAAGATATATACAAAAGATATACCCTTGATGGTATTACCCCAGAGACTAGTTTAAAATATGCTGTATATATATTTCTGAGAGGGCATAGCACTGCTGAATTATTTGGGTCTATATTTGGTGACATGGCTGTACCTTATTGATGTGAACCTGTTGCTGATACTGTTTTTGCTTCTCGAGGAAATGTTGATGCTGCTGCTGAATAACAAGCTGGGCTAGTATGCTCTGGGGCAGTGGTGCAGACTGGGTACGGTGCAGGGGCCGGTGACGTGGCAATTTGGGCCGCACACTGCCTGAGGAACGTTCAGTCATGGCCAGAGGAGAGGGAGGATGCACAGATACTGCACTTTGGCCTGTAGAAAAGAAAGATTTGATATCTATATGAATACACTGCTTCATACTCCATTTTTTTTTTATGTGTCACCATATGGATTCATATACTACTAAGACAACAGTATTGACAAATGCTGTTCTGTCTTTCAGCTCTTTTGTGTTAGTGATTTGTTTGTGTAAATGATCAAATGTGGCAGTCAGTGAAAAAAGTGGGTTTTGAACCAAACTTTTCTACATATTACATACATTCTTTTTTAATTTCTTGTAATCATTCATTCATTGTCTACCGCTTATCCGATCTATCCTCGGGTCACAGGGAGCCTGTGCCTATCTCAGGCGTCATTGGGCATCAAGGCAGGATACACCCTGGACGGAGTGCCAACCCATCGCAGGACACACACACTCTCATTCACTCACGCAATCACACACTACGGACAATTTAGAGATGCCAATCAACCTACAATGCATGTCTTTGGACCAGGGGAGGAAACCGGGGCACCCGGAGGAAACCCCCGAGGCACGGGGAGAACATGCAAACTCCACACACACATGGCGGAGGCGGGAATCAAACCCCCAACCTTGGAGGTGTGAGGCAAACGTGCTAACCACCAAGCCACCAAGCCACCGTGCCCCCCCTTCTTGTAATCAAATTTGTATTAATATTTTGAACAAGCAAAACACAACAGAACAATAAACACACATGAACATACATGGCTACATCCAAAAACATGGGGCGAGGACATATATTAGATATTCAGGTCCCTTTAAAATGTCCAATATCTTATTAGTGCTTCATTTTCTAAACCTGCCTATGCTTTTTGATTAGGAGTCAGTTTAACAAGCATGGCTACAAATAATGGTTTAGGCTGTAAATAAATCTGGGTAAAATGAAAGACATAGATTTCATGGTTGCGTTTATTATTTGTAGATTTATTACATTACTTTTAGAGAATGTTTTTCAGTGTCTTTTGGTGGAATTGGAATAAAATCATACTGCATTGCTCTAACTTGCTTCTAATAGAGAAGAATGGAAAACTGAAACATGTTTCACTTTTATATAGTAAAATCTGTATGAATTAATGGTGCAAGAAAAGTAATTTGTCATGTTGTACAGACAAATATTTCCTTGTTGTAATAAGGTGCAGTAACTTCTTAAACTCGCAGCGAATTGATATCATGAATATCATGCAATAACTACTATGATTATTCAGTAACTGCCATGTCATAGGAAAATGACTGAAATGAGAGTAAAGAAGGTAAATGGGGTCCCACATCATTCAGTCCTGGGAGTTAGTAAGGAGTTAATGTTCTTGACAGTATGAGCAGGACCACACTGAGGTTCTCACCAGTGGAGAAGATCTTCTGCTGGCGTAGCTGCTCCTTTTGCAGGAGGTGATGTAGCAGTGCTTGCTGGCTGCTGTTCACTTTACTCTCCATGCTGACTGGTACAGGCACCGGGCCCAGGAGCTGAGCGGGCAAACCCTGCCTGACAGGCAGCATTCCACTGCCCTCGCCAGCCTGAGGGGGAAACACAGAGATTACATGAGAAAGCCCCTCTGCCATTCGTGGTTAAACCAAACTGAACATCATAACCACAGCAGAATTCTGAGCTTACTGCACACTGTGATTTTTTTTTTTTTTTGCAATGAATAAACTGCTTGTTTTTTCTGTGCACTGCAGAAAACCCCTTTTCTCCCATTTGTTTGGTTAGATGGGCTTAACCATACACTTTTCCCAGGAATGAACACACAGGCATGCAAAGTGAGGTTAAAGACTGAACATTATCTAGAGCTGCACTTGATTATTCTGGCTTGGTCGCTTTAAACAGGAGTAATGGATGAGGTGACTAAGGAAGAGTGGAGTGCAACTGACACCAGACACTTAAGCACAATATTTATCTAAGGCCTATAAAATCCCCCAAGGTCAAGGGTCAGTACCCTAAGGCTACACATATCATCCAGACAGCCACTGATGGCTAGTCTTTCAACAGGCACCACAATACACAGTTGAGCAGGGGCCCTAAATGACATTTCCTTTCATTTATCAGCCTAAACATTCACCTTACATTCAGAATGCTCCAACAGACACAGAGAAGCAAAAATGTTAATCATATGTGGGTAGAATTGAACTGTTCAACTGTGTCTCAGGGGAGGAATGTTACAAAAGAAAACAAAAGCAAAAGTTCATGTAGTAAGATGATAGACATGATGCAACTTTTTACAGCAGGAATCAAAACACAATAGTGGTGTTTTACACTGAAAATTTAATAATAACAATAAGAAATAGAAGAAGAAGAAGAATGTTGAAAGATTAGATGCACAGACACTTTTGGAAATACTATTAATACACATGGGTTGTCATATAGTCATTGGCTAGACAAAAAGGAAATGTGCAGCTAAACATTTACCCATTTATAAATGCCTGTTTGTTTGAATTCCCTGAAATGAAATGCTGATGTAACTTACACTGATTGGGGAGGAGGCGGCGGAGAGGCCTAGTGTGATGTTAGGCAGAGATGGTGATGTGTAGAGACTCAACACGGACACTGAACCTTCAGAGCCAAGCAACTTCGGCTGTGAGGGCCAACGCTGACAGAAAGAAAGACAGAGATTGAAGGAAACACAAAGCTATTTTGGAATCCCACTATGGACCATTAGAAAGAGCAATAGCAGCAGCAAAATAAACTTTAATGTACTAAGACAAATGACAAATTCGTTTCTGCCTCAGTGGAGCCGGATTAGTCCAAATGAAACCAGCAAACTTCTGACGGTACCCATAATATCTAGCTCTGAAGACAGAATGATGTATTGGTAGTTCTGAGGTATGAAGGAACCATGTCTGATTTTAGAGAAATGTTCTCTACTGGCTCTGGGTCATTCTTCCTGCACACAGCAGGATAGTCCAGCAGCATGTGGTCATGGAGCAGCCCTGTTTATTCTTCCAATCCCCCTGCATATTCACTGACCTGTATGTGGATATCCGGCCTTTATATGACCCAGGGGAGCAGTTTCTTCTGAAAGGGGATACCCAATGTAACAGATCACAAACACGGCTCGCTTTTGCACCTAGCCTGCTGTCTGCGGGCAGTCCCCCAACCCACCAGACTGATCCGTGAAACTCTCGGCCTATGTCAATACAAAAGCTGCACAACGTGTTTGTATTGTTAGCATGTCATTGGCTACCAGCAGCTGGCAGATCAATTAAGCTCAACCTCCCGCCTCCTACGCCCTGGATCATGGTGTAATAGGCATTCCTAGGCAGCCGATGTACTGGAGGTCCATGGGAGTGTAAACAGTACTGTTGAAGAATAACACAGCTGCTAAGCTGATGCTGCACAGAGACTTGTCGTTTCTGCCACATGCCCCAGAATGCACTGCTTTGTGAGGAAGGCCCAGTGGGACCCGAAAGCACTGAGCCATGAAGCCATCAGGAAGTGACTCAGAGGACCTTCCAGAACTGATGAACTTCAACAAACGAAAACACTTCCATGCTTATACTTACGGGCAAATGGCAGTCCAAACACAGCAGTGGTTAAAGTAAGAGAATCAGAGAGTAATATACTGCGTATGCTGTGTATATACTGTGTATATTTGCAGGTCCAGTGAGGTGGGCTATTGGAAATATTTACATCACTCTGTTTACAGGGCTTTTTTGCCTAGGACTGGGAGTAAGTACATCGGCTGATATTGTAGCTCGTTTACTGGGCAGTAAGCAGCAGGCAAATGGAAGTTTGTGTCAGAGCCAGTAAAAGGGTCAATGCTTTAGAGCATAGGCTTGTAGGAGGAAGTCAACTGATTTTTTATTGCCTGTGTAGGGAGACATTTTCACTGAACTGCAACAGAAGTCTGCAATAACTATTCTGTTTTGATAGCTGCACAAGAGTAGTGTAGATTCTGCGAAATGCATGTAAGGCCATTTATTTTCAGAATGCTTAAAGCAAGCTTGTATTTTACACCAAACTTCTTCTTTGACCTATCTCGATCCTTTTTATTAGAGGATGTCTGATGTCATTTTAAGGGGCTGTACCTCAGAGTAAGAGGAGGATGGTAGAGGTGATGGTCCATTTTCAGGTCCTGAAAAACTTGAGGCTCTATTTGGAGAGCTGGGGCCTGAACCAGTGGAGCTGCTACTCGCCGTCGACTCTGTAGATGATAAGAAAATAGATGCAAAAAATGTTGATAGCACACACTTATAGGTTAATGCTATTTTATAGTAAATCAAATGGATTTAATGTTGGTTTTAGTTGTTCTCATTTGCAAATCCATGATCCTTTTCGAATAGATTTCACAATTTCAACCTGAGTATAATGCCACACTTTGTATTTCTCATGTACTCAGATAACATACTACTGCAGGCAGAGAAGCTTGAGAAAGCAACAGTACTGTGATGGCTAATAGGACTGCAGGCAGATAATTTTGAAAGAACAACAGTATAGGTAATATTAACTCACGCCAGTTGTTATAAGCACAATGACAAACATGTGGCAAATAAAAACCAACAGAACCTGTGGTGTCTTAGCTATCACTAGCCCGAGCAGCTGTTACATAATGAGCTCGCTCAACAGTAGTCTTGACATGCTGCTGTGATCACTGGACTGAAGACAAACCAGCCAGAAAGTCGTAGCAATCAAGCTAATTGGCAGCTAAATAGTGAGACGCATCTCCTACCCATTAGTTCCAAGGCTCGTTTTTTGAAGGGTGTCATGACAGTTCCTTCTTTTCTCCTCAGAAGAGGGCTGCTCCTCCTCTCTGCAACTTTCTGCTTCAACCTAGAGCGCACCTTCAGATTCGGCTCTGAGGCTGTGAAAACACAAAACACAACACTTTAATTACACGTTCCTAATTGTTAATAGGAAAAACAAATATAAAAAGGATATAGAATCTACAGTGTATACAGTATACACAGAGAAGAGAGCAATATTCTTATGTGTCCTATTGTAACCAAAATATTAGGTAGATCAAACATGTAAAGAGAAATTAGTTTGTGGGTTGTAGCAAAGGTGTTAGAAAGCTCACAGTACAGACACTTCTCACAGGCTGCTCAAGGTGATTAAATGAGACAGGTTTGGAACTTGCTTCCAATCATCTGGAGTAAATTAGATAGAGCTACATGAAGTGGAAAGGTCTGCTCCCTGACTTGACCAAAGCCCAATACAGTAGTAGCAGTTAATATAAAACAAAAATAAAGGCAGTATTTAGGGTAACAGTCATGCCTACATTCCTGTCTGTAAATCCTCATGTAGCTACATATGTATTCACACCACATTCACCATGAGGTTTATGTAACAATTTATGAAGAAAAAAGTCTGTTTTCCATAACTGTCCTGTGCGTGAGATCCTGTGAGTAATACAGCATGAGTAATATGGTGCTGTATAGTAAGTAAGCTCCTCCAGAGAACTGTGTCATAAGGCAGGGGAGCAGTACGGGCTGAGTCAGAGGAAAGTCATTCTCACCCACATGTACTGCAGTGTTACAGTGTAGTGAACTCCCCCAGTACAGTCAGCAGCAACAACACCGAGCCAAATGTGCACTTTGTGCTTTAGGCAAATCCTTCTATTGGTCCCTTTTTGCATCTTGAAAGACAGTATGCTAAATTAGTCCAGATTAGTGTGAGCACCTGTTGCCAAACATTTATTCATTCATTGTCTACCGCTTATCCAATCTATTCTCGGGTCACGGGGAGCCTGTGCCCATCTCAGGCGTCATTGGGCATCAAGGCAGGATACACCCTGGACGGAGTGCCAACCCATCACAGGGCACACACACACACACACTCTCATTCACTCACACAATACGGACAATTTAGAGATGCCAATCAACCTACAATGCATGTTTTTGGACTGGGGGAGGAAACCCCCGAAGCACAGGGAGAACATGTGTGTGTGGAGCAAACTCCACACACACGGCGGAGGCGGGAATCAAACCCCCAACCCTGGAGGTGTGAGGCAAACGTGCTAGCCACTAAGCCACCGTGCCCCCTGTTAATTTGGGGACACGGGGAGCCTGTGCCAATCACAGGCGTCATCGGGCATCAAGGCAGACTACACCCTGGACGGCGTGCCAACCCATCACAGGGCACATATACATTCACATACTACAGGCAATTTAGAGACTCGAATCAGCTTAGGAGCATGTCTTTGGACTGTGGGAGGAAACCCACCAAGCAGGAGGAGGAGAACAAGGGGAGAACATTCAAACTCCACACACAGTGAGTGGGAGCGTGACCCCAACCCAGGAGGCTGGAGGTGTGTGGTGAACGTGCTAACCACTAAGCCACCGTGCCACCCAATGATGATTGCATTGTATTATTATTATTATTATTATTATCATTATTATTATTATTATTATTATTATTATTATTATTATTATTATTATTATTATTATAACTTCATGCAATAAACACTAAACAGATTCATCTAAATATACAATATTAGCAATATTAATATGACTAAATCTATATTTTGATTCTGTGGAATCAATCAGTTTTGCAATTTTATGATACTGAGCCACTATAGAAGAAGAAGAACTATATTGGTGTAAAAATGTATTTAGTGACGTACATTTTTATATATTAGACCTTAAATATATTACATATTAATCTTAAAAGTTTAAGGCATCAAGTTATCTGTTGGGGAAAAAAACATCTCCCAGTCTGCATTTTTAACAAGAAGTGACACATGCAGATATGGTTTCTGCTCGAATTGTAAAGCTAGACAGCTCTCATCATAAGCCGTAGCAGCCGCATCAGCAGGCTGTGCCATCAAGTAGGGCAGTAATGGGATGTAAATCCTGAGCCTGAAGTGATCCGCAGGGAGCCTTTGCCTATCCTCCTGCCGCCCCACGCTGCTCTTATTGCTGTCTATTTTTACCTAACATCACAAGCCGTCACCACGGGAACAGCATCCCATCACCGCAGAGATGGAGGCTTAGTTGTTGAGGTCACAGCAGGAGGCCAGGACTGTGATGCAAGAGGAAAATGCTTCGCTCAGTCACAATGGCAGACACAACACCTGTGTGACTTTAGCCAGAGCTGACACATCGCCTGGAGCCAAAGGCCAAGCCAAACAGGAATATATATATGAGGCAGGAGTTTAACAGGCCCATAAATCAATCACATTATTTCATTTGAAAGCACTGCCTGAGGGTATGCTGCACACACAGAGTGCCAAATTTATTATATTTTCTTCACTCAACATACGAGTTCCCTTTTCAAAGTGTGTTGGTGTGCTGTTCGAGCTTCAGTACATGCTGGCAGATGGATGAATTTTTACAACAGGAACCTGATTTTAGAGCAAAAGATTGTTCTATTATTATTACTATTATTAATAATATTATTATTCAGATTTTATATATTGTCTGAGTTTAAGGATTGTGACTGCCATCTTATGCTTCACATTCCTCATTCTCTTGTTACTAATCCTATCTGCTTGATTTTCATTAGGCAAAGAAAACAAACCCGTCCTCACCCGAGGGACATAAACCTTCTGATGCAACAGCTGTACTTTTATGAGCCATATTACTCCACCATTGCTACTCTGTTACTCAAAGTTTTTCCAGTTAGCATAACACACATTATGTCCCTCTGCATCCACAGTGGAATACGACAGTAACACAATGGGGAATAGTCTAGTGCAAAGCTCTGAAAATATCCACTGTTTCACATGTACCAAGTTAAATCCTCCTCATCTTAGCTGCACCTGCTCCACATGGCTGATAACTGGGGCAAGACTAGAGAGGGTAGTTCTTCTCCTTTCACTAAGCCAGGCTATTCCTGTACACAGAAGCATCAGTGCTCCAAAACAAGCATTATTGTAGTCTAGTAACAGTAGGTGAAAAGTTGTAAACATGCTGACAGTCTTCTTTTCCTTTTGTAAATTGATAGAACATCAGGGAATTTCGTGTCTGTTTATCATTGTCCTTCAACATTAGTGTGGTGTGAATTTATTAATTTATCAATTTATTCATTCATTAATTCATTTATTCATTCATTCATTTATTTATTTATTTATTTATTTATTTATTCATTTATTTATTTATTCATTCATTCATTCATTTATTTATGGCCTAACAGGAAGAAAACTACACTAATAATATATCCATGTGTACTACTAAAATTTTGTAAATGATCTTACCTCACAAGAAAGTACTAGATCCCTTCACAAAGAAAAAAAAGAAAAGAAAGAAAGAAAGGAAGAAAGGAAGAAAGAAAACCTCCAGAAAGTCAAAAACACTCCTTTTTGTTTCATTGTAGTGTTCTTTCTAAGACACTAGTAAGTGTACTATTCATCGTCTACCGCTTATCCGATCTATACTCGGGTCACGGGGAGCCTGTGCCTATCTCAGGCGTCATCGGGCATCAAGGCAGGATACACCCTGGACGGAGTGCCAACCCATCGCAGGGCGCACACACACACAAATACACATACTCTCATTCACTCACACAATCACACACACTACGGACAATTTAGACATGCCAATCAACCTACAATGCATGTCTTTGGACCGGGGGAGGAAACCCCCGAGGCACGGGGAGAACATGCAAACTCCACACACACATGGCGGAGACAGGAATAGCCACCGTGCCCCCCCCAGTAAGTGTACTGTCTTATAATATTAATAGTGGTAATATTTTGCATAAGACAACTTTACAAACTTTTTTGTTGATTCAAATAAGAAATAATATATTTTTAAAGTGTTTTTCAACTATAACAAATGGAAAAATAAAAGGTAGAAATGAGGTGCGTTCTCTTTATTTGACTCTGAAACCATTGGGGGTTCAAATATTTATACCTAGCTGTATTTCTAAGACTTAAACTAGACCCAATTGTAAACTTATTTCATGCCACTAACATTTCATAAATTTAGATTTAAGTGAGAAATACATTTAATTTGAGGCACGATTTTGAGGCATCTCATTAACGACTTCACCTTTACCTAGTTGCAAGGTTTAACATTAATATTCACAAGAGGAACAGTGCTGTTACTGAACAGCAATCCCATTTGTCTGAACCAGAGTCTGAAATTCAATTCAGTCTGTTCAGTTTAACCCAGAAGGATATAAATTGTGGTTAAAAGCTATCTAAACTGAATTATCCTGCATTTTGGAATTCAAACCCAAGAACTGCTCAGATTCTTGTGGCATAGCACTGGCTCCACACTCTTATTTTTTGGGCAAGTTTTTTCCATAATCCTGACAAATTGACTGTGGAATAAACATTTTGTATGCTAACATATAAATAATTGAAGGGATAAACAAATTGAGGACAATAAGCACCCTTATTTCTTATTTCTTTTTGTGTATATGAAATAATTATATCAGATTAGTTTTAATAACCGGTGTGACTCAGGGGTTGTACCTCTGTTGCCAGATCTCTAAATTGTGTACAACACGCTAGTCCATGTGGGAAAGTAATTTAACCGGTATAATTGTTTACCATCATAATTCAAATGGACACGAGGGGAAAGGAATGTAATGTCATTTCGGTGACCTCATGGCACTGCTATGAACTGTTCGTCTTGGCAAGAGCTTACGACTGACCAAAACCAAGAGGGAGCCATAAGTCATGTTAATGCTGACTTCCCATGAGGCTTACTCTCAGGCTGGGTCAACAAACCTGAGCTGATTTCTGTGAAAAGTCGGGGATTTTTTTAAATAACTGAAGGCTTTCATACTTCAGGAGAAATGAATTACCTTTATTCTTTCTGTGAAGCAATTATGTGATGTTACTGCTTATGGGCGGTAAGCTGGAAAACTGAACTCGGAAGAATTTAATTACTAAAGTTACAGAAACACTGGACCAGTGTGTCACTTTTCCTGCATTCCAGGGTAAAGTATCCAGTAAAAAAATCCTTTCTACAATGATCGATGACTAAGAATTGATATCAGTTTAGTATGTAGAGTTTAGAAATGAACTGCCATTTCAGAGGAATAGGTAACTGAGAGGTCACATTAGAGCTGATTTTACATTTTTGGGGATGAAAGCAAATCCAAGGTTTAGAATGAAAAAAAGGTACTTCACTAGAATTCGCGTCAGAATGATTACTATGTGATCTAATCTTCCAAAGAAAATATTTTTCGGACAATAAGTATTCACTGGTGAATTAAGTAAGCAATACATATTAGCATTGATATGCTGCAAATGATTAGCTTGTGGGCTACTTGTGGGCTAGTGCTTTGGATAAAAGTGTCTGCTAAAGGTATACATTTAAATAATAAATGTAACTATGTATAATTCTATATCAGCTCATCTAATTATGATTGTAAAGCATACATCAAGCACATTTCAAACACTGTTAGGTCCTACCAGTCTTCCTCAGAGGGAAATCATCCCTGCAGTCTGGTAGGGAGGGCAATGGGAATTTGCACAACGGTGACACTCCTCCCAGAGGAGGTGAACTCTGCTCCAGAGAGGTGTGATGGGAGGCCCTGAACAGAAAGGAGACACAAACTGAACTGCTTAACTAACCTTCCAGCTATAAATCACTTTAATGTCCCGCAGTGCCTAATTTCACATTGGTGTTAGACTATATAGCACTTGATGCTACTTATTATCATAATCCAACACCTCTATACTCTTTTATGTAAATGTAATTATTTTTTATAAGCAGACTCAAAAGGGAATCCATCCTCACCTGGGTGACACCGGATAGTGCGATTATAAAAAAAAATTTCCCTTCTCTATCTGTGCAATTGCGTAACCTGGAGTCTTGAGTGCAAAACTGTTTGTGATAATCACAGTCATAAAGATAGCTTCTATAATAAGCTACAATGAAATCATGGTGTTCCCCCAGATACCAGACGTCAGGTTTTCTTTACTTACGTGAACCACAGTTTGGAGTTCTGTGTGAATGTGTGACAAGATCCATTGGAGGCTGTGTCCTTTGTGGTTTTATTCAACAAAAACTCCTGTAGTTTCTGCTTAACTTCTGTGCTGGCCACTGCACCTGTCAAACCAAAAGATAGCACTCATCCTATGGCTCATACACTTTGTTATTTCTGTCTGAACTTTTTTTGGCAGGGGGAAAAGAAACTGTTATCACTTAAAGAATTGATTTAGACTATTTAGCTATACATATACATATATGTACAATGACACACATATTCAATGACATGTATTTATAAGCATTAAGATTTCAAATTTGTCTTGCTGTCATAGAACTCTCATTAAACAAATGAATAAACATCTCCCCCTACTGGACAATGAAGATAGAGCACCTACAAAGAGGTGATGAGGCTTCGGTGTTTTCCTAGCTTGAAAAAATAAGCACTAACATGGTCACTCCTAACTGACATGTTAGTGTTTTGTAACGAGATGGAGTTGAACTCTTACTCTCTCGTGCCCGCTCTTTGCTCCTGATGATTAGGGCCTGCTGCTGGCGCCGATGTCTCTCCAGTTCCCTTTCCTGGTTTTGCTGCTCCAACTTCCTTTCCTTCTCCAGCTGCTCCTGTCGCTGCTTCATCACTTGCAGTTCCTGCTGCAGCTGAGAAATACATCAGTTATAAGGTTTTCTGTGTAACCAAAAGTATTTATGAGCAGGAAGAGATATTTTATAAGCCACACGTTATTTCTGGGGCATATTTTTGGCTGGACAGATCAACATCAGCAGGGTCATGTCCTCACCTTCAGGTGCTCCTGCAGCTGGACCTGGTGCTGGCGAATCAGGTTCTCGTGCTGCTTCTGGAACTCATTTATGAGGAGCTGTTTCTGGATCTGCTGCTGCTTCTGAATGAGGAGCAGCTCCTGCTGCAGCTGTCGCTCCCACACATTGGGGTCCGAGCCCATGGCCGGCATCCTCACATCTGTCCGCAGGTCTAGTGGAGATGCAGGCTCCAGCGCCAGCGGTACTTCAGGCTTAACATCCACTGAGAATATGGTAGGGGAGTGATTAGAAGTCTTTCATCTGACAGATTGCAGTTACCACAACATACATTCAGTATTTGTAAAGAAGGGAAGGTGGATGTGCATACATTTGATTTAAATACAACAAGAAGTGAAAAGAAAGCTACTCCACATAAAGTACTAATGCCTGTACAGCACCAGTTCCCTACTATCAGCTGAAAGATGTACAGCTCAGGCTGTCTTTAAGCATCAGCCATCCCGCTGACCCCTTTTGGCTCTGGCACAAAGCGCTGTGCTATAACCTCGTTTGTCATTTGGATGGCCTGTTTGTGTGTGTTTCTTGCCCTTAATCCCCAGCCATATTCCCTCCTCCAAGCATTCACCATTACGGAAAGATTGCTCCTATATTCTTCAACCTGTGGCTCATTACAAATAATAAGCTGGATACAAAGCAAGAGGGCATCCCTCAGGTCCCTGAAGCTCTATAAATAGCCGGCAAGGCAGTGGAAATCAATAGCAAGCCTGGATGACACACTCAGAAAGGATGAGGCAAACAAGCATCATATCCAACTGCGGCTGCGTGTCTCCTCTGCGGGGGAATAAGCAATTACCGAGATATGGGTCTTACAAAAAGAGCCCTAGAGCAAACAAAACCCTGGCTGCATGGAAAACTTGGACTAGGGTGTGTGCAAGACAGAAGAATACAAATAATGAAACACTTTCCTGACTGTTTTTCATAGTTACCTATAGCACATCAACCAATAGTGTTCAGTTTTAGTTTCTGTAGCTCTATTAGACAGTACAGCTGGTTATTTTACAAACCACAAACCAACAGGAGTCCCCTATTCCCCTATGACTGTTACAATGACATCTAAACATATTCATATGCAAAAATACACGTTGGTCTGTATGCCAGTAAATGCCTCTTTTTTTTGCATACAATTGAAACACCAAAGCTGAAATCTAAACGAGTGACTCACTGATAACATTTTGATAACATAACCTTTGGTGAAACAGCTAGAGTTTGTGGCTTATAATGCAAAGAATCAATAAGCAAGACATTAACCACACAGATGTAATGTGCATAAAATACCAAGCTCTAAAAAACATTCAAGTTCCATCTTAAATCTCATATCTTGATTGAATGATTTTATGACAGACCAGCATATATACAGCCTTTTTAAAGGTTCCCCAATGTCTAGTGTGAATATTTAAACACACACACACACACACACACACACACACACACACACACACACACACACACACAGACAAGACAGACCCAAACACTGTCATCTGCTGTTGTCACTGAAAAACTGAAATTCTCCAGTAGCCTCTGTGTAAGCCAGATTATTTGCAACACCCCAGATTTTCCATGCAAGTTGTTAAGGTGAGGCACTTGCAGTGATTCAAGCCGCAGCTCACCCATTATTGGCAAACTATTTCAGCACCCTGTTTTGTTTTTCAGAATGCCATAGTCAAAAATGTCTGCATGCGGCACTGACGAGTCAGGTATAAATAGCAACATAAAAGCAAGTGGTGCAATCTAGGGCTATGACAAACCCACACACCCTATTCACCACCCTAAACCAGGCTGCTATGGCAACATGGACAACATAACGAGGACTAATCTTCCTGAAGATATTGAGTGGCACTTTGTGTCGCACATGCAATCGTTAAAACTGCATTCCCACACACACTACATACTCTCACTGCACATGTGCATGCACACGTAGACTATGTGCTTGTTCTGGGTTTCAAGACTTTGAAAGGGCCTTTCTTGGTGTTAAGCGCTTAATTCATAGCTTCCTTTATGAAACATGCCCTACTTGAAGTGTCAAGGGCCCTGTTTAGTTCAGAAGGATACAGCGCTCTGGGCCTGTAGGTATGATAGGGGAATGCTCGAGGCTGGTCTGTGACAGCACTTATAAACAGGCTCTTTAGTAGCATGGCCCTGCTGTGTCTTTTCATCCTTCCTGTATCTAGCCAATGATCAGCAGCTCTGAGTCACAGGCATCTGGCTCACTGCCCCTGCGGAGCTAAAAATAGCCACTGTTACCTGCTGTTTCCTGTTGCGTGCAGCTGTAATATCTCATTTATCTCCTGTCTCCTTGCACCTCCCCCCACTCTTGGCCTGGTGCTGTCATTAAAATGATGCACCTTGATTAAGTCATCACCTGTATTAGTTTGGAAGGTTTATTGTGTGTGAGGTTTTTTTAAATTATCTTCTAACTCATCACCACAAGCTCTCTGCCTCTTACTTTACCCTGACTGTGGCATTACAGACCAGATGAGGGTGATGTGGAAGTCTGCTATCTACATTATGCCTGGAAACCAGTTTAAATCTCATGCTGATGAGGTCATCCTTTTAAAATAGAACAAGCCACTGATGTCATTGCCATGTCTGCCTTTAAAAGAAGACAAAAACAAGAATCTAGGTGTGCTATTCTGAGAGCTTCAAGTATGTACAATATGGTAATGACTGGAATACATTACAAGCACAATGATCTGCACAAGGCATGTCCATGGTCAGTCACAGGGATCAGCTAAAGCTCAGTGGATTATGATTCTACATACAAATTCCAGCCAGAACATTGGGAACACTGGGTTAAATTTAGCTGTTTTTGTGCCCTTGAGAAAGGCTTTTAACTCCATAGTTCCCTGATCTACTGTTGTATTCCCAATACAATTTCCTTATCCAAGACCTTGAAAAAGTCAGTCTTTCATAATATGATATAGATAAACACAAGCCTATGACATGTCCTCTATTACAGCAGTGCTTTTTATATCTCCTGGTTTTGACACCCTCAGAAGGTGACATATGTATCTTTTCTCAGCAGTGCACACACACACACACATACACACTTTATTTTTTGGCCTTAAGCCATTGAGGTGAAAATTCCATATGCAACAAATCTTACGTATAGAAGATCAGTTGATGTATTGCAAATTGCAGTTGGGTAAAAAACTAAACAAAAAATAAACAGAATTAGCAGCAAGTAGGTTAAATATAACTGCTTTTCTGAGCACACTCTTAATATAGATAATGTGTGAAAGACTATCGCACTTGCGAGGCCACCTAGCTATTTTGACTCAGGCAAAAATTAGAGTCCCCTGCTGAATTTATGTAATGCACTAGCCAGCCAATTTCTTCCTTACAATCCAGAGTGTGAGAGTAATATAACCTACCGAGTTACTATTAGTTTGTTTGTATTGATTGAATTTTACTACTCGCTATTTCAGATAGTTGTATAAAAGGGCCACAGCGAGGTAGCAGTGTCAGCTGATAAACACTAGATTTATGAAAGACAGCTTACAATTTGACTTTGGCACCAAGATCTGCACTGCACACCATGCCAAACCCTGCTTCTCCCTAGAGGCTGCTAGGAAGGGTAGGGTGACTGCTGTAACCATGAGTCACTGGTCAGGGCTTTAATTGCACGCTGATCTGTCTCAAATTACTGTTGAGTACACTGATAAAAGGCTTGGGGCTCTGGTAAATTCAGACACACATTAGTAAGCCTCCTACACACCGCTAAATGAAAGCATGCTAATTTGTTGTGAGAGATTAACATATGCACTTCCAAGTCTTTTCAATTATACATAAAGGTGACATTCACCTGATTTTGGTACGTTGGGTTAATGCAAGTCTAGAACTAAAGCCTAATGTATCTGTAATTGATATTGATCATATGGTGCGCAGAATTGTTCAGCCACCATGTTTAGACAATGTGCTGTGGCTCTGCCCCGATGGACCGACTGGCAGGCTGAAGGCCGTGAAATGTGTTGCATTTTCAAAACCATTTTGTCACAGATTCAGCACAGCTATGAATTATGAATGTTTCTAATTGTAATGTCATTTTAAATGCTGTATTAGAGGGTGCAAAAGCATGTCAGGTAAGTAATATTTATCTTTTTACACCATTATTGCTTTATGATAAATATATTTATGCAGTTCAAGGAATTGTTTTTGATTTGCTTGTGATTTTTTTTTTTTAAGTTCTCCTAAGTCTGTGTGCAAATTAAATGTCAATGCTAGAATGTCAAATGATAAATGCAAATACGATTATTAAATTCTATACTGAATACTTTTTTGGGCCAAGCGTATATCAGTGGAAGATCTGTCTTGAGTTGTGTTGGATTCTGCCTGCAGCATTTATACCAATGAAAATAAAATACTACCATATTTCTATGGTAAAGTACTACCAAACTAATCATTTTTTATTCAAAGTAAAAATGAAAGATATAAATGTGGGAAGCACATTGACACCATCTCACAAATTGCTATTTCATCATGTCCTCTTCAGGAAACAACTCTTTATGCTTCTGTAAACTCTTAGAAATAAAAGCTTTTTCTAGCTGTTCTTTGAATAGTTAAGGGTTTATATCTTTCTCAAAGGATTAAACTTAGAATTCTTTCTAAAACTCTCTGTTGCTAAATATTCACCTCAAGAGACAACAATATAATCTATATTTGTAGATTCGACCTTCTAAAAGTGTACATTATGTGGAAAATATTGCTCAGTAATGAATCACTCAGCAGTTTCCGCTAAGTCAATTACATCTTGTTTTTTTTCCAATCATCCAGTATGATTAAACTCTCCAAAACAGAAAAAGCATACTCCAACGGTCTATACATTTTTAGAAACAAATCAAAATGCAGTCTAAATCTGGAGGACCAAGCCTCATTTAAGTGCCATGCTGCCCTCATATAAGATGCAGCACTGAATGGTATTTTCCCACCTGTCTGAGATGGATGCTGGAACACTTATTAAAGATGACAATATGCTGTGCTGCAGGCAGGTTTAAAACAGCACCACCATTAAACTTTCAGCTGAATTTTATACAGTATAGAATATGTACCTCCAAGGAGCTGTTCTGTGGTCATAATATATAGCATATTATTAAATGGGGGAAAAGCACAAAATGTGAGGTTTAAAGTGCAAAATAATTGCCATATGCTAGGCATGTGTGTATTCAGTTCACACACATGTTTGATCTGGCTGGACACAAATTTATGACTTCAAGCTTTATAACCTTTGTTATTTTTTGCTAGGATATAAGCACTGAAGTTCTATAAACCATTACTGAAACAAAGCTTAATTATTAATAAGCCAGGTATTTAAATTATGTCTGATTCAGAATGATTCAAGATTTTTGTCTTTATTGTCTTTAACAATCTTTCTATTATAATCTCTGGATAATAATGAAGCTAAGAAAACAAGCCACACCAGTTAAACTGTCACTGACACCAGAAGCAGGTATCACTAATCCATCAACAGTGTTGTGTGAAAGGCATGTGTCAAAGAACATCTAGTGCCACACAGCTAAAGTCAAGCTCGGAGAAGAGGGAGTGAAACAGACTGATCCTGTCATCTTAAACATCTCACAGGTACGTCAAGATGAAAGAGATACGTCATTATCAGTGGTCTGGAAAGAACAGAAACTAATTTAACAAACAAAAACATGTCAAAACAGCCTAGAGAGGATACTGTTGTGATAAATTAAGAGGTACTGGTTGCTCTCTCTCTCTCTCTCTTTCTTTTATTTTTTTGTGAAATCACTCTTGCCCAGCATCAAATTACAGGAAGTCATAAGTATAATAAGCTTCATTAGTAATTATCCTCCGACTATAATGGAGGGCTGTCAGAGCCGTGTTTTTATTTTCTACTCTTTGATGCAGCTGAGTGTCTTCAACTTATAGAGAGTGTTTTCATTAGAATATTAATTAGAGTGGCTTTGCTCCTCATTCAACCGCATCAGAGTCACAGAAGCTGAGTGGGAGAGATGGGGATAAAATAATGAATGAATGATTTTTGCAATCCAACATAGCACTGCATCCCAACTGATTATGCTTTAAAATCATTGCCATTTATGGCACTAGAAAGATTTTTCAAAAGCATTTTCATGTTTCTTTGTAATTTTACCTCAAGCAGAGACCAGGACGTTGCTTTCAGTATGACAGTATAATTACTACTAACAATATTGAGTGGATGGACTGCTGGAAAGATAAAAATGACCAGCTTGGTGCATGTTTTAAGAAAATTAATAACAATACAGAGAGGGAAAACTCAAAATTCTAGTCATTCTCAAGCAAAAAGCACAAGATAGAAGTGCCTTTCGTGATAACAACACATCATTTACATATCACATGAGAGCAAATGACAAAAAAAAGAAACACTATTAATATGTGTTCCAGTGTATAGTTATATTAGGAGCGGTTTGAGATGGAATGATAACAGATGAAGTGGTGCCTAATCATAGCACCCTAATGCCAGAAGTTGAAAATAACATGGCTAAAAATAGCTGACCCACAGACTAAGCAACAGCCTGCTGTGTGCAAGAGCCTATTAAACCACATACACATAAGTATACATGCATCACACTATACAAGCTTTTACTTATCCTAAGCTAATACTGAATTAGGCTACCTGAAGGATTTAAGGTTAATATCCTCAGGCTTTTTTTAGAACCCTGTCTCATTTTAGAGTTCAGCCTTACTGACCTAAATCATTTAGTTCAGTCCCACAACAGGTTTCTTTGAGCCTCAGTGAGGATGACAACTTGTTTCTCTGGCACAATTTCTTGAAACTATAAAACCATTGCTATATGTGCACAGTTTACATGTATTGCATTAACATAAAAGTCTAATGTGTTTTGCAATAAACAGTGTGATGTTTCTGAAGTGAGAAGAGTGCTTTAAGCTATGGCTCTGATGACTGAGGCTGTCGAGAAGTTGCACTTGACCTCCTGTATATATATATATAGATATATAAACGTACAGCAGGGTTATACTGTACATTTCCCAGAACCCTTTAGCAGCCCTCTAAATAGTAGGTTTTCAGTCAACATCTGTACGTGAACAAAAGTAGAGAAATAAGCAGTGTTATCTAATAATTGATGAAAAACTTCATGCCATGATGTCAGCAAAAAGACCCGGCTCTAAAATAGATCTGCATATTGTCTTTGACAAATATCAGAAGTAACATGCTTTTCATGTTGACTGCATTTCTGTCAGCCTGTTTCCTGTCTCTGCTTCAGTGCTCCTGTACAAGCTGTAGCTCTTAATACACTGTACTGTTTACCACACTGCATGTCATTACAGTTCAGCGCTATTACTAGACAACATTGCATGCCTCGTTTATTCTATTTATAACAAATCCGAGTTATATCTTAAATAGTGAGCCTATTCCCAGATACGAGTCAGATGCAGGACAGCTCCACAAGCAAGACAGACACCCAGTGCACATGCCATTAAGCACATGACAGGGGCAGTACCTGTTAATCCAGCAACTAGTCAGACTGCTGTTGTTGACACAAGTTTAAAGAGCTCCACTTACAGGAAGTGTAGAAGTAGAGAGTGCATGCATTTCAGAGAGACAAATAGAGAGAGCGAAAGAATTGAGAATCACCTGAGTTGTTAACGTTGTGCATGTCACTGTCGTGAGGTTCCTGAGGCAGCCGGAGTTTGCCAAAGCTGTCGGTGGAGAAGTAGGAGTCACCCTCGTAAATGGTCTGTAGCATACTCCAGTCAGCGGCACATTGCCTGCCCTACTCTTCCTGTCACACTAGCAGCCCTTCCTTGTCCTACCTCTCTCTGTCTCTGTCTCTCTCTCTCTCTCTCTCTCTCTCTCTCTCTCTCTCTCTCTCTCTCTCTCTCTCTCTCAGGAGACCACAAGCACTCGCTTCTGCCTCCTCCTCACTGGTGACACTACGTGAGAAAGACAACTCCTCCCTCGGTAACACGAACAGTTCCTCCCCTGCTATCTTCAATGCTCCCTTTCACTTCTCCTCCACGCATCAGGGAATCAGCAGGGGGGCTTCACCATCTCCTGCTGGAGCTCTTCAGAAAAGGGTTTATTCGTTTACTTTTTAGTGGTTTAAGTCTTCCCCTGTCCTCTCATCTGCTTTTCCCTACAAAATGGCTGAACCACAGACCCTTCACTGCATCTGTGGAGTTGTGTGTCAGGCAGTCATAGCTGTGCTCTGATTTTCATTTCTCTTTCTTCCCGTCGCTTCTCTCCCTATATCTCTGTCAGCTTCTACAGCAGCTTACTGTAGAAAGGAGGAGGTTCATTTGCATGTGAATCAACAGTGGCATGGCCCACAGGTGACAGAAATAGAACAATGGCCAGCCCTGGCTATAAATAGATCAGGCAAGGCTCAGGGATTGGAGCGGCATTGATGCATTTAAAAATACCACACCAAACACAGCTGTGGCCCCTCGTTTTTCTGCCAGAAGGCATGTCTCTCTCTCCTTTTCACTCTCTTATTCTATCACTCTCTTTTTTTCTATTTTCTTCCCTCTCTTCAGTTCCCTCTGGCCTCCTTAAAAAGACACACAACCCGCTTTCTTGAGAGATAAATATAATTTGTCTGCATTTTGCTTGACATTTGGCTCCTTTATGCAGCTGTGCTGTGACGTTCACATGGATTATGTGCAGAAAGTTAGACCATATTTAGAGCATATTTAGCATCGCAGAAGTCTTTTTACAGTTACTTTTGGCAAATTATAAGCAATCCTTAAATTATTCACTCTATTCACTCTATTCTCTCTGTATTCTATTCTATTCTATTCTCTGTATCTATTTATTAAAAAAAACATACCGCAGGACAATTTTATGATAATTGCCCAAAACTTAATATCACAGGCTACAGAAACTCCAAATTTGTGACCTAAAAGTTTTCTAGAATTGCATTGCATTAAAAACCATGAAAAGTAATAATAAGGTTTCTCCAGTAATAATACTCTTAATTTAACATAGGCCATTAAAGCACCCAGAAAAACTCTATGCCCTTTTTTTTGGTATGTTTGTTAAATCCTGAAACTAAAATCCCCATCAAGGCCTGATGTACATTTCTCACTTCCAAAATGAGGTCAACTTTACAACTGTACTTAAATATCCTACCTAATACATCTAAGATCATAGCAAACAATCCTGGCCTATTATATGTACTATATAAATGTACAACTGTGATAGCCATTACACATTCATTAAGAATTGGATACAGCCACTGAGAGCAATGCTTCATGAAAAAGAAATTAAAATTTGACAGAAATACAATGCATATAGCTCAGAAATGTGTAGGTTTTTTTGTTTGTTTGTTTAATTTAATCAAACTAGAACTAGAATATAGGTTACTACCATAATTAGAGAAGAATATATGAGAGATGAGCAGCCATAAAAAGAATACAGGAAGCAGGATGTTAGCACTGTAAGTTTTCAGTCCTATTTTTGTACAAATAGCTCTGTCTCATCTCTCTGTCTAACCCCTGAGCTTGGGGTAACAGGGGAATGATGCTATATTTTTCTGTTTTTTCAGCTGGACATACTATTTGTGCTCTCGTCATTTTGCTCCCCCAAAGAACACACAAGTGCACTTAAGAGTACTTGTTAAATATAAGTTTCCTTTGGAACTCATTTCCTTGCTGTGTACAAATAGCAAAGTTGTGACCGTGACCCCGCATTTGTAGCCTCATCACACTTATCCACAGTAGAATCATGGTTACATACAGTACATATCCTTCCATTCTACTTCGTTTTGTTCTGGACTACCAGTGTGGTTTCCTATAGAAAGAGTGAAGGCCTTATATCAAAGTCGTCGCTAGGGAGTGACAGGCAACAATCATGCAGAAAGTAGTGCTGATATTACACTACCATCACAAACAAAATTTATACTGCCCTCATGTTGAGAATGAAAGAAAACAAAACAGTGATGTCACTTACACAAATGCAGTAGAGTAAAATTATTCTCACTGCTTATCCTTCCTCTGGTCTCAACAAAGATGAAAAGTCCAATCTTATCCACAAAGAGCTGGTGTGGGATGTTTTCATTCCAATCAAGTAGAAGCTATAGCTGATTTCACCTGTTTAATCAGTTGATTTTCACTTTCAGTAGACTCAGATGTGGCTTCTGCTTGATTAGAACGAAAACCTGCACCCACACCATCCCTTTGCAGATAAGATTGGACACCCATAGAACAAAGGGTCTGCCATGATATGTTGGTTCTGGGGCTGAGAGGGTTAAGAGCCTTGATAAGGACCCAGGAATGGGCCCTTTGAACACATTACCGCTCAAAGGCATAATACCTAAGCCACTACTAACATGCTAATACTGTTCTGTATTAAAAATGAGAATACCAGTTAGCTAAAATTCTTCACTGAGAGCAATACTTGTTCAAGGATGAGAATAAATTAGTGGTCATTAGTGATACTGATAACTGTTGAGTAAAAGAGACACTCATTGTGAAACATTGTGATACTGCACTCTGTTGAATGGCAGTCACTCAAATAAATCACCCAAATTATCTGCAAATGACACTTCTATTTGTGTTGCCCAGAATGTAGCCATAATGTGCACAGAATGACACTGAATGAATAGGATACCTTACTGACCTGCTAATACTTCCTTTAACCAATGGGCTAACCCAAATGTTATGCACACAAACAGCTGGATGTCCCCAGTGTAAACATCATTGGCCTGACTTTTGGATGACTAGCAAAGAAAGATTTTCTTTAAGACCACTGTATATCCACATCTTCCACTGGCGCGTATGACAATTGCACAATAGTACAGCAAGTCCAAGTTTACTGCAGGACCATTGTTTTGCATAAATGTTGAAGAGGAAAAGACAATTAATACCCACTGTCACATAGAAAATGCTTCCATATACACCTTCAGCCTCAAGGCCTCAAGCTTAGTGCTTCTTCATCTGCATTCACTGACAGTAGGTTGCTGATACTACTCTGATCCTCAGATTCACAATGACGGGCTATCTGCTCTGTCCGCTAGAGTTTTCAAGTTTATAGAATGAGAAGCAGCCACTGAAAGAACATCAGTGTCAATATGTGAGGAAGCTATACTAATCTACTCCCTGAGCTGTTGGGCTGTGACATGTTATGAATTCACAAGATTGTTAAATAAAGAAACGCTTCAATGACCTGAGAAGAGTAATGAATGGAACACTATGATAACTGTCAGGAAAATTAGCAGGAATCAAATGATAGTGTTATACTTAGCATCTTGATTCCACTTCTTCAACTCTTTAAAAATATGAGAAAAGAATAGAAAGAGAAGGAATGTGACATATAAGGGACTATTTATAGGCTACACATTTTAGGGAGGTGTTACGTGCTGTTACACAAGTTGACATCATTGACACTTGTACTCAACAAGGAAATATGTAAACAGGAAAACACCAGTTGTTTTGGAAATAAAAACCAGTCTGGTGTTCTGGAACAAAAAGCATTGATCAATACATCTGGATCAAGCTAGTCTCACGAAGCCAGACCTTCAGACTGACGGCAGAAAGTCTGGACTCCATAGCAGCTTTTATTGTCCTAAGAGGGCATCTAACTGACATGTAAAGCAACCAATGACAGTTCCTTTTGTTCAGCATCATGCTTATGGGCATGAAGAAGTAAAGTCGATGTCCCTACAATAAAAGAGCAGTGTGCAACCATTCATCGTTCATTCAAGAAAGTCGTGCAAATGAGTATACTTCACATAATTTACCTCGTAAGTGCCCATTGTCACAGGTGTAAACAAGACGTCTTCCTTCTTCCAGGGAAGTAGAAAATCACAATGGCTTTGTTTCAGGTGTAATATTAAAAAACGTGACACTCACATCTCCCAGAAATCCTGTGGAATCTAACCAATCAGATGATGACTTCTCCTGAAGAGTTTCAAATATTGTGCGCCAAATTTTGTGTTTGAAATTTTGTGCACCAGGATCAAGCATGTCTGTTACATCCTGATTAATTTGATTATTATAATTGCCTCTTAAGCTAGCATAAAGGTTCACTCTTTATGTCCCACAATATGATTGAAGTTTTTTGTAAATGAGTTCATAATACAATAATTTGATCTATAAAGCTATATCATACATCAGCTATATCATCTGATCTATAAAGCTATACATCAGCTATAAAGTGGGGAAAGAAACACTACAAATAGGACAAAATGGATATTTTTATTAAGTGATCAGCTGCTACCAGGAGGTATTACGTGAAATATACATCCCCAGCATATACTGATCAGGCATAACATTATGACCACTGACAGGTGACGTGAATAACATTGATTATGTCCTCATCATGGCACCTGTTAGTGGGTGGGATATATTAGGCAGCAAGTGAATATTTTGTCCTTAAAGTTGATGTGTTAGAAGCAGGAAAAATGGGCAAGAGTAAGGATTTGAGCAAGTTTGACAAGGGCCAAATTGTGATGGCCAGACGACTGGATCAGAGCATCTCCAAAACTGCAGCTCTTGTGGGGTGTTCCCGGTCTGCAGTGGTCAGTATCTATCAAAAGTGGTCCAAGGAAGGAACAGTGGTGAACCGGTGACAGGGTCATGGGTGGCCAAGGCTCATTGATGCATGTGGGGAGTGAAGGCTGGCCAGTGTGATCCGATCCAACAGACAAGCTACTGTTGCTCAGATTGCTGAAGAAGTTAATGCTGGTTCTGATAGAAAGGTGTTGGAATACACAGTGCATGACGGGTCAGGGCTGTTTTGGCAGCAAAAGTGGGACCATCTCAATATTGATTATTCTAAAAAAAAGTCAGGTGGTGCAAAATAATTAATCAGGTGGTTGAAAATAACACCTTGAAATTTTAGATGGTTATGAACAATAAAAAATATTTTTTTAAAATATGGCCCCTAGTAGACTAGGTAAAGATTTGAGACACAGTATGATGTAAATAGTAATATCTAGTATCCTGTTTCAATCTTGAAATAAATTGTATTCTGTAGTATAATCATCATTCGTGAAACCAAACACAGACACATCCCTCATGTGACTAAGGCCAGCTTGATCGTGGTTAATGATTATTCAGCGCTAATGTCTCCAGCACCTGTTAGCATGTTAGAGCATCAGTAGCGTCAGTGCAGGCGGATTCAGGATCACGATTCTAGCGATTCTCACTAGTTGAGTGCCCAAAGCCTCCATCTGTCCAAACACTAGAACACTAGCTCACAATGTGTGGTGCTAACACTGTGCTTTCTACACAGCAATAACTTCATCAGGCTCCATTAATTCAGAGAAGGGATGTAATTTTGTGTGTTTTTTTATTTATTGATTTTTTTATTCTGATTTATCGTTGATTTGGGGAATAGTTTAAACATGCTTGGTTATATATGTAGACAAAAATTCCAAGTGAGAAAACATGCACATAGTAGGTGCGTTATGGTTGAATAACAGCACAAATAAGTCTGAAATATTCTTGACCATGCTTTCATAACAGCTGTCTGGACCAGATGCGATGGAAAAGAACTAGAGGAGAAGCAACCTTTGTGTTAATGTCATAAATATGAATATTTAAGAAGTGCTTAGCATTTTACTTAAGGGTAGTATCCCTATGCATGTATTAAAAATAACTCATCCGAAGAGTGTGTGGTGTATGTTAAGTTCTCTTCATTTGTCACATATACATTACTGCACAAAGAAATTCTTTTCTTCACATATCGCATCCTTGGGGGTTGGGGTTAGAGCACAGGGTCAGCCATGATGCACACCCTTGGAGCAGGGTGGGTTGGGGGCCTTGCTCAAGGGCCCAACAGTGACAGCTTTGCAGTGCTAGGGCTTGAACCCCGATATTCCAGTCAACGACCCAAAGCCTTAACCACCGTCCCAAGCTTGCTTGCAATGAGGATTAAGGGTTTGTGTGAAATAGAATGTCAAGATAAACCTCAGGTCCAGTCAGTAAATCAAGATTTACATTCCTTTTTCTTGTAACTACATACCTTCTATTAGTGTCACTTCCTGAGTAAGTAAATAACATGCTTATGTAAATAGCAATAACTGAACAACCATAAGACTATAAGGAGTTAAACATCAGCAAAAATAGCAGACTATCAAATGCGTATCAGCTAATCAGACAAAAGGTTGTGACCCTTTATTTCAGGATTATATATTATATTCCTCTCTGTAACACTTTCAGCTGAGCAACTGACTTGGCTAATTAACTCACAGTTTGATTAACTTTTGTATTTATATTTCCCTTTCAAATCTTGGTTACTAAAACTAGACAATTCAGTGTGTCTGTGTGTGTGTGTGTGTGTGTGTGTATGTGTGTGTGCATGCGTGTGTGTGTGTGCGTGTGTGTGTGTTGGAATAGCAAGCAGCCTTGATGGGCTGTAAAGGGGTTGAAGAGCCTGTTATAGCTTTCCTGCGTCAGAGGTGGCCTTTGTTCACTGTAGTCCTATTAAACAATTTAAGTGTGAGCGTCAGTGTGCCAGCTGGTGCTGCTCTCGCTCTCTCAGGTTAACTCATCACAGCCCCTGAGAGCCCCTCCTCATCCTTTCCAAATTTAGACATTTGGAAAGACAATTGTAGGGTTATAAAGAGGAAATGAGAGATATACACCATGGAAAGGACACTGTAATGCATCTTGGGTCTCATTATGTGAAAGTAAAAAGAAATCTTGACTCAATCTTTAATGTCACAGTTGATCAGAAAATATCTTTACTCTCAATCAGGATGTTATTCTCACACATTCAGCACTTGGGCTGTGTTATGGGGTCAGAATTATAGGTCCGATGCGTTTTGGTGCACATTTACTCACTCACACACACACACTCACACACAGACAAAACACTTTCAGCACATTAGAGATATTTTTCTTAGGAAACCAAATGCCGAGTATATTCCCTCCATAAAAGCTCAGCACATTTTGTTTTCATAAAATGTCCTAATATCAACCCATCGAAAGGCCATGTTGCATTAGACATCCTCAGGGTGCTAAAATATTGCTCTTTGGCTAATTAGATCAAACTGGAGAGCGAGAATTTCTCTCCATTGTAGATGACCAATCTGTGTGGGAGAGAATGTGTCAGCATCAAGGTCTGCTCACTTGTTTTTCTTCACATTACAGAGTCGCTCCAGCCATCGTTTCGGCTCTAATTTTACCCTGAAGTCTTTGCAGACAGAAATAATTGGAATAAGGACCTTTTCATGAGGGGCTGTGTAATGTACATGTGTGCTTGTGTGGGTGTGAATACCGCTAATCATCTGCTTACATGTGCGTATGTAAACGTGTGTATTGTTTCTGTAGAATTTCATCATGTGTCTTTGGGGTGGTGATGGCAGATGTGCAGCTTACACCACAGATGGTGATAGCTAGGGAACCCGGTGCTGTCTGGGTACCTGGTTACAGGTGCATCCCAGCTCTCTGTTTTAACATTAGCACGGCTTATGATGCAGCAGTTCATACTGTGGCATCATTAAAATGTTTTCTCCTGATACCTGGCGACACCCAGGCTAGCAATTCCTCCTGCCCCTCAACACACTTGCATCAGTTCTCCCTCACCATTTCACCGCATGTGTGAGATAATCCCCATTCCCAAATCAGTTTCCTCTCGCTTTACTCACGCCCCACTCCTTCCAACAGGCCCACACAGAGAGCAACCCAGGTCATAGCCCGTAGTGTAATTCTGCCATTTCAGCCCAGCATCGCTCTCCTTCGGCCACTCAGCCGGCCTCGTAAAAGCACAAAGGCACCAGTGCTGCAAACCGCACGTCCAAACCCAATTAGTGCCTCCATCTGGCTACATTATGGGAGTGGCTTTCCGCTCTAATGATTTAGCAGTGGAGCTTTATTAGGTTACACTGTCTGGCCCCTGTTGGTATTTCCTGCAAGATGTTTGGGGTGAGTTGGAAAGCACTTTACAGGTCGGATCAAATAATGCACAGAAAGCACTTTTTTTTTGCTGCACTAATGATCCGTTGGAATATTCGCAAAGATGTTATGGAAATCCAGGACCATTGTGTAACACAAAGGAAACTGGGCTGTCTGGTCTACCTTAGCAGACTAGATCATTCATTTTTTCATTGACGTGCATCCATCAGATTTTGTCACTTTTCAGCTTGTTTGTCAAAGCATTATAAAAACACTGATGTGTGTTAATGATGTGTGATCAGCGGTTGAGTTCTGACATCACTGTTAAGTTTGGTTTGAGACAAGCTAAACCTATGCGTTGTCCTTCTTTCCATTTTACCTTTAGTCACTGATAATAGGAATTTAGAGGCAAAAGTGGAGGCAGCAGTGGCTCAGTGATTAACGTCTCTGGGCTGCTGATCAGAAAGCAGTGAGAATTTAATTGAGCTGTCTTTGTATATTTAACCGTAAAGACCATCTTCCTCTTTTTGTGTGTGTGTGTGTGTGTGTGTGTGTGTGTGTGTGTGTGTGTGTGTGTGTGTGTGTGTGGATTGATCAGGCTCTATATATAGCACCAAAGTGATGCATGTCACTGTGGGGATGGGGCCAGTTCACAGAAATCTGTACCGATCAATCTGCCCCACCACTGGAGCATATTGATCTGCCACCTAAACCCTAAAATCATCATAACTTTGTACTCCCGCTCTCCTAGATCTCTTCTGTGACATTTCTATTTTTAAAAAAATGAAAGAGCATATTTTCACAATTCTAGAGGGCTCAGCGCAGTTTTCAGCTCTCCTGAACTTAAACACAATGAGCTGACTCTTGAAGTCTATTTAGAGTCAGTGTGCTGATGCTCGTACATGATGGCATGCAGCCAAGCATGCCAGCTATAGATGTATTAGAATGTGAAGTCAGACACACACTGGACAATCTGGACATATTGATTTTTTTTAAATACAGATATAATCAGTTCATCAGGGCAGTTCACCATATGACGTGTTTTTCAAGGTTTTTTTGTGACTCCAATTCGTTTTCACAGCTTAATACAGGAGTCTATAAATAAGACCTGAGTATAACAGTAGAGATTAGCATATGAATATAATTCAATTCACCTCATTCAGCTCAGACCACCTTCGTGTGGCCTGGAGTCAACCTGCAGCGCTGATTAAATAAGATCTCATTTCAATAGTTCAGTGCCAAGCTAGCTCTCTAACTTAATCTGTGGTATTATCACAGGATAATCTCAACATCCATCGAATGTCAACCATACACACACACACACACACACACACACACACACACTTATTCTCTTTTATATCTATTATCTGACATACCATTTACTTTTGTAACTAAATAAATAAATATTATGCCTCCTATTATGCCTATTTTGGAACTAATATGAATTATTCAGTAATTAATAAGAACTAAGTAAGAGTAAGTAATGCTATTCTGGTCTAGAAAGTTAAATAAATCTCCTCAACAACCAAAAAGAATTTTTTTTACTTGACTTGTCATGTTTTAAGTCAAATTTATCACATACAGTATTAATAGTATTCTTCTTCTTCTTTCGGGTTTTCCCTTCAGGGGTCGCCACAGCGAATCATCTCTCTCCACCTATCCCTATCTTCTGCATCCTCAACACTTGCACCCACTAGCTTCATATCCTCATTTATTCCATCCATATACCTCCTCTTTGGCCTTCCTCTTTGCCTCCTGCCTGGCAGCTCCATGTCCAACATTCTCCTACCAATATACTCCCTCTCCCTCCTCTGAACATGTCCAAACCATCTTAATCTGGCCTCCCTAACTTTGTCCCCCAAACATCCAACATGAGCTGTCCCTCTGATGTACTCGTTCCTAATCCTGTCCAATCTTGTCACTCCCAAAGAGAACCTCAACATCTTCAGCTCTGCTACCTCTAGCTCTGACTCCTGTCTCTTCCTCAGTGACACTGTCTCTAAACCATACAGCATGGCCGGTCTCACCACTGTCCTGTACACCTTCCCCTTGATTCTCGCTGATATTTTCCTATCACACAGAACTCCCGACACCTTTCTCCACCCATTCCAACCTGCCTGCACTCGCTTCTTTACCTCTTTCATACAGTATTAATAGTATTATGGGGCATTATATTAATAGCATTATATTTAAAAAAAAAAAAAAAAAAAAGCATTGTTTACTAATATATATTACTTGTGAGACATAATTGACATAATTATTAATGTAGATAATTACATCTATGCTGCACACGCATCTCACCCCCAGTAACCAAAAAGGAAACATTTTGTCTCTTTTAATTTTTTTCTACTTATATAAATTGCACCTTTTGTCCAGATGAATAAAGAACAAAAACATGCTCAAACACACACACACACACACACACACAGACACAGAGGCCTCATAATATCTGATAATATCAGGTTAATTTCCCTGTAATGCTGTCCTGTATGAAACGTCTGACTTAATATCTTTTTTATCCTGAACCTGATTATAATTTGATACGTTACTGTATTGGAATGTGGTTTTGTCTGTAATAGTAACTGTTTTCATTAATAAATCTTAATCTAACAAAATATTTGATTTAATAATAGCTAATTTGACTGATATCGAATCTGCTGATGTAATATAATATTTAATTAAATTCTCAATTAATAAAATGCTTCTAGTATAACATTATAATTGCTTTCCCAAATGTAAGGGGAAAAACAACTGTTCTTAGGCCAGCTTTATCATTTGGCTTATTATGGCTCTCTTTACTGTACCATAAGTAAAATGAAAAAATGTCCTAATATAACAATATTTAATATATTTCTTATCCTTTCCTATATATTTCCTATATATTCTTATGTCAGTAGTGCCTGTACAAAAAAATACATTGTGTTCTTGTCCGGGGCTGGCTTGGGCTCTAAGTGAGTGTAGAGAGATAATCTTTAATCAGCAATCATTACAACTCCTGTGTAAAAGTATGACCTGTAAATCACCAGTTACCCTGCCTCTCAAGCAGAAAACCTGTATTTATTTACTATTTTTTATCTAGTCACATCTCTCTCTAACCAGTCCATCTCTCTAACTTTGGCTTTCCTCATAATGTCACAGATAGACAAAGTACAACCATGAAGCATATTTTAAGGAGGAGTTTTATGTTTATGTGCTTGACCATGACTGATGAAACTGATTCAGGAAGTCTAGCTGATGTCCTCAGAGGATGTTGTAACCATTCTGCTCCTTCATTACCACTGCATCCATGAAAGGACTAACGGTCATGACAAATAGGACACACAAGCACATATCCATGTGCACCACACATACCAAATACTATGTCTCTCACACACACACACACACACACACGCACACACACAAACACACATAACCTTCGGTTACATATCTCTCCCATTTTTAATGCCTCTTCCTCTTGGCCCCTAAACTCAGAGACATACCACGCTGAGCAAGCGGCCCTCTTGTGGGAGTTCCAGGTCATTTGTTTTAATCGCCACTCCAGATCTCTCTGAAGAGCAGACCATAGATCATAGGTCAAGTCACATAGATGTTGAAAAAACATTCTGTGCCTCGTTCTCCTGTGGTGAAGTTGTACCACAAGTCACTAGTGCACACTTGTTTATCAGCTATCCACCCCTCCCTTCGGCCTTTATGCCATTTGGCCTGCCAGAGTAACAGCCTGCAGACGAATGTCTCAGCTAAAATCCTGGCAGTGAAGTGTTGAAAAAAGCCATCAGATCTGCTACAAAGAAGGGGTTTGTTGTGGCATTCTTTGGCTTGATAAAGGAGACTTGATATACTTAAAGTGTTTAAAGTAACAAAAATAGGAACTATTGAGATGACCTAAAGTACATTTCAGTTTAACTTAGTTTTGTTTTTAACAGAAAGTACCTTTGTAACCCCAGCTAACCTTTTTACTGATGAAAACAGAACCTTTTTAATTCTCTCAGGTATCAAATGACTATTAATTAAGTTGCTCTATATACACACGTGTAGACAAGCACACTGGCGTTGTGCTGTGTTTAGGTACATCTTCAAAATGCAGACCTCTACTTTCATCCCAGATCCAGTTCCACATCCAGTTATGCTTTACATCTTATCTACAGTAATGTCCATCACATTACACCCTAAATCCTTTTCTGTCTCCAGACTGCAAAAGAAAAGGCAGACAATCCTAGCAAACAGAGTCTGAGAGTCTGACACTGACTATCCTGCCATTTCCCAATAAACAGTGTGAGAGATTTAAACCCTAAAGCGTGTACTAAATGTATCTGTGGCCAAGGCAGTGCTGCCATGTCCAAAACTTAAATAGTACTCAGTGATCAGAGAGAGAGAGAGAGAGAGAGAGAGAGAGAGAGAGAGAGAGAGACATAGCAGCAGCTTTTATCAGGCCTGTAATCAGACTGCAGATGCTGCGTGAGAGTGAGGGATGCAAGCTGGTTGGCTTTGTATTCACTTTCAAATATATAACATACTCAACATCAAACCAAGGTTGTCAGGTGACATGACAAAAAACGTAATAATTAGCCCAGCAGTCAGTGTATAAATTTCAATACTGTCAATACAATTCTCACTTAAAAAAATTTTATTACCTAAAAAACACCATCATACAGTACAGTCTTATGAAGCTATATTAACTGCATGTTTTTAACACTGTTCTTTCACTAAAACAGTCCCTTGTTATAACATATGTTAGAAATTTAAAAATATCTATATAAAGCACCACATCACATGTTACTCCATCACAATTTAATGATTACCACAACCCGCATTACATTAAAAACATTTCTAGCTTACATATTTGGTACTGATATCAATATCCAACATCCAACTCTCACCCTTCTGACAAAAACAAATATCCAGCAGCAAAAAATTAAAAGTATCGCAATTCTGTAGGGAAATAACTCCCACCCAAACACTTTACTTACTCTAATAACTAGGATTAGAAAGGTTTCTGTATATAATAGTTTAATATCTTTAGATTTGATAAATGAAAAATATTGGCTCTGCATCCAATAATCCTATTAGTTAAGTCCAATGTAAACATGTAAATGCGAAGAAGGTTTGCGTTCCATTGTCTGTACCGCTTATCCGATCTATAATCGGGTCACGGGGAGCTCATTCATAATAAAAAAAAAACAAAGGAAACTTTACTAACAGTCAGAAAACAAGTATAAGAATTCTTCCTAATTGGCAGAGTATGCCGCAGTTGTGACCTCACTTGGTCTCACAGGATTCCACAGAGTATATCTAATGTGGGTGTAATTCCTCTGCATGTTTTTTCTGCTCATTTCATGCCTCTCTGTCCTCAGCCTATACCATAACTCACTAGGACAGCTTAACAGAAGAGCAGGGCAGGTGCACTGGAGATGAAAGCCCAGAACAAACGTTTGTCCAGTCATTGAGCAGAATGACCTTGGCCCTAAAGATGATGGCACTCAAGCAGTCACAACTTTGGTGTCTGTTTCTGCAATCAGATGCTTAATAGCTGTACCTCCTGGCCCAGAAAGGATGGCACAAAAGAGTCCGGTAAATGTGGCCTAGAGCAAAACATATCCATTTGACCAGCATTTTTGTTTGTGCCAGATCTTATTATTGCACGATGCAATTCTTGTAGAAGGCACTAAAACTCCAAAAAGCAAACATATCAGTGAGATGTGTGGCTTAAAAAACATCCAAGCCCATCTAAATTACCCTAAACCATATGGCAAAACATGTTATGGTCTGATAAAACCAAGGTTTTGGCCATAATTGTAACAAGCTGTATTATCCAGTGAACAGCCTGCTTATTGTGAAGCATGGTGGTGGGAGTATCATGTTATAAAGATGCTTTTCTTCAGCTGGGATTGGGGGTATTACAGATAATGGCCCCAAATTCCAATCTATTTTTGGCACAATACCTGCAGGCCTCTGTCAGACAGCTGAAAAAGAAAGATAACGACCCAAATCACAAATGCAAGTCAACAAAGGAATGACTTCAGAAGATCAGTGTCAAAAGCACAGATCTAAATCATATCAAAACCCAGTGAAATGATGTGAAGAGAGCTATGCACAGGAGATCACCTCGCATTTTTGATATGCTTGGAGGAAGAGCGGAATAAATTTTCTAAAGCAAGTTGCTATCCTGTATGACGTTAAAACTAGAAAACAAAAAACTGGAGTTGTGAGAAATTCCAATCAACAAACCAAAATGTGTGAGAAATTACAGAGACAATGAAGTGAACAGAAAGCTGACATTTATTCATGGCATTAAAGGAGCCTGTGTGGTACAGCCGGGGTTGTCCTCTGTCCTCTAATGATCAAATCTATGCTTTCTGCTTTTCCACTGAAGGGATTTCCTTTATGCTGGAAAAACATGTTCGCACTTCACCAAAATCTCTGTCAGGATCTTCTAATTTAATAATAGGGGTTGTCAAGGAACTTTGAGGTAAACCATTATTTATCCTAAAATTATTTATCCAATTATTCAAGTAAATTTTACTTGTACAACACACTTCTCTTTGTCAAGGAAACAAAGTTACACTTTGGGTATCTTGTGCACCATTAAGTATGCTTTCAAAGTAAGTTCTTTGAGACTTTTAGATTTTCCAGTTCAACTGTTCTATGTCTATGTTGAAAAAATATACATTACATTTTTGCATTGTGTTGCATATAAGAGATCACGAAAAACTGTTTACTGTATATTTATCTCTCCGCATTAAGTCCATTCCATTCCATTGTCTGTACCGTTATCCGATCTATCATCAGGTCACGGGGAACCAAAAAAATTTTTGTGTTTGTTTGTTTTTTTGTTTGTTTGTTTGTTTGTTTGTTTTTTGCTGTTGTTGTTGTTTGCCTGATTGTTTTCAGGGATTGGTTATATCTGCTGTATCACACTGCTAATGAAATTCAGGTGGCTACAAAGCATCTGAAGTGGTTGCTTAGAGACAACAGTGCTGCATCACATCTAGGATGGCCCTCAATAAGGAACACAATAATGCTTTCTCCATCTCAGGCTGCCTGATCTCCAAATGGGTTGGAGCTAAAATTAGACAACAGGGTCACAAGTTTTCCCTGAGCTCATATAAAGAGTATTAGCCTCCTTTCTGCAGAAAAGCAAAGAAAAGAAGTCAATAATTTGAAAATGGTCTTATAGTAAATAGTGGGTTTTTTTAATTATTTAACCAGATAAATGTGTTTAAAAGGAGCACAGGGAAGAAATAGTAACAATTACTCAGTAATGGAGAAACAGCTGATTTCCCAAACATTCCTGGTTTGATTTCATATAATGCTCGATCATATGTCTTCATTTGCACAACAGTGACTCATCACATCACTCTCACCTCATTTCTGAGAAATCAGCGCAGGTTTTAGACACACTACAAAAGCAGTCCTCTTTTTAGAGTCAAAAACAGGAAGCTCCCTAAAGCCACCTCATAAAAATACCATTTGGAAAGGCTTGCTCAGAAATGTCAGCATTTCCTCTTTTAGACTATCACACTTCCCTGTCCAAGTTTCCCTCTAAAAAGGAACACAAATAACTTTAAAGCTCTTTCAAGCACCCGAAGAAAAAGGAAGTAGAGATTAGTAATATAGTCTTCTGCAAAGAATGATTTGAATTCACATTGTCGCATCAGTTGAGGCCTATTGTGCATAGAAAAGTGACAGAAATGGAACTCAATGGAGTTCAATGGAAAACAAAACCAACAAAAACGAACGAACAAATGAATGAATGAATGAATGAACCTTTAGCCAGCAAAACCTGCTGATAACATCACTGTGATACTGTGATAATGTTTATACTATCATGTAACATTAGCATCATGTAACATTAGCAATCTCATCTCCAAATCCATTTTATTTGTTCATTATGGATTTATTCATAACTAACACACACAAACTGAAGCATATCTTAGTATTAGTGCTATAATAAAACTACTTCACTGTGTACTCATGCAGTGTGGGATTCCAGTACCGATTCTCCAGTGTGACTCTGCTGGCAGAGAGGGAGGGTAGAAGTGTTTCCTCCATATCAATGCTACATCTGATTGTGTCCTTCGCAGAGGTCTGTGGACCACATATTTCTGTTCTCCTTTATCTAAACACACACAACAGAGCCATGAACTAGTTTCAAGATCATGTATACCAGGGGGTTTTGTAATTTCAAACTTTTTGGAGATTGCTTGAACTAGAAAATTCAAAACCCTCCACAGACTCACTCCATACAGATATATTACATGCAGTTAATTATTTTTTAAATACTGAATATATTTTTTCTATGTATTCAAGCCATAGAGCTTTTTAAATTCTTGACTTTTCTACCAATAGAACACATGACGTTTATATTAGGGCAGAATTTATAGACATGTTTTTCAGTTATTAAGATTTGGATTGAAACCATTCATGTGACCAGTTAATACACTAATGACTAGAAAAACTCAAGAATAAATCACTGATTTAATAAGTATAATAATATAATAAATTAATTATAAATAATAAACATAGACAGTCCCCTGGGGTTTCCTGGACATCACTGTCCATAATTCATTCATTTATTATACTTTAATTTTGTTATTTTATGATCTTATGTTTGTAACAAGCTTGCTGATATATTAACCTGTTTGCATAATACATCATTTTATAAGAACATATCGCTGCAGATTAATATTTGTACTCTCTTTCACTTCTCTCTATCTACATATCAGTTTATCTGGCTGTTATCTATTCAGTAAACTCAGTGTAGTTTTCTATTTCAGTTCTTACTGAACAGTTCACGTTATCAATTACTGGCAAGTAAGGTCTTATTTATATATGCATACAATTATGTAAAAGATAATAAGTCAAAATCCTGCGAACGACTTACCATCCTTCTTCTTCATGGCAGCCGTATACTGAGTCAGTGTCGCCTGGAGTGAAATGCTTCACTTCTCACTTCAGCAAGATGAACTCAAAAGGTCACGCTTTCAAACCACACATGCTCTGTCACAACTCAGCCATGCAGCAAGTCACGCAGTAGATTCCAGGGGAAGTGACTATCCAGTGAGGATATGGTGGCCTAGGATTTTTTTTCTTTTTTGTTAAGAAGGTTATTATGCGAAAGTTGAGTAATTCCCTTTTTCTACAGCCTTATGGTGAGTAGACAGATCTGAAACACACTAGCCATGTGGAGAGTGAGTCATAATCTTCTTCTCACTCACTACACGTTCACTAACTCACACTCAAGAGTGTCACAGCCCACCATGCTAATGTGAGGATATTCAGAGATATTTTACCAAGAATCTCGACAAATACTAGTTCATTTCAATTCTTTTCATCAGTTTGCTCAGAGGAATTCACTATATGGCCAAAAGTGTACGCACACCTGATCATCACACTCATTTGGACAACCTTTTTTTTCAGAGTCATTATAATAACCTCCACTCTTCTGGGAAGGCTTTCCACTAGAGGTCAGGCAGTGATGTTGGGTGAAAAGTTGATGCTGGAGTGCGGTCAGTGTTCCAGTTCATCCTAACGGTGTTCAGTGCAGTTGAGGTCAGAGCTCTGTGCAGGACACTCGAGTTCTACCCCAATTGAGGATGGGTTTCCTTTTGAGTCTGGTTCCTTTCAAAGTTTCTTCCTTTTACCACCTAAAGGAGTTTTCCTTGCCACAGTCGCCTCAGGCTTTAGGGATCAATACAAATAAATTTAAATATTAAGTCTAATATTAATCTTGACCTTTTTGTACTACATTTACATTTCAGGCAGTTGACAGACACTCTTATTCAGAGTAACTTTTTATACAACTGGGCGACTGATGGTTAAGGGCCTAGCTCAGGGGCTCAGCAGCGGCAGCTTGGTGGAACTGGGATTCGACCTGCTTCTGCTCAAAAGTCCAGCACCTTAACCTCTAAGATACCACATCCCACATGTTTCTTGTACTATGGCTCTTATGCTCTGTGAAGCTGCTTTGAGACAATGTCTATTGTCAAAAGATCTATACAAAAAACTTGAATTGAATCGAGTTCTTCCACCCCATCTTAACACACCATGACTTCATGGAGCTCACTTGGAGTGCACAGGGGGATTTGTCACGCTGGAACAGGTTTGAGACTCTTAGTTCCAGTGAAGAGAAATTGTAATGCTACAGCATACAGAGACCTTCTATATAATTGTGTGCAAATTTGTAGGAACAGTTCGGGGAAGTACCACATATGGGTGTGATGATCCTACTAAGCTAACTACAGTTTAGTTTGTACTATTTGTTTGTACAGATTTAATGTCAGCAAAGAGGCAATTCCAATTCGTGATGACATTTTATGAGGAATGTTTTGACAATCATGTCCTTTATAATAACATTTACGGCATTTGGCAGATGCTTTTATGTAGAGTGACTTACATAAGTGCTTTAAAGTCTCTATAAAGGAATACATCATGATACTGGTTCACTAGGTACGGACTAAGAACAGCATCAGTCTATAAACTCTGTTGGGGATGTAATAAAGCAAGAAAGGCATGCAGACAACAATACAAGTTTGTATTTTCTAGTTTAAGTTCTTCAGAAAGAGGTAGGTCTTCAGATGTTGTTTAAAGGCTGCTAGTGACTCAGCTGTTTGGCTGTCTAGAGGAATTTCATTCTTCACCTAGTTACCTGAACAGAGACAAATTGTGCTGCGTACATTCCTTGCTAGAGAATCAGCGAGAGTACAGGTGCAGATCGGGGTGTGATAAGTGCATAATAAAAAGTATATCAGTAGCTTATTGCTGTGTTGTGTAACACAACAGAATGGCATGAAGGCTATTTTTACTCTAGATCAGCTTGATGTCTTTTCCATGAAGTACGATGCCAAAAACAGCAGTTTATAACGCCCATGATTTTATTTCTCACTAACGTTAATCATTTCTGTGTCATCTGAGTATGTGAAATATTTTCTTCTTTCATCATTTTGTACCTTTCTGACCTGGATGTTCTTTTCCCAGCTAGCATTATTTTTGTTCCACCAAACAGAATAGCATGTGACAATTAGTAACTTTCACAAGAACACCACTTACATAACTGTACATAATAGTGGCTATTTCTCAAAACTGGATTTTGGTTGTTGGTTGTTTAAGCTAGAAAATTATCAATAATAAAATAGAAAATAAAATTAAGAAAATGCAATAGTGTAGGATTGATCGGGGAAATGAAAGTCTTAAAGTTTGAAACGTGAGCTGATATTCTCTATCATTTTTTTTTTTTTTTTTTTTTTTTTACATGATTTTTCCTGGTTGTTGTTACAGACTTCTTCTTCTTCTTCTTCTTTCGGCTTTTCCCTTCAGGGGTCACCACAGCGAATCATCTCTCTCCACCTATCCCTATCTTCTGCATCCTCAGCACTTGCATTGTTGTTACAGACTTATTCTAGCTAAATGCCCAGGTCAGACTGTGATAATGTTAACAGATTCTAACTTTAAATACTACATTCTTAAGCTGCTTTCACACATACAGTGATTTTATTTGCAGCAGGTTGCCAGTTTCCGTACTATAAAATCGTGCGTAGGCAGTGCTTACTACTGGTTGCCATGGTAACAAAGTTAATCAGACTAGCATTGTGGACCATTGTGGAGGAAGTTTTGGCATTTGTATATAAAATGCACCAGTGTATCATTATCTGCATCATATGATAGGAGATAAAGGAGAACCATATGTGCTCTTTGCCACGGATCACATGCGCTCTAATCGCTGCACCAAGTCGCTCCGTATTTGCGTAAAGTTAAACTTTTCTCAACTCGCTGGACATGTTCACATCTAATCGCCAACATGTCCTGTCAGTCATGTCGCTGGAAGATATCAGCTTTCATTGAACATATAATATATGAAAAAAAAATATATGAAATAAAATGTGAACACAGCTTTAGAGACTTAAAACGCTTTTCTTTTTCCTGAGCAAGCAGCTAGCAAGCTACAGATTAAAGCTAGGATTTATCACAGAGCCATGGTAATAACATTAAGGTGAATAAATGTTACAGAAAACATTTTCACCGTATCTAAAACAGTTGCATGGCTAAACAAAAAAATAATCATAATACTGAATCACATTACTTATCAGCTCAGTACATATTTGTCAGTTTGTCTTGACCTTCTGTCTAATCCAAAAGAATTCCACTTAGTCAGCTAGCTAGCTAGTGTGTGTGTGTGTGTGTGTGTGTGTGTGTGTGTGTGTGTGTGTGTGGGGGTTGCGTGTGAAAGTTTTTCGACATTCTTAGCTGCTGATAAATGATTCGTTGAGGATATGATCATGCAAATGGATCTGATGCCAAGAAAAAAACAACTCAAGCTAGTGTAATAGCAGTTAGAGACCACAGCTGTATAGATAACATCAACTTTCAGCTGAAAGATTAAAAACATGAAATTGTAATAAGGTGCTGAAAACTAAATAGCAATGCTGTGTTGTCATTTCTGGACGATATTTTAAGCAAAAATAAGGAAATAACTAATATTTTACTACCATTACTGATGTGCTTTGTGTGCTTTTGTGATTGTTGGCTAAGGTTCAGGACTGATCTCTTGGCGCAGTACATGCGTCCCATTAATGTCTGGCACATGTTGACTCAGAAGTCTGTACTTCATGTCTCTAATCAAAAACTTTTTGTGTCCATGTCACTGCTAGCTACATTTCTCTCATGAAACTTCTGCATTCCTGTCCCTCAGTCCCAAAGTTTACTCCTACTCCCTCGTTTAGTTTGACGTTTCAGGGGGTCCACACGAAGCATAAATGAAATAAATCTGATCAGCACACATTCCATTCCGTCTTCAATCATGCAGCATTTTTGTCTCGCTGTTAAAAGTGGTGTAATGAATGGCGTAGTTTATTGTACTGAGGACATGTTGGAGGAGTGGGAGGGAGGGTGTGCTGGTTTGTGCAGGTGGAGGAATGGCGCAGTAGTGTTTATTCTGGCTCTGCATTGTGTCTGGAGCAGACTCTCGGGCTCTGGCTAAACATTTCCCCACGGCCTTGCTGTGCACTGTGCACAAACCAAGGAGGTGCAACTCGTTCTAGTAGTACTGCTGGGTCAGTGCTGGTTATGGTTCTATACTAGTGCCAAGAAATCTTTGAGGAAATACTAGGAGAACTAATGACAAATCCACAAAAAAAATCCATCCATTTTTTTGTAGTGTTTATTATATATAGAGTCACAGGGAGCCTGAAGTTTATCCCAGGGGACTAGAGGCACAAGGTGATGGACACCCTGGACAGGGGGTCAACCCAACACAGGGCACACACACACACACACACACCGGATAATTTAGAGAAGTAAATCAGCTATGGGCATATGTCTTTGGACTGGGGGAGGAAACCAGAGTACTTCGAGGAATCCTCTGAGCCACAGGGAGAACATACAAACTCCACATACACAGGGAGTAGGGGGGAATCGAACCCTCAACTCCAGGTGTGGGGCAAACATGCTACAAAATGAATAATGCTACAAAATGAAAAGCTGTATTTTTTCCTGCTTTTTAAATCAATCACCTGACACTTTGTGGAGTTATGAAACCAGCAAAATATTTTTTTTGCTAATATGTTTTACATCAATCACATGAGTTTAAATTTGGCTAGACAATATACTGTATATAGGTTTAAACAGTGAACAAAGTGTTGACATGGAGAGAACTGTCAGTAATATCAAAGCTTGCTCACTCTCTCTGACCAAAAACACACACACACACACACACACACACACACACACACACACACCTGTTGCTCAAAAACTCTCAGTAGGACATTGGTAAAGAAGAATACTGCCCCCTTCTGTCTGAAGTATGACCACAGGTTTATATGCATGTTAATGAACTTAACACACTGAGCGAAATATAAAAAATAAATAAATAAATAAACGGAAAATTGCACTGAATTCTAACACACGATTCAGTACAATATTAAGTCAGGATTTCTGTTAGAGCAGCTGTGCCTAAAGCCAGGAGAACATCAGCCATTTCTTACTGTTCTTTTACCCAGCTACTGATGGCTACTGGGTTAGCAGGAGGACAGGGACTCTTTTATCTCTCCAGAAGGTGGATGGACACAGCATTAGCTCTGATTTTATGCAGATTTGTCATTGTCATAAATCCCCAGCTGTTGGGGGTATTCACAATTTTATGTGTCACTTCAAAGGCATTCCTTTCGGTCTCGTGTGCCTCCGCAGCTCCTGTTGGACTGTATATGAATGTCTTCACACCACTTCAGGATCAGGCTGCTTGTCCCATTCCTCTCTGTGCTGCCTGAACAATGGAGGCCTTGTGTTTTGCTTCACATGCAACGTGTTAGCCGAAGGTGGCTTCTGAGACACTGGTGGAATGTGTCATTAGTGTTCTGGTCTGATTCGTGTCTATTAGGGTAGCTGGGAGACACATAGTGGTCTGTGGTCAATCCAAGAGGGAGAGAGAGGGAGGGAGAGAGAGAGAGAGAGAGAGAGAGAGAGAGAGGGGAGAGAGAGAGAGAGAGAGAGAGAGAGAGAGGGGTATGTGTCTATGATGTCTTCTTTCCAGCTGTTTGCAATTTCTCATAATGACAGCCTGGGAATCTCCCAAGTTGAAGTAAAGAGTGAGTCTGTAGCTTGTAAGTGGTTTTCCTCTACAGTCTCTACACAACACTTCACCCAGCAAACAGGTGTCAAGTGCAGGGCAGGTACCTGATATTTGCCTGTGGTGGGCAAAAATGAACCACCACTGTGAGACAAAAATATTATAGATATTTTTGAGGTTGTACACAATGACAGCCTACTATTATTACCTAAAGTGTGGTCATAATCTGTCATACATTTTACCACTCAACTGATTTCATTATTCTGCTTCGTGGCAAAATATATATATATATATATATATATATATATATATATATATATATATATATATATATATATATATATATATATATATATATATATATATATATTTTTTTTTTTTTTTTTTTTTTTTTTTTTTTTTTTGCCATCATGGAATTTTAGCAGAAAACAGTTTAGCAGAATAACAGGGAAAAATATTCTGATGAAAACTTTCCAACTAGTATAGATTGATAATTCAATCTGACTTTGCTTAAATCTTAAATACAGATCTGCCAAATTCATAGATTTCTAACAGGCCTAAATAAGATGTGCTGATGCCTACAACACGTTTTTGTTTTTACTTGGGGAGGAATCCAGAGTACATGCAAACTCCATGCACACAAAGGGAGGCAGGAATCAAACCCCAAATGCTGTAAACATGCAAACACTAAGAGTGCTGTATATAAATCTGAATGTCAGTGACTGAAAACTTCCGATTATTTTGTTTCTCCTTCAGTAAGACCATAATGAAGGCCTTGAAGAGGGTTTAAGAACTAAATGGCCCCATTTCTTAAGAATCCATTTATTAAGAGTTACCATGCAGTTAGTCATGGTTTCAGGTTGACATGAGTTGAACTCATGTAACACTAGATATCCAGTGTAATCGCTGACTCCGGTCTAGAGCGGCCTGTTTTAATGTGGTTTGAGTTTCCTGTGGTTCCTCTTAGGCTGGTGGTAAGTCAGTCTGGTTTCTTAACTCGGGTATTCCCAATAATCACCATGTCCAAATTCCCCGTCACATTCAGCCATGATAATGAGCTTCAGTTGACGTCTGTTCCTTCTGACTTGCGTAGCCATCCTACATGCAAGATGATTATGTGCTTTTACACTGAAACGTAGCCTCATATTTGCAACTTAGAAACCATACACATGTGGTAGAATGTTTATACATCATATGTAATTATACTTATGATTGTGCTTATGTACACAGGCTCCATAGTGAGACTCCCAGGATGCTTCAGTTCTGAAAATTAATGAAGTGTTATTTACTAGCTCCTCCAACACATCCTTCTTTCTCTTTCTTTTCACATAGCCTTCTTCTTTCTGTTTTTCTTCACATATCCTTCTTTCCTTCTGTTTCTCTTAAGTCTGCTGGCCTGTATGTTTTCCCACAGGAAAATCTGCTGTACTCGCACCATTTATACAGTCTATTGTCTATTTTAGTGCAGTCTTTTCTGGCAAGTGGATAAGGATGTGTGACTTCCTTAGACTGCATTTCCTAATCATTACCCCAGGGAAAGAAACAAGGTCTGTAAAAAAATAAAAATAAAAAAAATAAAAAAAAACAGGAATATGAAAGCACTTCTCTGCATCAGGCTTGTCATCATGTGGTTCTTTAGTAAGTCTAGCCACTTACACACAGCACAAAGGTGACATCTTTTCACACAGTATAAAGCAACCAAGTAAGTGGAAAAACTGCTATCCAGCTCTCATATAGTCAGCATCCATGCAGCCATTAGAGGGAGCCACTGCACTTTAAACTGCAGTTATTTTGAGGAAATGTTGGCTTTATAATCACAAATAGTGACAGACAGTGTAACCACACAGCCAGACAATCTTTTGACTACAATAACCACATCCTTCACTCGTCTCTTTGGAGTAAAAATATGACAGAATCACATGAGAAGCTTAATCAAATTACAGATGGAGGCCTCAGAGCCACGGAAAGTGCTGCTCTGCTTCCTGTTGGCACAGGAAACTCTGGTTCATAAGTCATCTCGGGTAGACTGTGTCTAAGAGGCATTGTGAGGATGAACCATGGTGTCAGGCTGAACAAAAACCTTAATGTCTGCACACAGAGATCTCATTCTAGAAAGCACTTCATTTTAGTTTCCCCTTAAGACCAGCTCACAGCAAACACCTCTTTACTATCAGAAAAGCACTGCATAATATGACTGCAGCTGAACGTCTATTGTATAACCATAAAGTGTTTACGTGCATCCATGGAGTGGCTTGGGTGTATTGTTCTCACAAAAAAACAAAAAACAAAAACCGATAATGCTCTCTTGTGTCCTCACAAACAGGTGTTGTACTGATAACAGGAAGAGCAATGGCTTGCAGGATCATGTGAAATCCAAACGGTGCCAAATACATGAATAAGAGCACGGCAGCACACAATAAGAGCTCAATCTTCTGTTATATGATCTCGTTAGCTGGTGATAATGTGGTTTCATGAAGGATTTTTTGGAGAATATCTCCAGGACCAAATCGATAAAACTTCACTGCAACTGTACAAAAGGTGTACTGTAGCACATAGATTAATGTAAATTAATTGAAATAAATAATTCATTTGAAATATTTTTCAAATATATTTGAAAAATAATTATAAAATATATTATATTTTTCAGATATATTTAATTTATATTATATTACATATATTATATATTTTTCAAATATAAAAATGAATAATAAACAGAAGAACCTGAAAATTTAATTTAATTTTTGTTTTAATTTTTTTAATTGATTTATTTGTGGTATACAGGTATACTATTAAAGAAACAAAAAAGACTCAACATCTTTTCAGTCAGTTTTAATCTCAGTCATATGGAAAGTGCCGAGGTACAAGTAAAATTAATGATACCTTGTGTAACTGACAGAATACACAAATAGAACAAAACAATTGTTATATGCTGTTGAGGCTGATGGTTTAAAAGACAACTAAATGTTTAAAAGACACCTGTAAATCAACAGCTGAATGAGGACAGATTATTGGGAGTTGTGGGAAAGTGTAAAAAGTGGGAAGTTGTTCATCCTCTGTTCATCATCTTCCCCTCAGGTCTGTTTGGCCCATTAGAAATCTAAAACGTTTGGTTTGGGAAGAACATTCCTGTGTTTCAAAGGAACATTGTGTACATTTTAAGTGATGAAAAAATAATCAAACTTAAAGAAATAAAAACAGGATAAATTAACATATTTACCATACATTATGTTTAGTGATCATGTAAATATATCTAATTTGTACAGACATAAATTGTTAACAGCATGATGGAACAATAAGGTTTTTCTGATTGCATGAGTAATTTACACCAATATTTCTTATGGTTCAATGAATTATTATTTAATTATTAAAATAAATTGATACAATGGTCATCCAACCTAATGCAGTCCAAATATAGTCTGTTTTTTTTTTAAAGAATGATAACAATTCAGTTTGGTGATTAGGTTTCTGGATGTATTACAGGGGTGGGACAGTGGTGCAGCAGGTAGCTTCACAGAGCTCCAGGGTCCTCGGCTCGATCCTGAGCTCAGGTTAAAGTCTGTGGGACATGTCTTGTGTTCTACATGTCACCAAAAACATGCCAGTGGAGTAGCTGCTCTAAAATGCTCCTGTGTACACTGCCCTGTGATGGACTGGTGTCCTATCTAGAACGTGTATTCCACAGACTCCAGACCAGGATAAAGCTGAAGATAAATGAATGTGTTATGAACATTACGTTTCCTCTCATACCTACTGCATACACACGTAAGTCACTGGCTGAGCTCACAGATGCCTGTACAGAAGTGCTACATGTGTTAGCAAGTTTTAACAACAGATTTATCCTGCAACAGACTACCAAGTGTTAAATTACTGTATAAAAACGGCTAAGATGAATGTCAAATTTATAGGATTATCAGATTATCGTAACATTATCCTTTATCCTACGGCTGATGCATATTCATATAAACAGTGCTGAGGAAATAACACAAAATATACCTTGGGAAATAATTTTCAATTAACTTCCATTGTTCGTGTTAATGATTTAGGAGAAGCAGTGTAATTCTGCCACTAATTGTACAATGCTCAAAATCTCTTTTGGCTTAAAACTACTACAATGCAAAATACTGCACAAGTGTGATTGTCTCTTGCTTTGTGTAAAAAAAATAAAATAAAATAAAAAATCACACTACACAAAGAACAATTCACAATTTTATAATCCAGGTAAAATTTTTGGCCTCACCTATCTTCAAAAAACTGAGCAGTCCACATCGTAATAAACTAAAGGCATTAAATCTTTTTTTAAGAAGTTTTCATAGTATAATGGCTTATTTGTCATTACATACTTTTATACCATAAGTGCAGTTTTTTTTTACACACACACACACACACACACACACACACACACACACACACACAACCAGGCAGTTCCCTGACCTGCTCTGTTCTGTAATTGATTGTGCTATATTAATTTTTTCCACTTATCTGACATTTGTGTAATCTGTGTGTAATCCTGTATACCACACTCTTGTGCTGATGGGATGATAGAAATCTTTGAACTTCACAAAGGTTCAAATGACAAGACAAATGAACAAGTGTGACTTCAAATGAAGGGTTAGGACCATTCCACATTCTGTGATACACCCACACACACCTGTCACACACACATGGGGATACTCTCTATTCATTATTTGGAACTGGCTAGGGTTACTTCACAGCTCAGCTAATCTGACTCACAGGATAATATTTCACATATTCTCTCTGGTATTTTCTTACATTGCCTTTCTCTTTCAATACATTACGTTTCCTGCTCAGTTCCAGCTTCTTTTTAGTTCTGTTTTTGTCTGCTGTTGCTCAGAACCTCTTACACACATCCTGTTTCCCACTCCTACTCCCTCTCACTCTATTCTTTCCTATTCTGCACTATTTCTTTATTATTGCTCTGTGTAAAGTCCTGACTGAGCTTCTCAACCTCACATCTCCTAGCATGAGCACTGCTAGGCTGTGAGCTCCTCATGCTCTGCTCTATGCTACCCACAAGTATGTAGCTGTATTCACATGTATCCCAGGGACAGGTCTGGGTAAGGTCTGTTGCCGCTAGAACACTGAGGAGGCTGTGCTGCAAGGCCTCCAATACCCTCCTCTTCAAAGCTCTCCTGCAGATTCCCATGAGCACCATTCTAAAATAAGCAACAGGAGACTTGTTTTTAAGTCTGTAATAGCAAATAAAAAAACATGCTTTTAAAATGACAACAATCTTGCTAAGGCATGATTTCTCCAATGTTATTTCACAAGGGCATCCGAGCTGCTTTCTCCCTTGAGGTCATAAAGCCACAAATCGGGGCAACAGATTTGCACCGACCAGCCAGCTCTCCCTCATCATACAACACCTGCCAACTGGGAAGTGTGAAGGCAAAAATGTGCTTCTTCTAAGACATGTGAAGGTATCCAAAGGAATGTTTTAGTACTGCTGCCCATGTTATGCACATGGCAGCAAAAGTACTATCTATGCTCTTCTACATACAGCTTACAAACATCCATTTGAATTTTAAACAGATTTGTGAATTTCTCTGACAAATTCTGGAGCTGATATATTTTTGCTAACTATTCCTACATTCATGCATGCGGTACTGCATACAGACAATTACGAAAAATGCAATATAAATTATAGTCTTACCTGGCCTACGTATGGCTGCTGGAGCATGCTATGATCGAGGCTGGACTGTGCACATAGAGGTTGACTTCCTCCATGGAGCTCTCCAAACTGCCCATGCTTCTCCTGGCCCACAGTGTCCAAACAGGTTAGCAGTTCCCCCACATACTCACCCACATGTGCATTACCTGCATGACTGTAGGAGGGGGCAAATTCTTGGTTGCAGTTCATGGACACAGTGTTTAATTGGTTCATATAGGGAAGTCCCTGAGGTAAATGGTTAGTTTCCAGGTAAAAGCTTCCAGGTTGCTGCAATCCAGACTGTAAGACAGCTGGCAGCCGCTCACTATTGGAGCTACTCTCTGTAACGGGAACACTGTCACTGCCATTCACCTCAGTGTGCTTCACTCTGTAATACACTTCCTTCTCAGGGCGAAAGAAGCATGAAAGCTCAGGTTGGTATACATGTTTGTAGTTCACTGGGTGAGATGACTGCTGTTGCGGCTTCATCTGAAGTCCAGGTTGTGTTAATCTTGGCTGTTGATAAGTCTGTGCTTGAAGGGTCCCCTGATGAGTTTGCTGACTATCTTGCATTGTAGTAGACTGCTGAAATTGTGAATAGGATTGCTTTGGTATAAACTGCTGCATCTTTGGCTCTGAAGGCTTGTCAAGAAAAGACAAGCATTGTTGCTGGGACTGTGACAATAAAGGGCTTTGTAAAAATAGCTGCTGATCTTGTGACCATGGGATCAGTGGTGGCTGTGATGGAGGTTGGTGTTGAGGAAGACGTTTCTCCTCCATATTGGACTGAACGCTGCTGGGAAGTACAAAGTCCACCTTCTTCCTTAGAGAGTCTTGGACATAGGAGAGAACATCATCAGTAAATTCTTCAAAGCCATATCGACCATCTAGCTCTATGTTAAGGAACAGCTCTTCTTGCTGTAGTAGCTCTAAGTCTGCTGGAGTGATCCCCAGACTGCCCATGAGGCTCATGAGCTCACAATTACTCTCTTCCCCTCCAGAGCTGATGGCAGGATCTGGTTTAAAGAAAGGGGTCTCAGGGAGAGAAACAACGTTCTTTTGCCAGTTACTGGAAAAGATCCCACCAAGGTCCTCCTCTTCCTCAGGATCCTGAGCTTTCGGCTCGTCTGAACCTGAAGGGCAGACATACAGAGACTCATCTTGTTTTAGCATGGAGCCCAGGAGAGAGTTGGGATCTAGCCCTCTAGGGAGTTTCTGTTGGTTACTGTCTCCTGGAGCAACAGATGCAATAGGTTCTGAGCCAGAGGGAGTGCCACTAAAGGACATGTCATACAGTACAGCCTCTCCTGTGGTGAAGCTGAAGGGGAGCATGAGACTACGTTTCTTCAGGGTCTCTTCTCCTTCTTCATCCCTGAAAGAGGACAATATGTAACTATTTGTGTGTTTTAGTGCATTTGAATATGTTGTCTATTTTGTATATCTTTGCACTAAAAAAAGATGAATGAGACCTACATGAGTACTCTTTGAGAAGCGATGATAAAGTCAGGTTGGCCATTTTTGTAGATGAGTCTGGCATTAGCCTGCACCCAAACCCAGCCACTCTGTTTGGTAAGCAGCCTAAATACAGTCAACCCACTCTCACCTGTCTTTATCACTGTAAAGGTGAAGAAAATGGAGAGTGTACTCATTATTTAGCTTGTATTACTGCTCATTTTATTTTAATATATCAGGACAACCAAAATAGTCACAGGTTTTGACATACACACAACAAAATGCTACTCTTTATGCTACTTAAAGTAATAGAATTCAAAACACAGCACAAGACAAGAGGCCTTCATGTCCTTGATATCATATGAAGTGCATGACTCTTTGCATGACTTCTCTGCAACAGCAGCCCAAAAAAACTTACTGCGTATGTGGTTCTCAGCACAGTATAGCATGTCTGCTGCATGAATAAACTGGTAGCCTGAGCCACGGTAGCACAGCTCTGCCTCTGTGTAGCCCAGCACAATCTTCCCTCTGTGCACAGACAAACAGAAAGAAACTAGTGGCCTAATAGAAGATACATAAAAAAGCCAAACAAATCCAAGGGCGAAAGAGTTAGTCATCCGCATGAGTGAGGGTGGTGTAGATAGCATGACTGCTGTACTGTTGTAGATAGTAGAATGCTGCTAGCAGCCAGTGCAAAGAGCAGCTGATAGGACTGAGGTGATAAATGAAATTTTTATCATGCAGTGGCAGTTTAAAGTCAGTGAATCCTAGAATAAATGTGACAAATAATAAAATGGTTTTTATTAGGAAAAGGCAAAATCTGCAAAATGTCCTCTTACGCATTCAAAATAATAAATATTAAGAAATAAGGATATAAAAAAATAAAATTTTAAAACACAGACAAAGCAAAAAGGAATAACATTTATAGACTAAAGCAGTCATAAGTGCTAAATGAAGTGTGTCACTCACTTGGCATCACATCCAATTGGTGTAAAGTCCAGTTTGTGTTTGGTCTTGAAGAAGAAGTTTTTGGCACGGATCTCCAGAATGGAGGGTGGCTGGATTGGACAGGCTAGGGCAAATAAGGCCAGTTGAGGTGGAATGGGTTTGCCCTCTGGAGTCTTTTCATTCTGCCCGTGCAAGAACTTTAAACGGCCCTGTAAGTTCATGGCCTGCAGATATCAAGGCCAACAGACAGCGTGTCAGCCAAGTTAGCCACCAACAGAACATACAGTAGTGATTAGAGGGAAAGATCAACAGTGCTGCTAATTTAAAACCAATAACTACACATTAAAGAAAACTATCATGGAAAACTGATGGGCTTTCCAATCTAAAATCTTTTATGTGGTGATACACTGGATATAAATGTTAAGAGCTCAAATTCACGTTTCATCATATAAATATTGACAAATATTTGGGAATATTCTTGTGTTGTAGAAGCTTTAGCTGCAATGTAAAAAGCTGTCATCTGCAGCCCTTAAAGTGAAACTCTAATACCAGTTATACTGAAATATTTGAAATCTGCAACAGGCAATCATAGTGATTATTTTCCTCTGTGGCATTACAGTAAAAATATGGTCTAGTAACTGCAGCCTGGAGAATTTACGAGTAAATGACTCCGCTTAAACTTTCGCCCACATACAACTGGCAGTAGAAAAGGATGATAATTAATAGGCTAAAACTTAAGAAGCAGAACAGCTTGCAAGGTAAATACAAGTTCATAATTAATTAAGTGGACTGACCTCTCACTGAACCCAAAACACGGACAGTATCAGAGGACCTACAAACTACTTTAATTAACCACTTTATTACATACAGTATAAATGGTTATGTTCCTGGTCATGACTCTAAAAAATTAAATGTCAACTGCAAAAGTGCATGCAGGAATAATCACCTTAATGTCGACATTTTAATGGTAATACTGTTTACCATCAATTCGAGTACATTGGCTAAAAAGCCACTGAAGCTTTTGTAGCCATCATTAAGTCTTACCTTATAATTGAATATAAAGATTTTATTTATATATAAAGCAGTTCTAGTTCAGCGCAGCATTCAGAGCTGGCAACTTCAGTCAAAAATATGTCAATATTTACACGAGCAAAGTTCTCCTTTAGCTCACGTGGGTGTTGCTTTTTATGTACTAGATGGCCATTCAAATTATTCACTATTCCCTGCATTTAGCTCACAAATCCTTTTTTTTCCTGAGTAGAGATGTCTAAGGCGAGGGTTAGCAGCTAAACCATCGCCTTTGAACATAATCACTTGCATTTAAGCCCAATAAAATGGTGATATATTAAATGTGACCAAAAAAGCACATATGAAGCAATACAAAGGCAAGAAACAACTTAAAAGTAAACAATGAAGACTAAAAAGATCCTATGACCCAAGTCATAAGACAGAAAGCAAACAACAGACTAGTACCCTGACAGTCCTTATAGTTAACTAAAGACAGGGGGTGCTCTTCAGCTAATCTAACACTTTCAAAAAGAGTAACTCTACAAACTTGGCATCCTCTCAGTGGCTGGTGTGAATAAATAAATAAATAAATAAATAAATAAATAGATAGATAGATAAATAAATAAATAAATAAATAAATTTATTACCCATCTGTAAAACTGAACAAAACTAACTAGTTAAAACTGTCCATTATATGACAGATTAAGCATATATATAAAGCCTTATACAGAAGAACCTTTTAACTTTTTAAAAAAAATCCTATTTAACTCAACATATCACAAACATAGTCTGATATATGAAAAACAACTTCAAGATAAGCAAGTGCTATAGATTGTTGTTAAAATGGAACATAGTCAAAATCACCAAAAGGGATGTGTGGAGAAAAAAGCTTTTGATTAAAAGAAAACCTTGCCAACATGGCCATGGATCTATTATGCTTTGGGGTTGTGTGGCAGCCTGTGGCACAGGAAAAGACGCTGGCTCCTACAACAGGACAATGATCTAATACATGGCCCAAAATCCACCAAGAACTACTTTAAAAAAGAAACCTGATGATTTGTGGAATGGCCCTCACAAGCCCTGACTTGAATGTCACTGAAAATATGTAGGTAGCCCAATAACATCTCAGAATCCCACAATAGTGGTTGAAAAATTCAGTAAACAACAAGGAGAAAGACTCCTATCTGACTACAAAATGTGTCTGCAAGTGTGATATCTGCCAAATTGGGTGTTACTAAGCACTGACATAGAAGGGTAACAATTTTATTTTTCAAATAGTTTGCTGTAGCGACTGTGCTTCATTTTTCTTCTACGTATGTCATTTGACCAGGGGTACAAATACATTTGCATAAAACTGTACCTGTACCAATTTTAGTATTAACTCCTAACTATGCACACATTCTTCATCTCTGTTTGTTAGTATAATGATTTAATTTGCTAAAGAGATGAGAGTACATTTTGATTTAAAAAGTTGTACCCACTTTGTACATGATTTTAACATTTCTAGGATATATGCTTATGCTCTTAAAGCAGTGAAATATTCTCTTAATGTTACTGGTACATTCAAAGAGATTTAAATAAAATAATAGCTCATAAAAGATGTGTGGTGAACCCCTTAAAATAAGTGAGCAGGGGAACCGTTTCTTTTCCTAGCAGTTACCGCATGTCCAGAACCTAGCAGTTTAAGCCTCACGTCCAGCCGTGTGAATGACAGTGAGTGATACTATTACATGCAATTTCTTACTTAAAAGAGCTTTAAAAGAACTGTTTCATAACAAATGTGTAATGGTTTAAAATTTCTATGTTATATGGTTAAAATTAGGCCCGGGATATAATATTTCGCAAAAACATATTGTGTGAATGTCTGTGATTTGTCAGAACTCTCAGAGGGTAATCATCAAGAACAATGCTGAACAAGATTACAGTATACTAAATAAAAATTCTGGCATTAGTTACAGCACATTTGTGTTGCACATGTTACAGTTAAGAAACAGTTTTAAAGGCATCAAGCAATCTGATGATAACACTCACTAACATAGCCACTCTGTAACAAAATAAAGTATAAAACAGTGGCTCTATTCTGCTGTAAGAGAATTAATTAATTTTGTCTGTATATATGTGCTGCTGAATCCTACATGTAATCATCAGGCCTTCAGGCACAGAGGTTACAGATTTTTCTTTCCAATGAAGAAAAAATTATCTGGAGTGTTAATTCATGAATCATAACATCACAGTTTCGAGAAAGCTTTTTAATTGCAGGGATGCCTGCTTCATTTCTTACTTATTTATGAAGACAAAGAATGAGTCAGAAGACATATTTTCCACCTTTTAAACTGCTCTGAATGAGTATATTTCCTTTATCTTGCTTTACTTTTTATTTCCATCCTTCCCCACTTACCAGAAAGCCAGATGAGTTGTTCAGTAGACATCTTAACCTGCACATGAAATTTCGTTCCAGAAAGGCAGAGTTCTCTGGTGGTAACTGCTCAGGGTTGTAATATGTATGGAGTAACTGTGAATTTTCGGTAACTGCAGAATAAAATCAACATGCTTTCAATATATCAGCAGTGATTGATATATTATGTATTAAAACCACATGCTAATCAAAGCAATTTATCAATATGAAGCTATTTATGTACTGTTTACAGTTGAAAGCAGGAAGCATGTTTGCTGTTCAAAATGTACACTATCTGCACACATCTATTATCTATATAAACAGAAATCAACAGAAAAATTTGTCATTTTATAATTATATCATTAATATAATTTATCATTATATAAGTGGACTGGCACTGTATTTCAAGCAGTGATCTGCAAGGATGCAACAGATCAAAAAAAATTCATAACAGCTGTAAACATCTATCAACTGCATACACAGCCGACATTACCATAACACCACACCCTTATGTAAAGCATTCAGATCATAGTTTACAAAGTGGGGTTCAGGGACCCTAGGGAATCTGCAAAGTCATTTATTTTATTGGTTACTGCAATGAAATTCAGTGCAAAGGTCTCATATTTATTTTTGAGTTATTAGCCCATATGATGGGTTTAATATAAAGCTCAATATCTCAGAAACAAGACTATAAATAAACTGCATTCTACTTTAGTAAATATGTGTGATGAATAATAGTTGTAATAATTAACCAATATTTTATTGAATACATTTAAATGATTAACCTAATATTTTAACAGTAATTAAACAATATATATTCTTCTTTGCTGTTAAAAAACTCTGCAACTGCAAGAAGAATCCTTGGAGTGAAATCCCTGGAGAAGAACGCACTGGATCTGTTTCCCTTTTCCCCTTGTGTTTTTTTCCACTGTATAAAAAGGGTCTCAGTTTTGCATTAACTACTACATTATTGCTACCAATTAAGTGAAAAGTCCTATCATTTTTTATTTTACCTTGGACTAGTTGCCCTTTGTCTGGAGAGTTACTGGGGTTAAGAGCCCAGTGGAGTTGCCGTTGAAACTCAGCCCTGTCTTCTGTGTGAATAAGCTCATAAACACTCTGATGGATGATATCTGTCTGTAAAAAGCAAAAATACACACATAATAAACAGTGTCCAGCAGTTAAGTGACATGAAAGCAAAAATACAAGTGCAGAAGGTTTGAGCTTTATAGCATAATTGAGACTAGCCTGATGGAACCCAAGATAGTCCTGAACAGTTGAAGAGACATAAAAAACTGTGCCATTAGAGGTGACCACCAATACAAATCCATTTATGACCTATAAGAAAAAAAGAGGTTGAGCATGGAAGGCAGTTTTAAGATATACTGTAACAGACACCATGACAGATATTGAGGTAAACATTAACGACATTAGTAATGTATACATTAGAAAACAACTTAAAACAATAAAATAATATTGACCAGATTTCCTTTATCTAACAGGCACATTTATCTAAAGATACCTTTGACATTTGAGAGGATATAATACAAGCATAGAACTAAAGTGTAATGGCCTTGTTTAAGGGACCAATAGTGGATCTTTGTTGGGCCTGAGGTTCTCAATCACTCTTCATTCTCTCTTTTTTTAAGCAGTAAAGTGCCATTAAATGATATTAGTTAAAACAGAGACACAGATTACCTGTAATAATAGTTCACCTTCTGGCAACTCCTGAACATGTGTTTTTGCATCAATGTTTGCTGGTTGATTAGAGCTGCTTGTTTTCAGAACACCTAAAAACAGAACACAAGTGATAAGATGAATACCTCTGTACCTAAGATAATAGGTCTTCCTAATGAGAAAATACAAACTGAAGTGTGATAAAGGACATAAATGCTGAAAATGTATTACAATATATTCTGTTTATTATTTAAAAATGTGAGAATATATTGCATTTTCAAATGTGATACAGATTTATACAAACTTATTTTAAATTTTACTTTTTTGATTAAATCGCTATCATAATTAACTATGAAAACTTATCCGTTCTGCCTGAAGGCATGGTACAAGATCCCTGTAACTTCCTGTTCTTAGAAATTATAGAATGAGGCTCAGTGTTGTTATTCTGTTGTCAATTATTAATTGTGCCTTACCAAACATTAAATGTGTGGTTGTTAATATTAAAAAATGCAATGTCCTCATATGTTTAAGATCAAAACATTACTCATTTTAAAACATTATTCATGTTATATGTTAATATTTGCTCATTCTTGAAGGTTGCCAATAATTCTGGAGCTGCATTGAGTGTATTTGTTCCCAGAATAAAACACACACAAAATAAAATACATATTTTTTCCCTTAGTGCATAACAGCCCCTTTTGTGTTTAATGGGGCAATAACACATAGTGAAGGTTAAATAGCAACTTGGTTGATGATTTGTTTGCCTATGGTGCGGTGATGAAAGCAGAAAGCTCAACATGTACAGAAGATCTAACACACTCACACAGTTGTATACAAAATAGGAATTATGAAAAACAATTATAAAGCCTGGAACAGGAATTTGTTATTTTCACTATGAAAATGAAAAATGAATTACTCAGTTAAATAAACCTCTTTATGAATCTGCAGTATGGCTGAAGGGAGAAATTTCAGAGATTAACGGAAAAACTGCAAGAGGTATGAGTTTATTTACATGAAGAAACATGCTGCTGTCACTGATGCACTGATGCACTACACCCGTGCACTTACTTGCTTACTGCTAACTCCCCAAATACAACCAGTTCAAACAAAAACAACACCCCCTCCATTTGAAATTTCAACTTGCCAACTTGGGGTACTGTTCTCAACTACAAGTTCCTTCCTCAATTATGGACTGACGTTAAATCAGCATGGCCATGCTCAATGTGAACAGTGTAAAGTTCCTCTTCTCTACTTTTAAATTAGTTCATAGCAGTATTGGCTTCAGATCAACTTATATACAATAATTAAACAATGCTAAACTCCGTCTGATGTTAACCAGCTAGCTTCTCTCTATTGTCTCTCTATTGTCTCTACCTACTACACTACTCTCTATTGTCCACTGGCTGGCTTGTTGCTAATGCTATTCGCTATTGTATATTGGTTAGCTTGCTGTTAATGATTACGGCTCATTGTTGTTGCTGTGTTACAATTTCAGTCAAAAATGTTGAATAAATGATTGAAGTTTACTATAGTAGAACAGTCCCAATAGCCACTCAGGAGTGTAACTAAAAGTGCAGTTATAGTAGCTTTTATGAGCTTTACATGCTCTGATAGAGCAAACAAACAATATACTTTTGAGGAGAGAAGTTTTTTTTCCACTTTGCATGTCAAACGTGCCAATCTGGGAAATTACATGGAGGTACAAATTACCACTTACCAAACACCACAAATGCAGCACCAGTCTCTGCAGGGACAGATTTTGACTATAATTGCTTAGCTTGGCTACCTGATGTTGACTTCAGTTCAATTCAATTAAATGGCAAACAAACTCTTAATATGCTGATGTTTTCAAATAAAAACAATCCTAAACATGTCCAGACCTTATAATAATTGTTACCAGCTTTCGCTCCCCACATGCATCAGTGAGCCTTGGCCGCCCATGACCCTGTCGCCGGTTCACCACTGTTCCTTCCTTGGACCACTTTTGATAAATACTGACCACTGCAGACTGGGAACACCCCACAAGAGCTGCAGTTATGGAGATGCTCTGATCCAGTCATCTAGCCATCACAATTTGGCCCTTGTTTTCTGCTTCTGCATAAACTTGTTTGACAAAATGTTCACTTGCTGTCTAATATATCCCACCCACTAACAGGTGCCATGATGAGGAGATAATCAGTGTTCTTCACTTCACCTGTCAGTGCTCATAATGTTATGCCTGATCAGTGTATATTGAATAATACTTTAAACAAGGAGTCTGATTATTTTGAATTAAGACATTTTTGCAATATTTGTTGAATTGTTCCTGATAAACAGCAGCTGTGAATAAAATACACGCTTAGAGGAAAAAGTCTCTGGGGCTTTCTACAAATATAGTGGAAAAAATCGAGGGGAAATGCACCTAGGCTAGCTGTTTTTTAACTGAAGTAGGAGGATAACTAGGGCCTGTAAACCTCTGATATTGCAGCACCAGCATTTCTTCCTCTCTTATAAAATAACAGTGGAAGAAAACACTTTTCCCCAATGTTTGTAAAATTAAAAAAAAAAATTATGTATTGTATATTTAAAGGTAATGCACTTTATTCAGCTATGGGACTGTTTACCTGTCAGTAGGAACTATTTTTCAATAGTAGGCTTGGTTAGGTTTCACAAGCGAGAGACAAACTTTTTAGAATCAGGAGCATGCACAAAACTGAGAAAGAAACACTCACAAACTTGTCATATAACTTTGATGCTTGCACTCCATGCAGTCAAATTATAGACAAACATTCATTCATTCATTGATAAACACTAGTAATAAACATAGTAATAAACACTAGTCAGACTTGAAAATTTTCACTTGTGTTGCAGTGACATAACAACACAAGTCATAGCCAAAGTTTTGTCCAACAATTTGGTAACTTATTATCAAGGCTGCAAACACGATGGTCACCCCTGACCATCATCATCTAACCAATTAGATCAAGGAGGCATATATTTTTCACAGGTCACAATAATGCAACCAGTAACCAGTGTAACAAAATTTTTCTAGTCTAGCTATCCAGTCCTTGCCACCACATGCGTTTTAACAGAAAAGAAAAATATTATGATGATGATGAAGTTGGGACATAACAAAAATATCAGTGCTTGAACCCCTAATAAGGGCAATGTTCTCAACTGCCATATACAAATAAACTGCATATTTAACATGCACAACAGATCATGGAAATCAAAGCCACAGTGCATTGTGGGATTACTCAACCATACTGTTGACCTGAGCTCCTTGTTTACATTCACTGTTTAGATGCAGAAGATAATCTGAACAGTTTATTTTGATTTGGTAGTGACCGATATCACTGAATGACAAGCTGCAGGATAGCCCTAAACATAACAACTTCGGATAAACACTCTAAGAAAGCAAAAGCATGACTAATTAGTCTAATTAACAATTCCAATCTCTAAAAAATTCCAAGCAATAAGTGGACTAATGGTACGGAAGCACTTGCCTGATCTTCACCTGATTTTCTATTTTGGGTATGGATTCAAATGCTTTTTTAATGCATTTAAAAACTGTTAGTCACTCGGAGCACAAGTAGAATTCAACTACAGAACTTAATCTAATTACACACTTTCAAACTGGAGTTTCAGTCACGCTGTAGTCTCATATTTGGCAGAATATACACCGACCAGGCATAACATTATGACTAATATTGTGTTGGTCCCCCTTTTGCTGCCAAAACAGCCCTGACCCATCATGCACTGTGTATTCCAACACCTTTCTATCAGAACCAGCATTAACTTCTTCAGCAATTTTAGCAACAGTAGCTCGTCTGTTGGATCGGATCACACGGGCCAGCCTTCACTCCCCATGTGCATCAAAGAGCCTTGGCCGCCCATGACCCTGTCACCGGTTCACCACTGTTCCTTCCTTGGACCACTTTTGATAGATACTGACCACTGCAGACCGGGAACACCCCACAAGAGCTGCAGTTTTGGAGATGCTCTGATCCAGTCGTCTAGCCATCACAATTTGGCCCTTGTCAAACTCGCTCAAATCCTTACACTTGCCCATTTTTCCTGCTTCTAACACATCAACTTTGAGGACAAAATGTTCACTTGCTGCCTAATATATACCACCCATTAACAGGTGCCATGATGAGGAGATAATCAGTGTTCTTCACTTCACCTGTCAGTGCTCATAATGTAATGGCTGATCGGTGTATATGTAGTGCAACATGCACACTGGGGGACATTTACTCACCAATCCACTAACAGATAGATGTGAGGAAACCCACACATACATGCACATCCAAAACTCTGCACAGACAATAAACCAATCCAAACAATGAAGTAGGGACACTGCAGCGTTGGGGCAGCCAGGCCATGTGTCACTGCCGAATATAATATACTACTAAAGCTGTTGGGGCAAGAGAAGCACCACTTCTGTTGTTTCCTTTCAGCACACAGTGCTCTACATATAGAGTATACAGGACTGTCTATCCAGTTACCAGATATAAAGAAATTCGTCGATAAATACTGTTAAGGTATAGGTTTATTCGTTTTACTAAAACAGATATCACTTACAATATAATTATTAAACCTCTGGAGGTCAAAACAAAAGGGTTACGTGAACTTCATTTGATCCGTTGAATGTATGACCAGTAGAAAACAAAGGGTTATGCCATGAGCTCTTCTTTCTGGAATAAATAACTAAAACCAGAGGGCTGTTGTACCAAATATCAGAACGGCAGAATGGAGTATGTTCAGTACAGCAGCAATGGCAATACTTGAAATGTTATAAATGGGGAAGTTTTAACTCAAGCGTACATGTGAAATGCAAAGCCGCGCTGCCTTTTATAACAGCACATAAATGACGGCCAGACATGTAAAAAGAAAACACCTGAAAGCTCATGTAAAACTGACTATACCAATCAATGTTATTATTACATAATGAAAATAACTTGAGAAATTTGTGCAGGTTCAGTAAGTACATAAAATACTTGATAGTAAAACAGCTTATTAGTTTAATTAGGACTGTTGAGTTTATTCTGCTTTCAATAGTAAGGCAATGTATATGGTTAGGCAACTGATTTTTTTGCCTTTTTAAAATAAAACCAATCCATTCAAATGTTTACATGTTTCGTCATTATTTTAATTTTAAATTTAGTTGCTATAATTGGAACATGGAATAATTGTTATTATACAAAAAAGATATGTTGCAGCCAATTGAATGGATCCACTGTGGTGTAACAACACATAATCAAGCCTTATATTGTTCGTGAAAATACAGTGCAAAAGGGAAAAAAAAATCATTTACAGAAAAGACAAAGCTATATGTAATAAGACTCCAGCTTGCTGTTTGACATGATAAAATGCTTTTAGACTCTTTTGTAAACAGACTTGTATAAAAGAGGAAATGTGTGCTAGTAAAACATTAAGATCATATCTCAGCAGGCTTCTCTGCACCACTCGCATGCAATAGGTTTTGAGCAGGGCCCTAAAGAATTCCTCTCGCTCCACCACTGGCTCACATCAAGACTTGGCAGGAGCCCTGATGTTCAGTGAAACGGGTCAAAGTTTGGTGCTGGAGACAATGAATATCAAACTCTTTCATAATTCGCATCTACAATGTCAAGAGTTCACTGAGTCTGTTCGAGATTACTCACGCAGTCTCTCTAGACCAATTCTCATGAGACCAGGCATAATGGTGCATATACAACACATAACAATAATCAGTGGCTCTCAGGGCCCATGAAGGAAACTCAGGCATGAATGGGCAATCCTGCTGGGCCATTTTCTCATGCCATTTGCCAGCCACCTCTGGTTTCTGCCTGACTCAATTGTGACCTTCTCAGACTCTGAGGAATTGCAGCACTTCTTTTTCTTTGCATCTGACATGTTTACTTTACCCTTGTGTTTTTCCTATGGCTATATGCCACTAACGTGGTTGATGTTTTTACCTATGCCATACTATATACTGTTTATTGTGGAGTCTGCTAAGCCTGTGGCTAAGTGGTTCTAGTGTGGTTGAGTGGTTTTCCTTTGCCTGATCAGGTTGTTTGTGTATCACAGAAGGATCCTAATGCTGCTGGGTTTTTACTAATATGAAGCTCTGGAGCTGGAGGTTCCTCTTCATACAATAGACCACTAATTTTATTTGCTTTGTTCCCCTATTCTGCCTATTTGTCCACTAAATACTGTGTAGTTAGCCTAAAGATGCTGGTCTAGGTGCTCCCTGCCTCTGCACTGGCCACATAAAGAATGTAGCATTTGACTCATACAACCCAAGCACTGGCAGCACTACAGTGCCCATGAGGACACAGTGCGCTTGACTGACAGATTTAGACCTTAAACATCTAGCTAGTCACACCGTAGCCCACATCCAGTATTCTCTGATAAACATAATAAGAAAACAGTCTGGGCTCCATTATAAGTGAATTAACCACTTGGCAGCAGACAAAAATCAGCAAATGAGGAGCTGAGACATCATGCATCATGGAGACTCATACCATTCAGCTTTCAGCCATCCTTTTGGTCTAATACCTAGTTATCCACAGAGGAGGAGCACAAAGATGCTTTATCTGCAGCCATTCCAAGACACTGACCAAACAGGAGAAACCAGCATATTCAGTGGATCTGGTCAGTCACTTGATATTGCTGCTCTCACCAGGAAAAATTACACAAATAAACCGTACATGATTTGCCCTGTGTATTCAGGCAGCCCTTTGGACTTGCCACCAAGACTAAAGGAAGGTTTACAGCCACTGTCATCATTAAATCCTGATGACTGCATTTCAGGGATTACACTACAGTTCCACTGCTGGTTCCCAACCTGGTCAAGATTCAAAGCCTCGTCTATACCAGATGGCAATAAAATTACTACAGACACAAAACTTTTGTTCTTTCCAATACTTTTAGTTTAAAACAAGGGTTTTGAAGAGTTTGAACACTTAGTTGTTTGTTGTTGTTCAAACCTTGCAACCTCAAGACTGGATTACATCAGTGGAACTGTGCAATGCTTATTTTCATGGGAGTTCCCCAGGGCTTGCTGGAGCTAAAAGTTTTTCAGAAGTGGGTCATCAGCCTATAACTGCATCCCAAACACAAGAAATGGAAACATCCTTGTCTCAGGAAAAGGAGCCCAGGCTCTAGTTTGCAAAGATTTCTAAATAAGGGGATTTGCGTAGGGGAGTTACTGCCGTATATGCCAGGTAGGGAACCATGTGGTGACACAGGGACAAAGACAGGGGTTGTGGACCCCCTGTGAAACAACCAAACATATCAATTAACTAGAATGTTGGTTAAATCATAGCCTTATCAGTCACTGGGATGGCACAATGACAAACAGGCCACAGTTGGCCTGCCCATCGACTACACCCTTGTTTCTACTGCTGATGCTTCCCAGACTGTTCAGAATTCAGCAATTAGGCCAAAGTGTTGTGTATCCTTAGCACTATTGCTTTCGCTAGTGGTTGGAAAACACTGGCAACTTCCCCTTAAAGTAGATCTGCGTCCAAATGGGCAAAAAGTTTTGGCGTCAACCGAAGACTACAACCAGAACAGTCTAGAAAACACTACTGTATGAAAAAGGCTCCAGTTCACATCTTATATAGACTTAAATAAAAGCTGTTCCAATAGTGTGCAACCCACATGCTAGAGTCTGTGCATTTCCAGGGTTCGAAAATACAAACTTCCTCAGAGAAGTCCCTATTTAGACTGAAGATATGTATGGCTGCCATTTCTCTGGGGTAACCTTGTGGTAGAATACTAGAAAGGCTGGGTGGAGGACAACAAAACCATGGCCTACAAATGTTCTGGATACTAAGCTACGACCATGGCAGTCTAAAAGAAACATATACTTTACTTGTAGAGGTGAGCAGAAGTCTGGTAACCACAGTGTTGTGCAAGTGACTAAAATGCAAAATGCACTATATTAAGAAGAACCACAAATTAAGAAGCAATGAAAAAGATTTTTACTCTTAATTTGATAGATGATTTTGAAAGGTTTATCTGTTTTGTTTTGAACTTAATGAAAACTAATACGTCTGTCAAAATATGTTACTTGTGAAATGAAAAGGACATCAAATATACCAATACTATGATCATTTTAAACTATACTGTGAAACATATGGCTATACTGCCCTCCTCTACCCCTATCTTACACACGCACACACATGTCTATATATGTGCGTATAGTATACAATCTTGCCAAAGAAGACCAATACATGAGTTTACTTGATTGATATATCTCACACTGATATAGTGGATCTAGGTGTTTGGTGATGTAGTGATATAGCCGTCAGGAGAGTTTTATTTACTTCACTTATCAGCGAGAATCAAGGGGAAGGGATACAGGACAGTGGTGAGACCGGCCATGCTGTATGGTTTAGAGACAGTGTCACTGAGGAAGAGACAGGAGTCAGAGCTAGAGGTAGCAGAGCTGAAGATGTTGAGGTTCTCTTTGGGAGTGACAAGATTGGACAGGATTAGGAACGAGTACATCAGAGGGACAGCTCATGTTGGACGTTTGGGGGACAAAGTTAGGGAGGCCAGATTAAGATGGTTTGGACATGTTCAGAGGAGGGAGAGTGAGTATATTGGTAGGAGAATGTTGGACATGGAGCTGCCAGGCAGGAGGCAAAGAGGAAGGCCAAAGAGGAGGTATATGGATGGAATAAATAAGGATATGAAGCTAGTGGGTGCAAGTGTTGAGGATGCAGAAGATAGGGATAGGTGGAGAGAGATGATTCGCTGTGGCGACCCCTGAAGGGAAAAGCCGAAAGAAGAAGAAGAAGTTCCAACAACCACAAACAAACTCTACTGCTGCAGATAAATCTTTTCATTTGATATGTTTGTTTAGAAGCAACATTGGTTCCCCTATTTCTGAATAGCACAAACCCTTGGTACTTAGTACTCTTTTTTTACGAATCCCGCAGACTGCAAACCGAGAATGCGGTCTGGCTGTGAGTAGCCACTATTTTTAATAGGCATAGTAATTAGCTTGAATGTTAGACAATATTTCCAGAATCATAATGGGGAAACAGTAGATGCAGCTACCTCAAATTTCAACACTTCCATCAAGCAAAATTGAAATAGGGACTCAAAACACTTCCACAGTGCTGAGCCAAAACATTAGATAAAACACTTTCTGAACTGGTGAATACACAAACATGACCTGTTTCATCAACAGAGGCATTTTAAGGAGTGAATAAAGACTATGACTACATAAAGACATAAAGAAGCTCTTTTCCACAAACTTTTTCCCATATAGAATGTAATACCTATAATTAACTCATTGTGCTTTTGAGTTAAATTGCTTTAACACTTTTATCCTAGATAACTGGAATTGTGAGGAACCGAGTCATCGGACCGGGCAAGTACACTGGAGTTGTCCACCCCTGAAACTCCACACACTAATTAAAAATAAATACAATAGCTTCACTCATTAAGGGGCAACTCACACATGCACTATTGCACTAACTGAAGCACAATGAGAATCACATGACCCTAAAAAATCCATAGTAATGGTTTTTAAAATAGCAAAACTGTTTCTTTTGTGAGTTAAATCTTAGCCTTGTTGCAGAATTTGTTAACTGTTCACACTTCCCAGAAGACAAAGAGTTAATACCTGCTACATTACTCACCTTACGAAAAGACCATGGAACATAATAGGAGTGTTTTGTGTATGATGAATAAACCAAATAATGTACAGAAACATGAACAACTACTACTCTACCATAAAACCATCTACAATATGGGAATTGCAATGTTTCCTAGTGACAGGAAACAAAACATCTATTGTTTTTCTTGTATTTTAGCACTTTATAGGGGAAGTGAAAGTGAGAAAATGTGCTTCTGACTTGAACACATCTGATGCAGCTGAATGAATCCTGTCTGGTGTTGTGCAGCTTAAACTCACTACTGAAGTGACTTTTGGCACGCAGACATCCAACACTCAGCCTGAGAACTGTTAGTTTGTCCAATTTAGTGATGACATCCTGATGAAAAGGCAGCAGGCTGGCCAACCGGTCCAGTTCTCCATTCAGTCGATCACGGTGCCTCTTAGACGGATTTGACTTTGCAGGTTCAACTGAAGACTCCTTCACACTGACGAATGAAAGAAAAGAAAAGAAGTTTTATATACTTAGTAAAGCTGCATGATCAAACTCATGTACGAATATTAGAGACCACACACACTGTGCACACAGGACAGTCGTGTAGCTTAAACACCAGACAATTTTTGTCAGTTCTCAGGTGTGACGCATTTATGTGAAACAGTACAGTGAAATGCCTCAATGCCAGTTTGCTCACTGTTAGTTGTTGATGAGTGCTGTATACTTACCTCCTCCTCAAAAAAGCAAACTGTGTAGTGATATAGATTGTGTCTGTGTGTTAATTTAGCTAAAGCAAGTGTATTTACACCGATCAGGCATAACATTATGAGCACTGCCAGGTGAACTGAATAACACTGATTATCTCCTTATCATGGCACCTGTTAGTGTGTGGGATATATTAGGCAGCAAGTGAACATTTTGGCAGAAGCAGGAAAATGGACAAGAGTAAGGATTTGAGTGAGTTTGATAAGGGCCAAATTGTGATGGCTAGGCAACTGGATCAGAGCATCTCCAAAACTGCAGCTCTTGTGGGGTGTTCCCGGTCTGCAGTGGTCAGTGTCTATCAAAAGTGGTCCAAGGAAGGAACAGTGGTGAACCGGCGACAGGGTCATGGGCGGCCAAGGATCATTGATGCACGTGGGGAGCGACGCCTGGCCCGTGTGATCTGATCCAACAGACGACCTACTGTTGCTCAGATTGCTGAAAAAGTTAATGCTGGTTCTGATAGAAAAGTGTCAGAATACACAGTGCATGACGGGTCAGGGCTGTTTTGGCAGGAGTATATTAGGCAGGTGATCATAACGTTATGCCTGATCGGTGTATATACTGTTGAACTCATTTAAAGGTTAGGTGCTACTCTGTCTATTAGGTGCTACTCTGACTCTGTGTAGCCATGTTGATCTGGAGGAACTTGGAGAAACTCGAACATGAGTAGACCACCCCAAGTTCCTAAATCGGAATTCTGAATTGAGGGACCGTTTTCTTTAGTTTTTCCTATTTGGAAGTTATAGCATCGAGATGCAGCGCTTTGTAACCATTGGACTGCTAACTAGCAAAGGGTGTGGATGATAAAACTGTGACACGGTTGTCCAGAACATATTAAGCTTAAGAACCATCAGCAGTGGTGATGAAGTACTGAGGGAGACCATGCAACCACTCAATCCCTAAACACAGGGCTACCAGGCAGCAGACTGTGGAGACGGGCTGAAGCAGAGTGGTAAGGCAAGTCGAATGATATACATGAAAACACAGCCCCTTCAGCCACTGTATGCATGTTTGCAGAGTCCATCTTACACCGCATGCTGTGTGGTGAAGAGCATGGACTCGAGAGGTGTGTGCCATACCGAGCAAGAAAACAGATAATAGTTAACTCACAGACAGCAAAGGAGAGAGATAACAAGGTTAGCAAGTTCACAAGGAAACCCAGCTTAAGCAAACAGCCACAAATAGCTTCAAAAGGTACACAAAAGGCACAGCTGTGAAGTCTAACAGCACTTTCAGAAAAAGCTCACCACAGTCACAAGCTACCATTACGCAGATAGCTGTATGTGCACCAAGTTACGAAAGGTGACAATGGCCATATGATAATGGTATTTCTATCAAATACTACGTCACAGTCACTTCATTATTTTCTTGAAGGTTTCAGCATGTGTGTGTTTGTGGCTCTCACTAGCCCTAGTGGTTAATAGAGGTTAAACAGATATGTTAATGAAGATGTCTTAACTGTCATAGCTGCAACTGGACGAGTGGATGTTATTAAATGCACAGTCAAAGCTGCATTGTTTTATCATTAAGCCTGTTTATCTGCTAAACTGGTTTGTTATCTTACTAGACAGCAAACTTTAATGCTTGGTAATTAACTTTAAGAAAAATGACATATTGCTTAATAGCTAGCTAAATATTAACAGCGTAGAAAGAAGCAATACGGATCCGTTAGTGAAAGGGCTAGTGTTATAATAGGCTTATTACGACGTTGTAACAAATAATTTATGTAATTAATATGTAATAATCGTTATACATAACTTTTACTAATATTGTCCCGCTGACAGGAAAGCTAGAAAGCTAACCATTGCGAGAGGCTGTATGAGAGACTCACACTATCTATAAGGCTTTTACATTAGCTTTTCGTAAGACTCAAGTATTGTTTTACCTTTTCAGGGCTGGTTTCCTCCGTTTGCGACTTGCATAAATATTTTTTGTGCTCGTGGTTTCCATTGTTTTTGAGTCCTTGGCCCTTTAGTAGTTTCAAAACAAACCCCCGGCGTTGAAAGCAGATTTGGTTAGCTGGAGTGTCGTTACTCTTAGCTAGCTACATATACAAGTGGCTAACAGTTCCTCCTAAGAACTCATATTAGAGAGTTTGTTAATACACTGCGGGCAAACGGGTAGTTGGTCTACACCACGATGCCATTCGTAGTATTTAGATTAACTTTGCCCTACGTATATACATCTCTTGCATGATTTCAAACAGCCGTCTCAAAAGTGCGAAGACGCCTCTAGCTAGCTCGCTAACAGCACGCAACTCTAGCACTAGTTAGCTACAATTTTTAAACTATCGTTTAGTTAACTAGGTAACTGACTTCCTGCCACGCACACTAGCATTTTGCTTTAGAAAGGACTATCTATACATTTGCCTGTTATATTCGTCTGTTAGATATTAATGTAAATATAAGCTGGTTGCCAACAAGCTTGGTAACGACGTCGCTTCAGCTTCAGATAATTCCCCTGACTGTCTTGAGACTGCGACATCAGGCGTTCACGCCACTTATGTGTAGTTCGCGAGTGAGTCGACCCTTAGATCCGAGTCTTTAAGGTGAGCTTTAGGGGAGCTGTATCTAAATCCTTTTGTATATTTTAATATATTTTACAGCTAACACAATGTGAAGGATGATATAATAAGCTTTCGTTGCATATAGCTGTTTGAAAGAAACAACTTTAAAAGAAAATGGAACAGAGCCGTTAGAGAAAGACAAAAGAGTCGGTTCTTTTTGGTGGGCTGAGCCGAGTGGTCTGACTCGAACCGGAAGTTCGCACACCAGACAAACTGAACCAGTGTTAATCTGTTCACTCTTCACGCCAACTATAAGAGTTCCTTCCCCCCAAAATGTGTCTGTGTGGGAAGGAGGTGTTTTGAATGACATTAATATCTTATGAAATCCTAATAAAACCTTAAATCAAAAGATTAGCATATCATCCAGCAGAATCATCCAAGAGCAGAGTGAGATCTTGTGTAATGTAATGTAACAGTTCCCAGCATTGTTCCTTGTTCCCACCCACGTCTTTCACTCAAGGCATGACTGACCTGATAAATCTCATAGTAAACATAAACATCCTTGAATGACATATTCTTGTCGTCAGAATAAACCGATTAAATGCATATTTATGAAAAAGGCATACTTTCGTGTGGATATGTTGAAGAAGAGCACAAGAAGTAATCGCTTCTATAAACAGATACCCATGTAGTGTTATCTAAGTGAGTTTGTGTGTACAGTATCAATACTCGGGCAGTACAGCACCCTTGGCACCTCTTGTGTGTTTAGATCTAACAGCAACAGGAGTGCAGTTCTAATTCAGCTTGTGTTTTAGTGCCTGAATTGATCATACCAGGAGATAAATAGGGGTTTCGGAGCTGAGGAGTAAAAAGTGTCACAACAGTTCTTAGATGGATTTTTCAACATAAAGCATTATCATGAAAATGTCTTTAGAACAAGTTTCTAGCTTGTTGTTTCTATAATCATGTAGCATAGCCTTAAGTTTTCAGTAGGTTCTTTCTTGCTTGACTCTATATTGTGTAATAAAATATGCTCTGATTGATTTCTGTCAAATATACAGTACATGATTTAGTAAGGCAGGCATGGTGGCAAAGCAGGTGGTTTAGCTGCGTCATAGCTCCAGGTCTTAAACTGATTAAATATGAGCTCAGGTTACTGTCTGTGCAGAATTTCACATGCATGTGGGTTTCCTCACAATAATATAACGAGCAATGCCTTTAAATATCAAAAATAAACCTATTTTTTGTTCAAGATTAAATATACAAATACATCCAAGTATGTGCATTTGTCTTACCTAAAGAAACATGTTATAATGTTGTAATTAAGGCAACATTAAACTGTATTACATGATTATTACGTTCTTAGTTTCCTATAGGGAAACACTTCAAGGTTCTATGTAGAAGCCTACAGCTGAGGTTTTATTTTCAGAAACGGTTTCCCCTTTTGGAAAGCTAAAACTGGTAACCATCCAACGAATTGAGAAACAGCTTATGTAGCAAAATTGCTATATTTGTTCATTTTCACACCTTATACTGACTTAAATATGTACTCGCAGAGCTGTGAGGAATAAGCTTGCAGTGCTGAAGGAAAAATGATGGATTATTGATTGAAAAAAGGTTTATTATTTATCATTGGGAAAAGGAAGTTAACTTTCCAGTCTAATCTAATCCTGTCTAACAGGACCCCAAATCGAACATGGTTGTATAACATTATTTTACATTTACTATAAGTGATTATAAAGCTTTTTTAAAGAATTGGTAGGTTTTTTTGCAAGGTTTTCTTATTGCAAAGAATATTCAATAAGTTGACAAAACATATTTGAGAATTTAGCAGCAAAGATTTTTTTTAAACCAAAAGCATACTTAATTTCAATAACTAAGTATTTTTTTCTTATTCAGCTGGTTCGGTAGACTAATATAAATCATACAGCTCCAATTTACTGTGTATCCCAGTTAGGTTAATCACTTATTTTGGTCATTTTCAGTGTGTATGTGTAGATTATATAAAAATACATTTATAGACAATGATACACTGTTTTAAATGTAAGTAGTTACAGGATAATGGTTACAGCTTGCATTAGATTGTTTTTCTGAGCTCTGGAGCTTTTTCAGTCATGATTATAATACTGAAATTTAAATGAAAACTAGACGGTGTATACTGGAATGTTTTTTCTGTTTATTTGGTTTTTCTTCTTTTTATCTGGCTAAACACTATTCTCCAGAAACAATGGAAAACACTGTGCTGCTGGATAAAGGAAACCGTTTTCATTTACAACTGTCAGAATCTGCTGTAAATCTCAGACAGCACTGTGCTGCTGAGATTTAAAGGCCGTTCATTTCTTCTAGAATCTGCTGTAAATCTAGACACAGTGCTGCTATGAGACAAAATGGGGTCCTTGCATTTCTTGCTAATGCCTGTATGATTTTTCTGAGAAGCTTTTGTTCAATAAGAATGGTTAGCATTGTGTCTCACACATCCAGAGTTGGGGCTTTAAACCCTGAGTGTGCTGTTTTTGAATTTTCATGCTTTGGTAGTTTCTTCTGGGTATTCTGTTTTTTTTCCTCTTTTCCAAAGACACACGTGGTAGACTGATTGGCATTGTGTGTGTGTGTGTGTGCTGTGTGTGTGTGTGTGTGTGTGTGTGTGTGTGTGTGTGTATAAATGAAAAAAATAAATGAATGATTAGATTTGGGGACCCCAATATTCTGATACAGATATACTGCCCTGTGCATGGCATGTGTTCTGTATATATGGAGCAGCAGCTCTAAAAGGAAATCAGAAATGCGTGCACACCACTGTTAACTGGTTTCCCCACACAATGACTGAGAAAAAAAGAAGCACAACTTTTTGGGCTAGTTTCAAGTATTTTGTGTGGTTTTCGAGTTGCAGCTGTGGTGGAAAACTTTACTGAAACCTGGCAACTCTGCCTATGAGCTTCTTGCTTACACCTTTCAAAGCTGTGCATGAAAGTAAAGCTGTGCATGCTCTCACCTGCATGTTTTGTCCTGTGGGATCCCAGTGCCAGTGCACACACCAGGTGGCTTGTCTCCATGAGGAAAACTATTCCTTTCATTTACAAAAGCTGTAGCTTATATTTAAAAAAAACAAAAAAACAAACAAACAAAAAACAACAACATGGTTTTCATTTGGTTACTGAGGTTTTGGTTAGGGTTAGATTAGTTTTAAAAAAATTTTTAAAAATTTAGTAATTATGCTAGTGAAAGGCCGTTGTGTGTGTGTGTGTGTGTGTGTGTGTGTGTGTGTGTGTGTGTGTGTGTGGGGGGGGCGTGTGTGTGTGAGGGAGAAAGAGAGAGAGAGAGAGAGAGAGAGAGAGAGAGAGAGAGAGAGAGAGAGAGAAGAATCAGCCTGGCAATCTCTAGTGTAACTCATTTCCTTTTTAGATATGGATATCTCATCTAGTTGTTTCTAAATAAAATGAAATAGCTCCTGAAGGAAACACTTTTCTTTACCCTGATTGTGCAGAACATCCTGGCAACCAAACTGTTACTGATTAAAGCATATTGTAAAATGATTGTGTCTAGCCAGCAATAGACAACTTTATAATTTCTCACTATCACACAGCCGTTATGAATATTAGTTGTTGTTGTTTTGTTTTGGGTTTTTTTACATTTGCAATATGAAAATTAGGATTTGCTTACGTTTGCAGTTTGAGTATATTTTAATGAATAAAGAAGCTGACTCCAAAAATCTTAAAGTACAAAAAATGTCTTGTGCTTTGGGTAGATTAGGTAATGCTATTGTTTTGACAAACTACAAACTATTTACTGTGCATATACACTGATCAAGCATAACATTATGACCACTTGCCAAATATTGTGTTTGTCCCCCTTTTGCTGCCAAAACAGCCCTAAAGCAAGAGATCCTTTAAGTCATGTAAGTTGCGAAGTGGGGCCTCTATGGATCGGATTTGTTTGTCCAGCACATCCCACAGACGCTCGATTGGATTGAGATCTGGGGAATTTGGAGGCCAAGTCAACACCTCAAACTCGTTGTGCTCATCAAACCATTCCTGAACCATTTTTGCTTTGTGGCACAGCGCATTATCCTGTTGAATGAGGCCACAGCCATCAGGGAATACTGTTTCCATGAAAGGGTGTACATTGTACAATGCTTAGGTAGGTGGTGTCAAAGTAACATCCACACTGATAGCAGGACCCAAGGTTTCCCAGCAGAACATTGCCCAAAGCATGACATTGCTTCCGACAGCTTGCCTTCTTCCCATAACACACGCACCCGGCCATCCATGTAATGTAAAAGAAAACATGATTCATCAGACCAGTCCAACTTCTTCCATTGCTCGGTGGACCCTCTCTGATGCTCATGTGCCCATTGTTGGCGCTTTCGTGGGTGCACAGGTGTTAGCATGGGCACCTTGACTGGTCTGCGGCTATGCAGCCCCATACGCAACAAACTGTGATGCACTGTGTATTCTGACACTTTCTATCAGAACCAGCATTAACTTTTTTAGCAATTTGAACAACAGTAGCTCGTCTGTTGCATTGGATCACAAGTGCCAGCCTTCGCTCCTCACATGTATCAATGAGCCTTGGCTGCCCATGACTCTGTCGCTGGTTCACCACTGTTCCTTCCTTGGACCACTTTTGATAGATATTGACCACTGACTTATTATGTATATTGATAATTAACTGATACTGATTTTCCCCATCACTTTTTCATACTGACTTGGTCCCAAATCATTGAGAGCAGAGGAAAATATACTCGTACATGATCTTCAAGCGCCACCTGGCGGTTAATTTGTATGTTATCTGAAGATTCCGCGTGTGTGCTCGAAACGATGATATAACGAAAAAATAAAAAATAAAAAGGCTTACTTAAGTGTCCATTTTGTGTCTTAATGTACAAAGTGGGAAGGTGTATATGGTATAGCATTTATCTCTCTCTCTCTCTCTCTCTCTCTCTCTCTCTCTCTCTCTATTATATTTATATATATATATATATATATACATATACAGAGAGAGAGAGAGAGAAGAGAGAGTATATATATATATATATATATATATATATATATATATATATATATATAATATATATATATATATATATATATATATATATGCCAAGGTTTTGGGACACCCTCCAAATCATTGAATTCAGGTGTTGTTTCTCAGGGGTTGGGCTTGGCCCCTTAGTTCCAGTGGAAGAAACTCTTAATGCTTCAGCATACCAAGACACTTTTCATGCTTCTAACTTTGTGGGAACAGTTTGGGGATGACCCCTTCCTGTTTCAACATGACTGCACGTGAGTGCACAAAGCAAGGTCCATAAAGAAATGGATGAGCGAGTTTGGTGTGGAGGAACTTCACAGAGTCCTGACTTACATACATACATACATACATACATACATACATACATGATACATTATTGAATATATATATATTATATACATACATACATACATACATACATACATATATATATACATACAATATATATATATATATATATAATTAATATAATAATAATATATATATATATATAATAATATATAATATATATATATATATATATATATATATATATATATATATATATATATATATATATATATATATATAATAATATATAATATATATATTTATATTATATTTATGTGTGTGTCTAAAATTTATTTTGCTTTACATTCAGAATGTATTTGAATACATTCACAAAGTGAGTGGTGGAAGGAAAGACTAAAGATAACTATCTACATATACTAAAGATAATTATGCATACCAATAACATATTTAAACGTATCTAACCTCCACTGTCATTCCTTGAAAGAAATTAGTATACATAATGAGCACTTATCAGACTGCATCATAGTATTAATTAAAACTGTATGCATTTGAAAAATTTTAAGCAACCCTTTTTACTTTGCATATGTACACGTCTTACATATAGAAAGAAACAGTATAAAAGAAATAGCTAAATGTGAAATCAATATGACACAAACATTTGCTAAATTTTACCATCATACAGGTCATCAGTTTCTTAAATGTACCCCGGTCTAATCCACATTGTAAATGCCTCCACATTACTGACTTCTAAGAAGAGCCGCTGCTCTTTCTAACCAATCAAATCCTCTCTTAATACGTCTATAGTTCCTGTCTAGCCAATCAACATGCCTGTTTTTGCAGCGCCATAGTGGCGGTAATGTTATGGAGTTTTCTTAACCCTGTGCTTTAGTAGCTAACTGAAGGAAATGTCTAACCTGTTGGAAGTTTTAAAGTTACACCGATAGCGATTGTCAGCGTTGAGGAGTCGGAGGAAGACGCTGTTGTTTGCCTGAGAGCCTTAGAAACCGTCGGAAAATGGTGGTTCTCAAAATTAGAGACCAGGTGAGTAATGACTGAAATACTTAGCCAGCTAAGCTAGCTCTCTTCACACCAGCGCTAGCTAAAACAAAGAATTGCAAATTAGTCAGCGGTTAAACTAATCATTTCTGTAGGTTCATCCTGTCAGAGGGTTATCGGTTCTGTGTATCGTGTAAAAGTTTATTAAGCGGTGTAGAACTCGGAATGATGTGTTTGAGCTGTAAGCAAGCTTATGAGCTAACGTGGCTAGGTTAGTGTGCTCCATGGATAATTGGGTCGCCACCAGCTGTGCTAGTTATCTAGCTAGCCTGGTTATTTGTGCGCAGGCCACGATGTTAATCTAACGGGTCACTAGGTACAAATTATAAAAAGGATTAATTTATAACGAGGTTATAAGTTGTTGTGTATGACCACAAATTATTACATGAGTCAGCTCGAGGTTTGTTCAGTATGGCTCATTCAGAGTTGAGCGTCTGACTTGTCAAAGTATCATTCGCTTAACTATTCTGTTATTAGCTATTATAACGTCGCCCTAATCATCAGTAGGGTTTAGCAGATCTTTAAACCTGGCTTTTGGAAAACGTCAGCTTGGACTTTTTTCAACTTTTGCTTCTTTTCCTTTTTTCATTGCACACTTCCTGCAGTATCTGATTTGTAGTCAGATAATTACTCAGCTGAATAATGCACTCCCTGGCCATTTCTAGTGCACTTACATCTAGGCACACTTCGTAGGTAAGCACTTATTGACTGTAGCCCATCTGTTGCTATGGACAATTTCTAAAAACCCAACTCTAGGATAAAACGTTTGTGTTATCAGGCATATAAGTGATGTTAGTCTTTTAAAACCACAGTGTCAAAGCTTGCTTTTAAGGATGTTACAGTTTGAAAAGTTCATAGTGTTAGTAGTATTACTGACTTAAGTCCAGTATGTGGGGGATTCACATCTGGACCCCAAAGAATTGAGAACAATTGTTGTAAGGAACATGATTTGAAACAAAATCTGAACAGCTAGAGGTTAATACACTGACCAGGCATAACATTATGACCACCTGCCTAATATTGTGTTGGTTTCCCTTTTGCTGCCAAAACAGCCCTGACCCGTCATGCACTGTGTATTCTGACACCTTTCTATCAGAACCAGCATTAACTACTTCAGCAATTTGAGCAACAGTAGCTCGTCTGTTGGATCGGATCACACGGGCCAGCCTTCGCTCCCCACGTGCATCAAAGAGCCTTGGCCGCCCATGATCCTTTCACCGGTTCACCATTGTTCCTTCCTTGGACCACTTTTGATAGATACTGACCACTGCAGACCGGGAACACCCCACAAGAGCTGCAGTTTTGGAGATGCTCTGATCCAGTCGTCTAGCCATCACAATTTGGCCCTTGTCAAATCCTTACGTTTTCCCATTTTTCCTGTTTCTAACACATCAACTTTGAGGACAAAATGTTCACTTGCTGTCTAATATATCCCACCCACTAACAGGTGCCATGATAAGGAGATAATCAGTGTTTTTCACTTCACCTGTCAGTGCTCATAATGTTATGCCTGATCAGTGTAGATAGAAATGATTTTTGGTAGTATTTTGAAAAAGTCAGCTGTGAGAACTATTCATTCACACGGTGTGACAAGCCTCAGCACTGTAACAACCCTACATTGTTGAGAAGGGTTTGCCGAATACGTCCAGCCAGCAGCATGTATGTGGTTAACTGGCTATGGAGCTTGGGCCTTGAATTTCAGTCTTGCTCAGATTCAATTTAGCAACAACGCGATAATGCCTGATATACATCTTACAGCCATTTCACTACTGAGATTAAACAGTGACTCAAAGGAGGTCCTCTATGAATATCTTTCTGGGAGTAAGAAATTGACCTATCTATTCGTCTGTCTGTCTATAGATTGTGGTTTTCATCGACAAAGGCCTTAGAAGGAGCGGACAGATTGTTCATGATGGCAGAGGGGCTGTAGTCAGTAATTGTGTTCCTACAAAGTGATCTTGGTATTTCTATATTGAAGATGTACTTGATAAATTGGCCACTGAGAATAGGTAATGGTTAATCGTATCTACACTATATTGCCAAAAGTTTTGGGACACCCCTCCAGGTGTTGTTTTTCAGGGGTTCGGCTTGGCCCCTTAGTTTCAACGAAAGGAACTCTTAATGCTTCAGCATACCAAGACATTTTGGACAATTTCATGCTCCCAACTTTGTGGGAACAATTTGGGGATGCCCCCTTCCTGTTCCAACATGACTTTGCACCTGTGCACAAAACAAGGTCTATAAAGACGTGGATGAGCGTGTTTGGTGTGGAGGAGTCCAGACCTCAACCCGATAGAACACTTTTGGAATGAATTAGATCGGAGGCTTTGAGGCAGACCTCCTTGTCCAACATCATTGTCTGACCTCACAAATGCGCTTCTAGAGGAATGGTCAGAAATTCCCGTAAATACACTCCTAAACCTTGTGGAAAGCCTTCCCAGAAGAGTTGAAGCTGTTATAGCTGCAAAGGATGGGCCACCTTTACAAACCCGATTCCAAAAAAGTTGGGACACTGTACAAATTGTGAATAAAAAAGGAATGCAATAATTTACAAATCTCATAAACTTATATTTTATTCCCAATAGAATATAGATAACATATCAAATGTTGAAAGTGAGACATTTTGAAATGTCATGCCAAATATTGGCTCATTTTGGATTTCATGAGAGCTACACATTCCAAAAAAGTTGGGACAGGTAGCAATAAGAGGCCGGAAAAGTTAAATGTACATATAAGGAACAGCTGGAGGACCAATTTGCAACTTATTAGGTCAATTGGCAACATGATTGGGTATAAAAAGAGCCTCTCAGAGTGGCAGTGTCTCTCAGAAGTCAAGATGGGCAGAGGATCACCAATTCCCCCAATGCTGCGGCGAAAAATCAGAAAGGAGTTTCTCAGAGAAAAATTGCAAAGAGTTTGAAGTTATCATCTACAGTGCATAATATCCAAAGATTCAGAGAATCTGGAACAATCTCTGTGCGTAAGGGTCAAGGCCGGAAAACCATACTGGATGCCCGTGATTTTCGGGCCCTTAGACGGCACTGCATCGCATACAGGAATGCTACTGTAATGGAAATCACAACATGGGCTCAGGAATACTTCCAGAAAACATTGTCGGTGAACACAATCCACCGTGCCATTCGCCGTTGCCGGCTAAAACTCTATAGGTCAAAAAAGAAGCCATATCTAAACATGATCCAGAAGCGCAGGCGTTTTCTCTGGGCCAAGGCTCATTTAAAATGGACTGTGGCAAAGTGGAAAACTGTTCTGTGGTCAGACGAATCAAAATTTGAAGTTCTTTTTGGAAAACTGGGACGCCATGTCATCCGGACTAAAGAGGACAAGGACAACCCAAGTTGTTATCAGCGCTCAGTTCAGAAGCCTGCATCTCTGATGGTATGGGGTTGCATGAGTGTGTGTGGCATGGGCAGCTTACACATCTGGAAAGGCACCATCAATGCTGAAAGGTGTATCCAAGTTCTAGAACAACATATGCTCCCATCCAGACGTTGTCTCTTTCAGGGAAGACCTTGCATTTTCCAACATGACAATGCCAGACCACATACTGCATCAATTACAACATCATGGCTGCATAGAAGAAGGATGCAGGTACTGAAATGGCCAGCCTGCAGTCCAGATCTTTCACCCATAGAAAACATTTGGCGCATCATAAAGAGGAAGATGCAACAAAGAAGACCTAAGAGAGTTGAGCAGCTAGAAGCCTGGATTAGACAAGAATGGGACAACTTTCCTATTCCTAAACTTGAGCATCTTGTCTCCTCAGTCCCCAGACGTTTGCAGACTGTTATAAAAAGAAGAGGGGATGCCACACAGTGGTAAACATGGCCTTGTCCCAACTTTTTTGAGATGTGTTGATGCCATGAAATTTAAAATCAACTTATTTTCCCCTTAAAATGATCCATTTTCTCAGTTTAAGCATTTGATATGCCATCTATGTTGTATTCTGAATAAAATATTGAAATTTGAAACTTCCACATCACTGCATTCTGTGTTTATTCACAATTTGTACAGTGTCCCAACTTTTTTGGAATCGGGTTTGTATATTAAATTAATGTGCATGTAAAGGCAGACGTCCCATTTTTGCCTGGCCTGCCGTCTCCACTCTAAATCATCCCAATGGTGTTTTATTGGGTTGAGGCCAGTCAAGTTCCTCCACACCAAACTCGCTCATCCATGTCTTTATAGACCTTGTTTTGTGCACTGGTGTGCAGTCATGTTGGAACAGGAAGGGGTCATCCCCAAATTGTTCCCACAAAGTTGGGAGCATGAAATTCTCCAAAATGTCTTGGTATGCTGAAGCATTAAGAGTTCCTTTCATTGAAACTAAGGGGCCAAAAACAACACCTGAATTTTGGCAATATAGTGTATAAACTGTTATAAGTTGCTTTAAACTACACTAGAGAAAATATTTTTTATATCTTAAAGTCCAGCATTGGGCACTTGGCTTAAACAAATAAATTCCAAGTTAAAAAGGTCACAGTTCATAGAATATTACAGATAAATCTTTAGGTATATACATACTTTCCACTTTATTAGGACAGTGCCATACAGCAGCACACCACATAAACTCATGCAGATACTGTTCAAAAGCTTCAGCTAATATATAATAATTCATATTATAGTCTGAACATGATTGTTGTTGCCAGAAGGCTGGTTTGAGTGTTTCAGGAACTCCTGGGATTTTAAAGCACAACAGTCTCCAGAGTTTACATGCAACAGGGTAAAAAGAATATCCAGAGAGAAATGCTTGTTAATGGGGAAAGGTTAGAAATTCACTTGGACAAGCTGTTTTAGTTGACTGGAAGGCAACAGTAAGTCAGATAACCACTGGTTACAACTGTGATGAGCAGAAAAGCATCTCAGAATAAACAACACCTCAAATCATGAGGTGGATGAGCTACAACAGTGGGAGAGCACATCAGGTTCCACTTCTCTCAGTCATTAACAGGAACCTACAATGGGTACAGACTCCCTAAAACTGGACAGTTGAAGATTGGAAAAAGCCACAGAGATGTTTTTCTGTATTTGGAATATTGGTGTGCTTGTATCCACTGGCACCAACAACCGTGCCACAATCACCGAGATCACATTTGTTCTCTTAACTTGTATGTGAATGAGTTTGTGCTTTGCACTGCTGCCACATGATATACAGTGGATGATGAGTGCATATGTATTCATTATTCATTTTCAATTGTCCCTTTTGTCTGCTCAGATCTTGGTGGTTGTTTCTTTTTTGCTTTCAGCTGCAAATATTAATAACCGCGATAGAAAAGTGGATGTCTAGGTTTTTCAAAGCTTGATGTATACATGTATATGTGTTTACAGAGTGCAGTGACAGCCTGAAGAGCCACTGAAGTGCCTTCACCATGGTGATAGTCATAGTGGAGCCCTTCCAAGGAGACAGAAACGTGATCAGAGCATTTGAAAAGCTAGTGAAAATCTCCTCTGCATGTGGGAGGGTTAGGGCTGTATGTGACAAAATAGTGCTTTGTTTCAGCTTAGCTCTGTCAGCCTGCGCTAATGGAGTCTTTTCAAACACGTGCTGATCTCAGCTGGAGCTTTTGCTTCATCTTCAGCTCGATCCTAACAACCAGAACTGGCACTGAAAGGAGCTTAATGCACCAATCAAGGAAAGCCCTTGCATAGTGTTAAATGGAGCATTTCAGTACTTTTTTTTGCACTCGGTTTTAATCCATAACTACAGTAACTTGATCTAAGCATGATCATGCCATTTTTAAAAACCCATGTTTATATTGTCAGTATAAACAAGTCAGATAAAAGTTTGTGGACACCTGACCATCACACCCATGTGTGCGTTTTCCTCAAACTGTTGACACAAAGTTGGAAACACACAACTGGATAGGATATCTCTGTATGCTGTAAAATGACGTTCCCTGCACTGAAACTAAGAGGCCCAAACCTGTCCCCACATGACACTACACCAGTGTGCAAAACCAGCTCCATGAAGACATGGTTTGTCAAGTTTGGACTGGAGGAATTTGAGTGATATTCACAGAGAATTGGCTTCAACTTTACCCCACTAAACACCTTTGGATTTAGATGGAACAGTGATTGTGCCCCAGACCTCCTCACCCAACACCACTGCAATAATTAAGCTCAAATTAAACACAAATCCCTACAGCCACTCTCCATAGTGGAAAGTCTTCTCAGAAGAGTGGAGTCATTACAACAGGAAAGGAGGGCTAAATCTGGAATGGGATGTTCAACAAGCACATATGAGTGTGATGGTCAGGTGTCCACAATAATTGGTTGTAAAAGTGTATACAGCCCAGAGTGTATACCCTTTTGCTAAATTGGTACCATACATCCCTTAGCAGTCAAACATGATGCATTGAGCTCCTTTCTGCTATTTTAGAATAATAGTGAAGATATTAACAGTAATTTTATTACACACATGGAATTATGCAGTTGCCAAAAAAGTCAAACAAATCAAAAGTATTTTATATTTCAAATTTTTAATAGTATTCAAGATGAATATTTGAACAGTTGTCTTGTTTTCTTAACTGTCTTCATCAAGGTGCTCCATGCAGGCTTTTATCAAGCTTCTCACATAGGCAGAGCTCCCAATTTCTATGAAATCCTGTATTTTAGGAAACTCATTTTACTACTAAGAGTTTTTTTAAATACATTTAGATTCAGAAAATATATATACTCTATTGCCAAAAGTTTTGGGACATCTGCCTTTACATTAACATGAGTTTAATATGGAGTTGGCCCGCCCTGTGCAGCTATAACAGCTTCAACTGTTCTGGGAAGGCTTTCCACAGGGTTTAGAAGTGTGTTTATGGGGATTTTTGACCATTCCACTAGAAGCGCATTTGTGAGGTCAGGCACTTGGCTTGCATTCTCCACTCTAATTCATCCCGACAGTGTTCTGTCGGGTTGCAGGCCAGTCAAGTTCTTCCACACCAAACTCACCATGTCTTTATGGACCTTGCTTTGTGCACTGGTGTGCAGTCATGGGGAACAGCCATCCCCAAACTGTTCCCACGAAATTTGGAGCATGAAATTGTCCAAAGTGTCTTGCTATGCTGAAGCATTAAGAGGTCCTTTCACTGGAACTAAGGGGCCAAGCCCAACCCCTGAAAAACAACACCTGAATTCAATGATTTGGAGGGGTGTCCCAAAACTTTTGGCAATATAGTGTATTTAGATTTTAACTTCACTATTTATGCCAATTAATTGAAAATGTCACACAATAAGGCCTCTAGGATAGTCAGTTATTTGCAGTGTGTGATAAAGCCTTGACTAGCAATGAATGTATGATAAATCCTCCTGTTTCTCTTATTCCTATTACTCATATTTCCCTGTAACCTCCAGGGATCTGCTATACTGTAGTGACACGTCTTTGTAGTTGGGGTTGTGCACACAGTTGATAGCAGAATTATGGAAATAGTGGAAATAGTAAATAGTAGTCAAGGCCACTGAGAGCGAGGCCCAGTAGGTTTAATCTTAGAGTCCTGTGTGTTGTCTGCCTTCATCAGGATCTTTTGTCATTAACGGGAATTTGCAGTAAAGTGGCTTTTTGTTTAAGTTGCCTAGAGCCTATGTGCGGAAATCCTGTCCAGCAACCTCTTTAAATAGCCCAGTTTTAGAAGAAAATGTCTTATGACAAGAAAGAAAAGAGCGTGTTTATATTTTATGCACAGTGTGAAAGAAAGCTTGGTATTTCCACTTCAGAGTCACAGGGTGTTCATGCTTCAGCTGCTGTGGTGTTCTCAGCCCTGTTTATTTGCTTTTATCAGAACATTCAGGCATCCTCAGTAAAATTATATCGAACAATAGCCACAATTTAGCAATTTAATTTTGGCTGACCTTACCTTATACATTCGGGCTATCATATTAGAGCACAGTGGCTGAACCAAAATAAAGGGAGCGCTCTATCAGTGCGAGACGCAGTTATTAAAAACTGGAGCTTAAGCACAGATCTATCTATTCGCATGTTTTGTTGTTGCACATGCTTGGTAGTGTGTGACTTCACTGACACCATTGTACTGAGTTTAAAGCAAGAAAAGAAAAGGTTCTCACATAAGAGCTGTCTTGTTTGCAATGGAACGAACAGGCTTGTTTATTGTTAAATATTAGCATGAGTTTGTTGATTTTGATCCTGATTTCCCTTTCCAAATGTCATCCCTAGAGTTAATTATTAGCCTAATCTCTTCCACAAAGCCACGCTCAGAGAGGCTTATCTAAAAAACTACTAGCAATAATGACAGTATATGACTTTATATTATGAGACAGAATGGCAGTTGTTGCAGTAAGTGATGGACAGTACAGTAAGGCAGCACCCAAGCAGTCCTGACCATTCTAAAATGAGGAATCCTTCCATTCTGGATTGAGATGCTATTTTTCTTATTTTAGTCCTTCATGTGTTAAGCAGGGGGGCACGGTGGCTTAGTGGTTAGCACGTTTGCCTCACACCTCCAAGGTTGGGGGTTCGATTCCCGCCTCCGCCATGTGTGTGTGGAGTTTGCATGTTCTCCCCGTTCCTCGGGGTTTCCTCCGGGTGCTCCGGTTTCCTCCCCCAGTCCAAAGACATGCATGGTAGGTTGATTGGCATCTCTAAATTGTCCGTAGTGTATGATTGCGTGAGTGAATGAGTGTGTGTGTGCCCAATGACGCCTGAGATAGGCACAGGCTCCCCGTGACCCGAGTATAGTTCGGATAAGCGGTATTCAATGAATGAATGAATGTGTTAAGCAGATCACAAAGTCGTATTGCTCAGAGAAGCAGGACTGTTTGCTGACATTACCATTTAGACCCGTGTACCACTGTGCTCATCCATGCGATTGAGTGATTAGTATGCTGCGTCAGAGCTGTGTTTGCAGAAGTTGGCTGAGTGTACAGTCTGTTTCCGTGATAAGCAAGAGGTTGTTGGCAGGAACAGCCATTGTCCTTTCTGCCAGGACCACTTAGCCTAGTGCCTCATAATTACTGTATTGTGTTTCTGGTCTCTATCAGAGGAGCTTGCTGAAATTCAACATTAAAGCTGAAGTAGAGATTTTCACAGATGTGAAATATACTTGAGTAGTGGTTAGAGATAAATAGGAAAGTTTAAGAAAAGTTTAATTTTATTCAAATATGGAGTGATATGGTGCAGCAACTACCAGTGGGAATAAAGATGACAGATTACACATGATCCCTGGCAAATGGCGCACACTGCTTCTCCTTCATCTCCAGTGATATGATGTGTACATATGATGTATACAAACGCTCTTCCTTCAAAACGTTTCATTTTAACACCAAAACAAAACTGATTTGATGTTGAGCCGAATGCTAGCTGTACCACCGACTGATAAGTTATTACTCCTAATGGTGACTTCATAATACAGCAACAGCACTACAGTTGAAGTAATGCTTTAGGGTCTGTTATTTATTATGTTCTGCTCTCTTTCTCTTTTATTCTCACACACTCAGCTGTTTCTAACACTGTTGGAGCTACGCACTTACATTTGGTGTGTGTTGTAATCCTGATCAGGTTCATGGTGGCGCTAGAGCCCATTCAGGGAACACTGGGCATGAGGCAGGAACACACTCCAGATGGGATTCCAGGCCATCACATGCACACATTTACACACCTATTCAAACCCAGGGGCAATTCGTGCATCCTGTTGTGAGGTGGGAAGGAAGGTGGAGTATCTGGAGGAATCCCACACAGATCTAAACTCCATACACGTAAACCTCGGGATCAACTCAGGGATCCAGGGGCTGTAAGATGCTAATGATCCCTGCTAAAACACTATACCACCCCCTATTAGAGTTAAAATTTCTGTATTTGGTTCTTAGCAAGACATTGAATTGTGTTAAATCATGTCACTGATATTAACTGTTCAATGTTCCATTCACTTCATGGAAATATACTATATGGCCAGAAGTCTCTGGACACCTGACCATCACATGTGTGTTTCTTTCCCAAACCTTTGCCACAAAGTTCAAAGTGTCCATTCCTCTCAAGTGACTTAGTGTGCTGTAGCAGGATTTCCCTTCACTAAAGATAAATGGTCTATCCAGCATGACGATGCCTTTGTGCACTAATGTGGTTTATAAAGATATGGATTTCCAAGCTCTGTGTAGAAGGTTGGATGAGATGGCCATATAGAGTTTGATGTTTACTCCAGATTACTTGAGTTAGTAATGTTCATGTAGCACTCTGCAGATACAGAGCCGTGCTTGCACTAGTGCAAGCAGAGATCATACAGCATATTATCTCTCTGAATATCTAGACACAAGTTTCTTATTGTCTCTCATGCAGGAGCGAAAAAGCACCGATCGAAACCGAAGTGCAAAGGAACGCTTCTAGATCGATGTTTTCAGCTCCCTAGTGAGCTGTGCACACCTGAGCCTCTCTTCACTAATCCATCAAGATCAGGTTATAAACAATCTGAGACAGCTAAAAGTGCTTTTCAAGTGTCACCATATATCATTATCAATAAGAAATTGATATTGATTTGAATTACGTTTTCTTGCTGTTGCATTTTGGCACTAAAAAACGCACTGTGATTATTTTAAAACGGGTTATTCGTGTTGGGTGAATGGGCAGCAGATGGACAAAGATTACTCTAACCATTTAGAAACTATGAAGATGTCTTAGGACTGCAATTGATAAACAGTTTTGCTGCAATGTCTCAGGAACGGCTCATGGTTTTGCAATGAACAGTTTTGCACTCGTCTCCATCAGTGAATGGTTGATAACTTCAACAAAATAGACTTCATGTTAAAACTAGAATGAGTTTCCTGGTTACATAATTGTATTTTATATGATTTATAATCACATTGTCACCCAGATGAGGATGAGTTCCCATCTGAATCTAGATCGCCTCAAAGGTTCTTCCTCATATCCTTGCCACCACCTTCACAGATGCCTGCTTATTAAGAAAAAAACAATACATTTATAAAATGTATATATTTCTGTAAAAGTGTTTTGTGACATTTGTTCTTTGATAAAAGCATTCTATAAATTGAAGAATTGAATTGTGTTTTCAAAATAAATGTAGACCAACGAGGCAAGACACCAGCAACTAATTTAACACATCAGTTCATTAGATTATAGAGTATTTTAAGGCACTTTTTTCCTTCAGACTGTCCTCTTTGTTGGTCATTTGCGATATCCATAAAGTCTTCATATATGACCGGTGAATATGCCATAGTGTAGCTGCTAATGAAACACAGTCAATCATGTTCTTTACAATCCTTTATTTTTCAGTTATTAATGAAATTCACCAATAATCAAGAAGGCGGCGAGTGTTTAGCAGCTCCATTCAGTTCTTCTCATTCTAACACCGTTCTTTTTCAGCAAATTATACCTGCTCACCCTGCCCAAACATCACCTATGTGTGGGGAGACACTATGTGCTTTCATCTGGAGTAAACAGATCATTTTAGATCTTTATATCATATTGTGATTTGGATCCGAATGAGCTTGAGATTAGAACACAATGCAGAGAAACTTTCTTCCCCTGCCCTGCATGTTTGCACTCATTGGCCCTATACTTGAGGTTCAAGTTAATGACACATTTATATTTCTCAGAAATATTTCTTCCGAGAGCACCAGGCGGCTGATGAGAAACAGTGAAATATCAGAGAGAAATCTAATCTGACCTTTTTCAGTTCACAAGTTGACCTTGTGAGTGCATCTCTAATCATATTGTGATACTAATGAATCATTTTTTTTGACAGGAAAAGCAAGGGAGTATGCATGTAAAGGACAAATTACTTGTTTTCCCATAATCAGGCATCAAAATCCATTGACTTTGCCAGCATCTGTAAACATCTTTTTTTAAATGCACTCCATACAAATAGTGTGGTAGATAAATCATTTAGCAGTATTGTTGTCACATTTCATCTCCTCCTTAATCACTACCAGCTGTCCTCCATCAAAAACACTGAGTCATGTTAAGGAGCAGTACGATTTGATGTTTTCCAATTGTTTTTCCTCGTCGTTTTTAATGTGGGTTTAGTTTCATGGAGTTTTGGTGTAATCTGATTAGAGCCTTGTTCTAGAAAGATTGTCAGGATGCTTACAGTAAATACTTTGCTCTATGATGCTCTTTCCATGAATGCTTTCAGCATATACAGTACTCTACCTCCCTTGTGGCTGTTTTTGCCATGGTGTATGACCTGTCACATGAAACTGTCTTCCACAACCTCAGCTTAGTAACAGAGTTTAGCTGTTCCTCACCCACTTTTAAGCCTCCTATACATCTGTTTCTATTTCATTTAATGACTGGGTTTCAGCCCACATATGAATCTGTTGATCTTTAGCACCTGCTTGGTATATAATTGGTTAATCACACACCTGACTCTGATCCTAAAAAATGTGAGACTTTGTGCAATTGTACAAAGTGTGCAAGTGCAAGATTTGTTGCTGGTTTGAAGCCAAATGGTAGTCAGACCTGATTTGATTTTGCATTTATGTAAATTGATAAACAATTAAAATCTGTTTTTGAAAGTATTCTTACTTTACAAAATTTTTTCAGACATGCCAAAAACTTTTACACAGTGCTGTATTTTTAATAACTAGTAAATTATTCTCTTACCTTTCAGCCTCCCCTGCTAAAAGCTATTTTCAATGTTGACCCTGATGAAGTACGGTCCCTTATATTCAAAAAGGAGGACGTAAATGTGCAGGTAAGGTTTTAGTCCAACGTTCATTTTTTCCCCTCTAATGATGTACTGAAATTTAAAACTATATATTGATTATATGGAATATGAAGTAAAAAAGAAGAGCTGCTTTTTGTTTAATAATAAAAAAAAAACTCTTTGTACTGAGACTCAGTTTTTTAATAGGACGTTATTTGAAGAAATCTTAAATAAGATTAAACAAGCAAAGCAGCAAAACTTTTTTTACTGTTTTTTTTTTCCTGTTAAACAGTTGTTGTTTTTTACTGTTTCAGTGAAAATGCATTCTTTTCAGATTTTTGTTGGCTAAAAAGTTAGGATATTCCTGCTTTCCCCTCTCTCTCGCTTTGAAAAGTCAAACAAAGTGTCTTCCTGTATTACTCTAGGATAACGAGAAACGGACTCCACTTCATGCTGCTGCCTACCTAGGAGATGCTGAAATTATAGAGCTCCTGATTTTATCAGGTAAATGCAAGCTACTTTAGCTCTAATGAAGGACACCACATCTCTGTCTTATGTTTGTTGGGCAATATCGCAATGATCACAAGTTTGCTTTGAGTTTGTTCTTCTGAATAGTGGTCTTGTCTTTCCACAGGAGCGAGAGTAAATGCCAAAGACAATAAGTGGCTGACTCCTCTGCACCGAGCAGTAGCCTCATGCAGTGAGGTAATGCTTTCTGAAATAAAACATTTACATCTACACATTTCAACATATTTAGTAAACACTGTTCCTTGTGCACTTAAGACAAGCTGTTGTGTTTCTCCATGGCCACTCTGCAGGAGGCGGTGCAGGTGCTGTTGAAGCACTCTGCTGATGTGAACGCACGGGATAAGAACTGGCAAACACCTCTGCATGTAGCCGCGGCTAACAAGGCAGTGCGCTGTGCTGAGGCGCTGGTGCCTTTGCTGAGCAATGTGAATGTGTCAGACCGAGCAGGCCGCACTGCGCTGCACCATGCTGCCTTCAGCGGTCATCTTGAGGTCAGCATACACTCGACCTCTATTACTTTCCATTTTTAACCCTGGAAGCCTTCAGTGTGTGTTATAATAAAATTACAGTGTAGATAATAGTGTTTGGCATTGTTTTCAGATGGTAAGATTACTGCTGTCCAGAGGGGCGAACATTAATGCGTTTGATAAAAAGGACCGACGGGCAATCCACTGGGCAGCATACATGGGTAAGAGTGTCTCTTCTCATCAAACTCTTTTCTTGATATTGTTCATAGTTATCTTGTCTTGGTGAATAGAATCTGCACTGTGACATTACAGCTCTTTCACTGTCCAACTCCCTTCTCTCTCAGGTCATTTGGAGGTGGTGAAGCTGTTAGTGTCTCATGGTGCCGAGGTGACGTGTAAAGATAAGAAGGCCTATACACCTCTGCATGCAGCAGCCTCTAGTGGGATGATTAGTGTGGTCAAATACCTGTTAGACCTGGGAGTGGATGTGAGTCTCACGATAATTACTTAAATGTATAACATGGAAAAATAAAACCCACAGTAAATATGAATAGCTATAAAGTGATGTTACCAGCAACAACATTTGTGAAAGCTCCGGTTCATTAGATTGGTTTGCATGTATAGAGTCCTACACAACTATTTGGAACCAGCATCCCTGTTGTCTATATCAATGGGTGGGGTTTTTGGTAATCTCATAGCTATAAGTCTAAACTGAATTCAGTTAGTCACTAGAACTAGAAGACAATCCTCATGGCCTAGATGGTCTTTGTATTTATGTATACAAGCATTAAATCGTACATCCTGATGTGTATTTATAAGGAGCTTTTAAAACACCAGATGTCAACCAAAGTGCTGCATGGTGAAGAAGTAAATTAAAACAAAAAGAAAATATTTTAAAACTATATAATGCTTATGTGCCTGTTTACACTTAACAGTACTAGATTATAGCCTGGGTATTTCTAGTTATTGGATATTTATATATATTACATCATTTTCCAATTTTTGTGTAATATCTGACCGATTTTGTTTCATTTTCTTTAATATTCTGACTGTGCTCTCTGTAGATCAATGAGCCGAATGCATATGGAAACACACCGCTGCACGTGGCCTGCTATAACGGGCAGGATGTGGTGGTGAACGAGCTGATAGAATGTGGAGCCAATGTCAACCAAGTAAACGAGAAGGGTTTCGCACCTCTGCACTTCACAGCTGCCTCACGGCACGGTGCGCTCTGTCTCGAGCTGCTCGTAGGGAATGGAGCCGACGTCAACATCAAGGTCAGAGGCTTGCACAAGCTGCATTTTTCTGATATGCTGCATGCCAAAGCCTGTCTTACAACACTCTTTAAATTTTTTTTACAAGGTCTGATCTCAGGAAATCAGTAAGAGCAAATTTGAGTTCTGTCTAACTTTTTATTTGTTTATTTATTTTTAAATTTACTTCACCTTTTAGAGCAAAGATGGGAAAACTCCCTTGCACATGACTGCCATCCATGGGCGGTTTTCTCGATCACAAGCAATCATTCAAAATGGTGGGTAAAAGAGTAATCTATATAACATTTTATGTTATGACTCAATCTTTATCTGATTTATAGCATGTATTTAATGGTACAATGAGGTGTTGGTTTTTGAAAACAAATCTAATGAAAAACATCTATATCTAATTAAAAAGAAATCTCTCTGTCTCTTCATAAAAAGCCCTCTCCATATAAATATGATGCACATATATAAAAGCTGTTTGACCTGAAAGATGTGAGAGAGAGAGAGAGATCCATCACTCGCATCTTTCCGGTCAAACAGCTTTTCGGGTCACACTTCCACTACTAATACTTTCATTAGAGCATTAGGGCTTCATTTCTCAGTGTATTGTAAATGAAGTACAAGTAAATTGTCTTTATAGACTGCTTAAATTATTATTGAGTGTGCAGTACAAATATGTCAATTTTTTATTTTATTTTTTAAAAAAATGTATTAATTTCATCAAGGTTTGCAGTGGTTGGTGTTGAATATAGTGTTTGAATGTGGGGGTGTGACATTGGGATGTGATTTCCTCTGGACACTGGATTTCAAAATATTATTTATTAATTATATATATAAAAACCCTCTCCATTCACAAACCTGTCTCTGGGTTTAATATGCAGGTGCTGAGATAGACTGTGAAGATAAAAACGGCAACACACCCCTACACATTGCAGCAAGATATGGACATGAGCTTCTCATCAACACGCTCATTACCAATGGAGCTGACACCTCAAAGTGAGTGGTCCCTCACTGCCCTTTCGAACTGCTTCCCTATCATAATAGGCCCTGTTTGAACTGGGAAATGAGCATGTCCAGGGAGGTCAGCAGTTTTAGAAATGATCATACCAGTTGGTCTGGTGCTGTCATGGTTAAAATCGCTGAGATTACTTTTTTTCCCTTCACTCCAATGATTGATGTGAACATTCCCCGAAGCTGCTGGCCCATATCTGCAGGGTTTTATGCTCTGATGCCACTTGCTTGACTGATTAGATAATTGCATGAGTTTGTAGGTGTACAGGTATTCTTAATAAAGTGCTCATTGGGTGTAAATTGGCTGTTACAGTAATTAATGTGGCAAATATTAATATGGTTTGGTTACTGTTATCATAGATGTAGTGCTAGGCAAGGTTTTATAGCTCACATTACCTTAAGTAAATTAAACAAAGGTGGAACTGCAGTCTGTTATTAAATATATTTATTCTGTATTATAACTGCTGGTTCTGCAACTGTTAATCAGGCAAAGTACCGTACAGTATCATCACTATATTTATTGCAAATAATATTCTGTTACCTATTGGTTGTAATTGCCCAATATATTTAACATGTAACTTGTTTGTCTGCTGATGTAAGTTGCAAAATATTCAAATGTTTACACTGGCTTTATGATTTTCTTTCACTTCGAAATGACTTGAAATACTTTTCACATAAGTTGCCTAACAAGAAACTATTTTCTTTTTTCCTGCCAGCCCTCCTACTCTTAGACAATATTCCAATATGTAGCACTGAATGCAGCATGGTAGCACATTATAAATGTATTCTAAACACTGATTTTCTTATTTGTTATTTCTGGTCTTTTGTAGGAGGGGTGTCCATGGCATGTTTCCTCTGCATTTAGCCGCTCTCAGTGGCTTCTCAGACTGCTGCCGTAAACTTCTTTCATCTGGTAAACCTTCTCTTGAACACTTTAGTCCACATATTTGAGTACTAAAAAAAAAAAAAAAGGAAGAAGGAACTGCATGATCAGTGAGACATTTCACACCAGCAGCATTGCTGAAATGTTTAGTCATCTGTATCAAGCCAGTCTGACAGTGTGTCTTTTCTAACCAGTGTTTAACGTAAATACTGTCACCACTAAGCCTAGCAGAAGAAAAAAGAAAAAGCTTCCTACTGCTGGATCTCTTCATACTGCTGGATGTCAGATAGAGCCTCACTTATGTGCATCTTATAATATATCAATAACTGTTTTTGAATATACAAAAGGTATAATCACCGGAGAGGAGGTGCTCTCAAATTTCTGGCCATTGAGTCTAGGCCTAGGTTCTTCTCTGTATGCTCTGATATGAACATACTTTCACACTGTTTGTCATGGAATTCTGCCAAGGTCTTGTACAGTGTGACAAGTAATAATTATAAAAGGCTGCTGGAATCTCAGTGTAAAATGACCTTAGAAAGATTTTGCATCAGTTTCTGCTGTGGGCTATTATATGAAAGATTTTTAACAGACTACACTTTAAAAAAGTCGTGGATACAAAAAGAGAGCTTACATTAACTGTGATTCTACGGCCAAGATGATTTCATTTAGAAGTAGGGTTCAACGTTTTAGTGGCTAATTGCTTTGACTGGAAGAAAATAAGAATGATGACAAGTGTGATGTAGAGGGGACCTTCTGCAGGCTACTTATGTTGAGGTCATGAGATCATGAGGTTACTATTAATACTTGGGAAAGAAAGATCAAACAGGACAGCATTAGATCTGGGATGCCCTGAAGGTCTAGAATAGGTATATAACAAGTGTTTGGGCTTCACCTCAGCGTATGTTGCACCTATGCGTTAGTCTGTTGACTTCTTCAGTGCACTGACACTCTCAATCTCCCTCTCTCACTCGTTCTCTGTATCTATCTCTTTCATAGGCTTTGATATAGATACTCCTGATGATTTTGGAAGGACCTGTTTACATGCTGCAGCAGCTGGAGGGTCAGAGTTTTCACTGTTTCCACTCAAATTTTTTTTGAGTAACTTGTGAAATATGAAAAACATTTTTCTAACTTTATTTTACTTCTACAGGAATCTGGACTGTCTCAATCTTCTTCTCAATACAGGGGCAGATTTTAACAAGAAAGACAGTTTTGGGAGGTGAGTTTTATTCTTACTCTGTTGCTGCAGCCCAACTATTGAAGATCTACATAGCTACAGTATCTCACAGAAGTGAGTACACCCCTCACATTTTTGTAAATTGTTTATTATATCTTTTCATGTGACTAAAGTGAGTTTACAGCTTGTATAACAGTGTAAATTTGCTGTCCCCTCAAAATAACTCAACACAGCCATTAATGTCTAAACCGCTGGCAACAAAAGTAAGTACACCCCTAAGTGAAAATGTCCAAACTGGGCCCAATTAGCCATTTTCCCTCCCCGGTGTCATGTGACTCATTGGTGTTGCAAGGTCTCAGGTGTGAATGGAGAGCAGGTGTGTTAAATTTGGTGTTATCGCTCTTCTCTCTCATACTGGTCACTGGAAGTTCAACATGGCACCTCATGGCAAAGAACTCTCAGAGGATCTGAAAAAAAGAATTGTTGCTCTAAATAAAGATGGCCTAGGCTAAAAGAAGATTGCCAAGACCCTGAAACTGACTGTAGCACAGTGGACAAGACCATACAGTGGTTTAACAGGACAGGTTCCACTCAGAACAGGCCTCTCCATGGTCAACCAAAGCAGTTGAGTGCACGTGCTCAGCGTCCTATCCAGAGGTTGGCTTTGGGAAATAGACGTATGTGTGCTGCCAGCATTGCTGCAGAGGTTGAAGGGGGGGGGGTCAGCCCGTCAGTGCTCAGGCTTCTTCTAAAAATGATGCACAAGAAAGCCAGCAAACAGTTTGCTGAAGACAAGCAGATTAAGGACATGGATTACTGGAGCCATGTCCGGGGTCTGATGAGACCAAGATAAACTTATTTGGTTCAGATGGTGTAAAGCATGTGTGGCGGCAACCAGGTGAGGAGTACAAAGACAAGTGTGTCTTGCCTACAGTCAAGCATAGTGGTGGGAGTGTCATGGTATGGGACTGCATGAGTGCTGCCAGCACTGGGAATTTCATTGAGGGAACCATGAATGCCAACATGTACTGAGACATACTGAAGCAGAGCATGATCCCCTCCCTTCGGAGACTGGGCCGCAGGGCAGTATTCCAACATGATAACGACCCCAAACACGCCTCCAAGGCCACCACTGCCTTGCTAAAGAAGCTGAGGGTAAAGGTGATGCACTGGCATGTATTGAGCATCTGTGGGGCATCCTCAAACGGAAGGTGGAGGAGCACAAGGTCTCTAACACACCAGCTCCGTGATGTCATCATGGAGGAGGGGAAGAGGATTCCAGGGGCAACCTGTGAAGCTCTGGTGAACAGTGCTGGAAAATAATGGTGCCCACACAAAATATTGACACTTTGGGCCCAATTTGGACATTTTCACTTAGGGGTGTACTTACTTTTGTTGCCAGCGGTTTAGACATTAATGGCTGTGTTGAGTTATTTTGAGGGGACAGCAAATTTACACTGTTATACAAGCTGTACACTCACTACTTTACATTGTAGAAAAGTGTCATTTCTTCAGTGTTGTCACAAAGATATAATAAACAATTTACAAAAATGTGAGGGGTGTACTCACTTCTGTGAGATACTGTATATTCTATAGCCTTATGTTTAGGAGGTGTATCTAGATTATTGCCCCTTGTCTTGAATGTGACAGACAGTACTGCACCTTGTTTTCCATAATCTTTAAGTTGTTAAACAAATGGTCATAATGATCATAGAATCATAAACTCTCATAAGCTTTCTTGCATATGTGCTAATAGATTATTGTCTTTCAACATGCCATGTTCTTCTCAGGACGCCATTGCACTATGCAGCTGCAAACTGTAACTATCAGTGCCTATTTGCTATGGTGGGTTCAGGAGCCAGCGTCAACGACCTGGACAAAAGGGGCTGCACTCCCCTGCACTACGCTGCTGCTTCTGACTCTGATGGAAAGTGAGTCACAGGATAAACTGGATTTATTTGTATAGATGGAGAACAGCACTTTACTTTCATTGTCTTCGTTATCTGCTTGTATACATTGAGTTTGTTTGTGACAGGTGCCTGGAGTATTTGCTGAGGAACGACGCTAACCCAGGGATCCGAGACAATCAGGGTTATAATGCAGTGCACTATGCATCTGCATATGGACACCGGCTGTGTCTCGAGCTGGTAAGAACAGCTCTTTGATGTCTAAATCAGATTGGTTTGTCTACATACAGCTTTTTCTAATGATTGTTCTTATTTTGTTTTATTTCTCTCAGATTGCAAGTGAAACCCCTTTAGATGTGGTGAGTAATATTCCTCAGTTTTGTCAGATGTATTGCCAGTTTGGTCTTATAACTCATGTCGTGGTTTGCTGCATCACATTGCGTTCTAGCTAATGGAGACCTCAGGGACTGACATCCTCAATGATTCTGATGTTCGAGCTCCGGTTAGCCCACTTCATCTCTCTGTAAGTACATATGTGAGACTCTAGTAGTGTGACATGCAGAAAAAGGGAAACAGCTGCAAAAATAACCAGATTTATTTTATTTGGTTCCACATTTCCATAGGAACGCTGCATTTCAACATCAATGTACACTAGTCTGAGTTATCGTTTAAAGAATATGCCAGTCTGATCAGTCTGTTTTTTCAGCATGAAAGCCAGTTGACATATGAAGTTGGAATAACTGAAAAGTGCATCAATAAAACCCACATAAGTAAATTTGCCTGTCCGTTCATTTTGACTTGTTTTTCCCACTTGAAAAGTGCACTGATGCACACACACCACTTTCATCATGACAAATGCAGAATGTTTTGAAATCATTAATGTAAATTTAAAATCTGCTAAAGTATGTTGAAAATGTTAGACTATTGTATAGTTAGTCATTTAATTATATTTATTAGAGAGATATTAAAATTTCACCCACCGGTTATTTTCTGCCAAAAATTGCCAGAAACAACACTTTCATTTTTGGGTGGAAGTAAAAGAGAGAGAGGAAAAAAAAAAGACAAAATGAGCAAAAGGCAAAAAAATAGAAATTATTAAAAAATATTTGCAACTCTTTGCTCTCTTGTGTTGACCAGCGCAGGTGTGTTTAAACTGGTTCAGCAGTGAAAAACATTTTGCTTGCGTAACGATTTCATGGTTTCTGTGAACAAGGACTTACTGTGTTCATTAGAAGTTTAGAGTCCGAGTTCTGCTTTTGATTTCAGTGATCAATAAATATGTAATAAATTAATAACTTCTGTAGCACCTTTTAATTTGTTATATTTTATACCCCACCCATCCCTTTCCCTGGACTTCTCATTATCCCTCTTTGGAGTTAGCCTGTCTGAAACAGATCGGTAAAGCCTAACAAAAACACTACGGCTATAGACGGAGTACACAGGAGAAAAGCAAGAACTTGCAACATAGCAAGCTTGTGGCTACTTGCACAACTCGTTCTTTAAACATTCATTTGTAATACCACTTTTGCTGTGCAGGTTGAAAACATGAAAACTGTTGATTAGATATTGGTCAAATCTCTCACTGCTAGGTTTATATTGCTGAATGATTTTCATGTAGGTGGATGCATACAGAATGTTTCTGCAGTTATTTAAATAAATGTTCAAATATATGCAGAATATTAAAGGTTAAGGTCATGTGCTTGTCATGTGCACATTTTCAAAGTGCTGTTTCTCATCAGGCGTATCACGGGCATCACCAGGCCCTGGAGGTGCTCGTACAGTCTCTGCTGGATCTGGATGTGAGGACGGCACAGGGCCACACACCGCTGGACCTGGCTGCTTTTAAAGGCCACGTGGAGTGTGTGGATGTTCTGATCAACCAAGGAGCCTCCATCCTTGTCAAGGACTACACTCACAAACGCACCCCCATCCATGCAGCAGGTATCCATCATTCAGATTCACCTTAATTCTTCAAAATTCACTGCACTGGAACTCTCTGCATTTGACAGACCAGTATTTATGTGAACAACACTGTAATATTACACATTTTAGTTTGTTTATTTATTGAGTTAAACTCTGGAGTATGTTTTGCTAAGACTGACACAAGGGTGAATTTGTTAAACAAAAGCAGGCCATTTTAACATTGCTAACTTGTTTGAATTAACAAGAGCTACATATTATGACAGAACTCATTCGTCACTGTAATTGATTACAGATTACATCTGTAGTGCACATAAACCGAGTTTAGCCCACAATGAAACAGTTTATTTGGAATCTGCAATCTGAATGATCTTTATAAACATAGCCATTGTGTTCTCTTCGCAGCCACAAACGGCCACTCTGACTGTCTACGTTTATTGATTGGAAATGCTGACATACAGAGTGCAGTTGACATTCAGGATGGTACTGGGCAGTAAGTTGTGCTATTATTATTCTTTTAATTCAATGTACTGGTGGTTTCCCCGCTCTGTTATTTATCTATGGTGATGTAATGCTTCAATAACAGGATGACTAAAGGTTTTGAGCTGCTTTTCAAACAACATATTTTCTCTCTGCATGGAAAGACCATCTTTGAAAAGTTCAGACATTGTTTATTATAATGTAGTACACAATGCATGTTTTTTATCCTTGCAGGTGCAGTTGTGCATAAAAGACTATAGTGTTCAACGCTCCTATCAAAGCCGGCCTATCCAATAGCCCAATCAGCCTTGCTACAGTGACTATAAAGAATGTGGAAATAGAAAGCTGTTATTATTTGGTTGAAAGTGCTGCACAATCTCTGTATAAACAGGAGTGAATCTAAGCTAGTCTCTCAGATCTGAGAAGCTTTGATTTTTCCGTGAATAATCCTGTCAAACTGTGTTTCCTAGGACACCTCTGATGCTGGCTGTGTTGAGTGGTCATACAGACTGTGTGTATTCTTTGCTCAATAAAGGAGCGAGTGTAGAAGCCAAAGACAAGTGGGGCCGCACTGCTTTACACAGAGGGGTAAATTGCCTCTTTCTTTCTAGATACACATACTTACAGCGTTACTTACATACAGCATATTTTTTTGTTTTGTTTTTATTTTTTTCAATTAAATAAGAATGTGAACCCAGAGGTAGGAACATTAGCACTGTTTGCATGATGTATGAATGTCACCATTCCCCAAGTCACATATCAGTAAATCCATAATTGGTTGCAACTAGAGAAGTGCATGATTTTATTTATTTATTTATTTATTTATTTATTTATTCATTTATTTGTTTGTTTTATTTATTTTCCTATTCCGTTTTGAACAGTTGTTATAAATTTGTTTGTAGGGGATGTGGTAGCTTAGTGGTTAAGGAGCTGGACTACTTATCGAAAGGTTGTGGGTTCGAATCCCAGGTTCAAGCTGCAACTGCTGGGCCCCTGAGCAAGGCCCTTAACACTCAAATGCTCAGTTGTATAAAAACAAACAGGTAGCCTAATTTAAATCACACTCCTGACCAGGCAGTTAACAAGGAGGAAATGAACACTGTAAATGCTTTATATCTGACCACTTGTTTGCATATTTATTAAAAATAAAAGCCTCACTTGACCTTTTTGTTGCATCCTGTAGTAGTTTTATTAAGATCACTATTTCAATTAAATGTCATATGAACCTTTCTGGCAAAAGTCTTCCTATTTGTATTTGACCCATCTTTCCAATCCTTATTTTTCAACATGTAATTTTAGGTCATATTCTTATAATTGTTAGTCCAGCATTTATGCAAGTGTGTTGGTGTCTCCTCCAGGCAGTGACGGGACATGAGGAGTGTGTGGAAGCCTTGCTTCAGCACAACGCCAGTTTCATGGTGCGGGACTGTAGAGGGCGCTCTCCTGTACATTTGGCCGCCGCCTGTGGACACGTGGGGGTTTTGGGGGGTCTGCTACATGCAGCTCAGTCTTTGGATTCTATCCCTGTCATCACGGACCACCAGGGATACACACCTCTACATTGGGCCTGTTACAATGGTGACTACAGAAATACACACTGCTCTCTTACACACACTGATGACAAGGTTATATTTCATGGTTACATTTTATCAGTGCAAATGGGTCTGTCATTTGGGCTACATGACAGTTCTGTCCCTCTGTCTTCTTTTGTTCTTTCTAGGTCATGACACATGTGTTGAAGTGCTGCTGGAACAAGAGTTGTTCCACAAGGCAGAGGGCAACTCCTTCAGCCCACTTCATTGTGCCGTGTAAGTCTGATTGTTTGTGGTGTGGATTTGTGAAAATAGATTAATAAATAAGGGTTTAGGACTAATACAAGCTCAATGTTCGTTTTGAATTGTAGGATAAATGACAATGAGGGAGCAGCTGAAATGTTGATTGACACTTTGGGCCCTGTCATCGTCAATGGTGCTGACTCTAAAAACAGGTAAGACAGCAGACTTGCAACCCTCTTCTGAACCTAAACCATCTTTTCATGACACCAGTAAATAGAATCAGTGTTAACTCAGAACCTGTTATGCAGTTGTAGCAACTAGGACATGTAGGGTATGTATATAATACATGCAGCAAGAATAGATTTGTTTTGGTTCATGCAGGACACCACTTCATGCTGCTGCATTCACTGATCACGTGGAGTGTCTGCAACTTCTGCTAGCCCACAACGCCCAGGTGAATTGTGTCGACTCTGGGGGCAAAACCCCACTTATGATGGCTGCTGAAAACGGACAGACAAATGCTGTTGGTAAGACCTCTCCCAACCCGAACTTGTCCATGTGAACATGGTGTGTGTGTTCTCTGCCACGAATTCCTGTGGCTGGACTTAATTGTTTGACAGGTTGAGTCCAGCAAATGCTGACAGTCCTCACTGCAATCAAATACAGTGGGCATGTGTTTTGGACAAAGTGACATAACACAAGCTTGTAGCCATATGGTATAATTTTGTGCGTTATAGGTAAAATGAATATAATGCAAGTGGAATATAAATATTCAAAACGGGGTGTAGATTATATTATGGTTTTTTCGTGCATCTGTTGTTGTTGTTTTTTTTTTTTTTAAGTATATAGTAAGTGCACATTGTAGTCATTATTTATCATGCATTGGGGGCTGTGATTATGAATTGGAGAAATGGTGTATCTTCAATGATATTTCAGGTTTTGTTACTACAGTAAATGTCATTACTAAAAGCCATTCCAACTTTCCAAGCAATGTGAAGTAACTAGTTGTGAAGTGTCCTTTTTTGGCAAGTGTTAAAATAACTTGAGCAATTATCTCCATATTTATAGCTTCACAAGAGAACTTCCAATTTCATCACTTCCTCAGAAACACACTCTGCCCCACAAAGTCTCGCTCACTTTGACTGCCACTGTGTGGCACTTCTGCCTTGTTGAAGTGAAAATGTAAAAGTGTTTCGAGGTTTTATCATAGATGTTTTGCAACTGAATTTGAACTATATCAAAGATTATATGTAAGAGTAAGAAAAAATGTAACTGCAAATGCATGCTTTAACAAGTCTTTATAAAAGCCTCTCTCTCTTTCTTTCTTTCTCTCTCTCTCTATCTCACTCCCTCCCTTTGTCAGAGTTGTTGGTGAGCAGCGCAAAAGCAGACCTGACCTTGCAGGATGCCAATAAAAACACTGCACTACACCTGGCCTGCAGTAAGGTCAGTCACAGCCACCCTGCTGCATACACACGTAGTATAGTGTTTAAAAGTAGACAAGAATTGTTTTTATTTTATTAAAAAATGCATGTAAAATTATATTTGTTAAGAAAGAATACAAATACACTGCCAGTCAAAAAATGTGGACAAATCTGCTCACAGAAGGATTTTTTTCTACTATTTTTGAATAATAATGCATTATTAACATAAAGTAACACACATTAACATTTTTGAATGTTGAATCCTTTAAATATTTTAAGTTTTTAACAGTGTTTCTGATGAAGCTTAGCACATTGTTGTTTTATTAACCAGCTTCATAATGGAACTGGATCCAGTTTCTTAAAGTTTCCAAATTAGCCAAGTACCAAAATGCTGCAATTAATTTCTAATGCAGAACTACAGATTTGTTGAAACATTTAAATAAAATTACTTGTTAGAAAGTTACCAAAAACTACTTACTTAAATGTATTTCTATGGGGGCATTAATCTAATTATTAAGTACTTTAAATTATTCAGTACATATATTCAATCTAGTGTGTCCAAATCTGTAAATGAAGGCATAAATTCAGTCATCTTCAACTGTTGTGATTGTCCTCTTCTGTAGGGACATGAGACCAGTGCCTTGTTGATTTTAGAGAAGATCACAGACAGAAATCTCATCAACTCCACCAACACAGCTTTGCAAACGTATGTATGACTCATGGTGGGGTAGCACCTGTATGATAACCAGTTAACAAGCTAGCTCTATAAGGCAACGGCTGACTGAGTCATTCTTTTTGTAGGCCGCTGCATGTGGCTGCCAGAAACGGACTGACTGTTGTGGTACAGGAGCTGCTGGCCAAGGGTGCAAGCGTATTAGCTGTTGATGAAAATGGTAACTTGTGTTTGTAAAAGAAATGCATATTTTAGATTATATTATACTGTTTGGATTTCCTGAAATTTGTCCAGTGTATTAATACTTGTCATGAATTGCCCCATCCCAGGTTACACACCTGCCCTGGCCTGTGCCCCCAACAAAGACGTGGCAGACTGCCTGGCTCTCATCCTGGCCACAATGATGCCTGTATCTCCCAGCAGTGGCTCCGTGCCCAGCCTTCCGTTCAGTACCATCAACCACTACACTAGCCCGGCCAAGAGCGCCACATTTGACAGCTTGCCCATGCTGCGCAGCGGACACAGCTCCTACTGCAGCTTCAACAGCATCGGCCATCACGGCTTCTACAAAGATGACGAGCTCAATGACTCTGATTCGGAGACCTACTGAGAGAGATGGAGAGAGAGAGGGAGGAAGAGAAGTTTCATCCTGTCTTAATCACCTGGAGGCAGCTTTGTCCTAGCAGCTGGCCAATGTGCACAGCCTTAATCCCCCCCACCCCCTGATACACACACACACACACACACACACACACACATATATATATATATATATATATATATATATATATATATATATATATATATATATATATATATATATAAATGCCCAGCAGAAACCCCCTAACCACCCCCCAGCCCCTCTCTCCATCTGCCTCAAACTTAACCAGCACCTTTCAGCAGATACCTCAGAGTACCTTCTGCTTCTCTCGTCCGACGGCTTGCTTCTGATTTGCTCTGGACAGCCGGATCCGCCCGTTTACTTGGCAATAAAGTGTAAAAAAATCATCAGCCTTGGGACCAAATGTTTTGTAGGTGTAGTTTGAAACTGATTTCTTTTCTCTTACGGGATTACGCTCTTTTTCAACTGGTTTTTGAAAACAAGGGCAGATTTTAAATTGTCCCATGAGAAGAAGACATGGCTGATTGTGAAGCTTTCAAAGTGATCCCTCATGCACACTTAATTCCACAGTTGCTACTTTGCATAGGGGGAAAGAGATGATCTATTTTTAAAAAACAGGTTTTTACTACATGTTTATGTCCTATATCCCTCTGAGTGGGAAAAAGAATCATAGCATTTTCTTCTATTTTCAAATCATAAGAGGGCGAGTGGACAAAAAATAAATATTAGCTTTGTAATGCTAATGGAGACGGGCATAAAGTTCAAGCTAACCATTACTGTCTTTTCTTTAAAATAAATTATTCTTTTTACCTGTATTTATTTTTAGTTTCCACGTTTCATCATCTTGTGCCTTCACATATTGCTGTGTGGATGCAGGGAAAGTAGGGGCAGTTTGGAGAACAAAACTATGATGCACAAATAAAACACTATGTTTATATTTAAAAGAAAAAAAGCACTGAAACCGGACTGAAGCAAATAGCTCCCAGCATGCTTTGCTCTGGATGAAGAACACTGTGTAATCCAATGGTAGGACAGCATCTGGTCTCTTTGTATGGTGAAATCTGAATATTAATGTTATATATTTTCCTGGCTCTTATCAGTTTTTGGCTTGCTTTGATTAGATAATGAAACCACTTGATCCTTGGTATGTCAAAGTTATTTGTCTTTTCTCACATTGATTTTGGAATGATTTGAAACTAGATATTCATCTCGGTTTAAGTTTGTTCCCTGAATGAAAGTGGAGCAGCGTTGTGTTTTTCTATGCTTTTGTGCAGCATTGGCAAGAAATTAGCTACCAAAGCGATTGCTCCCTACCATTCAGCACAAGAGGTTAATGTATATTTTATGGTTGGCTGAATAAAGAAATGTGATTTTACATTTGTGGTTTGTTTGAGTAATGCTAGTTTTTTTTTCTTAAATTTAGTAATGAAATTTATTTCAATTGCAGTAGTTTGTGGAGTAGTGTAGAAAAGCCTCATAATGACCACATATCAGAATGCTGTATGGTTTAATCATAACATGCTGTAAATTCAAATCCCAGCATCACCCCAGCTGCCACTGGTGGGCCCATAAGCAAGGCCATTAACCCTCAACTGCTCAGTTGTGTTCTGTCTCAATTAGACGTGTTAGATAAAAGCATCAGCCAACTGGGATAAATGAAAACGGTTCACACTTTAGGGAAATGTGGAACACAATGCACAGGCATTCTTCTATTAAATCAGGTATTGATTCTTCTCCGCCTTTCTGGGTTTTTTTTTTTATGTTGAGAATGAAGTTTGTTTTTGGAAACATGTCTTATTCCTTCCCCAAAAGTCTCTATAGTCAGGAAAGGCAGGCCTAACTTGGGGCCCTAGGTTTTGAGAGAGCACCGAGAAGGCCAACAGTTCCTCAAGTCCATAAAAATATCAAATGCAGAATGCCTCCAAAACTTCCTCAGGCAGTGGGATAACACTATACAGTGATCAGGCATAACATTGTGAGCACTGAGAGGTGAAGTGAATAACACTGATTATCTCCTCATCATGGCACCTGTTAGTGGGTGGGATATATTAGGCAGCAAGTGAACATTTTGTCCTCAAAGTTGATGTTAGAAACAGGAAAAATGGGCAAGTGTAAGGATTTGAGCGAGTTTGACAAGGGCCAAATTGTGATGGCTAGACGACTGGATCAGAGCATCTCCACAACTGCAGCTCTTGTGGGGTGTTCCCGGTCTGCAGTGGTCAGTATCTATCAAAAGTGGTCCAAGGAAGGAACAGTGGTGAACCTGTGACAGGGTCATGGATGGTCAAGGCTCATTGATGCACATGGGGAGTGAAGGCTGGCCCGTGTGATCCAATCCAACAGACAAGCTACTGTTGCTCAGATTGCTGAAGAAGTTAATGCTGGTTCTGATAGAACGGTGTCAGAATACACAGTGCATGACGGGTCAGGGCTGTTTTGGCAGCAAAAGGGGGACCAACACCAATATTAGTCAGGTGGTCATAATGTTATGTCTGGTCAGTTTATATTGAATTGTTGCACCCTTCAGAATTAAGAAACCTTAGAAGTCTGGATCCAGAAAAGAAAAAAAGAAAACAGGAAGCAGAACTGTGGTAATTCATTCAATTAAGCATGACAGCTGTATGCCAAGACATTTAATAATGTAACTAATTCAACATCATTGTGGAGCAAGCAGCTAGCTAGGAGCTGACATTCAGTTTAGCGCACACAGTGTTAATTAGCTAGCTATCCTGGTAGAATTCATCATTTTCTCAAATTGTTTTAATTTTTTTTAAATGTCTATAAAAAAAAGTTTATACAATACTTCATTCCGGCCCACTAACTTATCTAAAAAAGCGGCGTTCCATGAATGCTGATATTCGGCCTGACATCACTAAAACTTGTCACTTTCTATCACTCCACTTGCCCATGATCGCTACATTAAATTATATATCAACATTTTATTACAGTGAAGCTGTTACTACAGGCTGTCAATCACTATGCGTTGCATGGCAACATGCAATGCTCTATCCAGCTGTGTCTTGCTTTGGGAAGAAAAAACCTTAATATAATGCATTGGTGCACTGAGTATTTACACTGGCTTATGTCACAAATTGTGTGTTTACATCTTAAAAAGTAATCCTGTGCTGTTTTTCACATTTCGAGAAATACATCTTTTGAACATTCGTCTAATATTAATGATCCTGACCCGAGATACAGGAAACGGGCCTGGCAGAGAGTAGTGCATTGACTGTAATATCTGAAAGGGATCGCCAAGCTGCAGGACTTTCTCAGAGGATCAGGGCGAGAGCTCAGAAAATCACCAAGGGTCTGTGCCATCCTAACTGTTGCCATCTGGAAATATCCTTGCTGCATCCAGAAAACCAACCAACCAATCAGCAGAAACCTGATGTGCCTCTAAGTATAGTGACTCACCTATTTTTAATCTTTAATGAAATCTCTATCTATCTATCTATCTATCTATCTATCTATCTATCTATCTATCTATCTATCTATCTATCTATCTATCTATCTTTTAATCAGATAAAAAGAAAGAAAGCTCCTCATTTCTAAGCTTTAATCATTAGTGGTCTTCATTCTCTACACACTGTTCTCATTACCCGGGTAATTCTGCACCTACACTCCCGTTAATGTTTTTTTTTTTTTCCTCCCATACTCTGCATATCTTTCAAAGGTCAAATCCAGGCATGTCATAATTAAGCGTAACATTCTGAGAAGTGAGACGTTAATGACTGCCACAACGCCCTACAGCATTAATTATAACACAATATACCACATGACCTTCAATTATTTGAAGAGGAAATACTAATTTATCTGGAAGGTGAGAATTCTTCGTGAGGGCTATGCCTCTGTGTATAAAAGGATAGAAAGGAGGGATGGAAAGAAACAGAGGAAATTCACCTGCGATTTAGTTTGGAGGACTAAGATAAAGATGTTTGTGATGTATGATAATGGTGTGCTGTTTCTGTAGTATTCCTCGTAAGGGAAGCGTGTAAGTAGCTGATGATTAGTGTGTGTGTGGTGTGTTTGCAACAGGTTGACTGTATTGGTTTTAGCAGCAGTGATGATGGTCTCAGTTGAATCGGACACCTCGAGCAGAGAAGAATGGAAGTCTCTGAGCAATCCTAAAAGCAGAATGCTGGTGAGCTGAAAACTTTCTTAACTCTAATATCTATATCTATGTTGGTGACATTCTCTTTAGCTGTGGTCACTTCTAATGCCACTGGCTCCTTTAACAGCTAAATATTAACTGTGTTCTTCTTTATTTGTTGGTCCCTTTAGATAAAATTCTCTGCTAAATAAAAAATGTAAAGTAAATATTAAAGCTATTTCTGGTTTCATTTAATCAATTATGCATATTACCAAACTCCATCCTCAGTTGCTACTTTTATTTTTCATCCCTATATTCCAAAATGCATCATAAATTACATTATTATTATTGTTGTTGTTGCACTTTGTTTTATTTTTATTATTATTACACTACAGTTTTTCCAGATTCTCCAGTCGTATCTTGATGGTCGAGAAGGTCAAACTGAAGGCAGAAAAATACATATGGTGGACGATGTGGACAGCAACTTTCTCTACAATAGCATTTATGATGTTGAATAACAGTACAGCAAATGAGATTTTGTTATGTATGTATTAATCTAGACATATTAAACATGATCCTGTTAGTAGTAGATGCCTCATAAAACATATAGGCACTGAAATACCAGTGTCAGAATTATTTTCAGTGTGTCCATGAATCTAATTGTAGTTATATTATAATTGAAGAGGATGAGATGTGTCTTTTGACCAGCTTAGCATTGTTATACACTGACCAGGCATAACACATTATGAGCAATATTGTATTGGTCCCCCTTTTGTTGCCAAAACAGCCCTGACCCATCATGCACTGTGTATTCCGACATCTTTCTATCAGAACCAGTATTAACATCTTCAGCAATTTGAGCAACAGTAGCTCGTCTGTTGGATCGGGTCACACGGGCCAGCTTTCGCTCCCCACGTACATCAATGAGCCTTGGCCGCCCATGATCCTGTCTCTGGTTTACCACTGTTCCTTCCTTGGACCACTTTTGATAGATACTGACCACTGCAGACCAGGATTTGGCCACAATTTGGCCCTTGTCAAACTCGCTCAAATCCTTACACTTGTCCATTTTTCCTGCTTCTAACACATCAACTTTGAGGACAAAATGTTCACTTGCTGCCTAATATATCCCTCCCACTAACAGGTGCCATGATGAGGAGATCATCAGTCTTATTCACTTCACCTCTCAGTGTTCATAATGTTATGCCTGATCGGTATATTAACTAATTAAAATTCACCGAGATGTAATAGATGCATTAAAGGAAATAAACACATTTATTGTAGTTCTAGTTATGCGTTTTATTAACTTTAAATGATCTCAAATATAAAAGGCCAGTTTCTAGATGTTTGAATAAACCTTCTCTGGCTTTAGGCGCGATTAAAATTTTGTAAAGAGTGCGGCTGCGCAGATTGTTTCAGTTAATGATCAGCTTGAATGCACCCGTGTTGCTAACAGCGTTCTGCACTTTGGTCGTGCTGCTGTTATTCTGCGCGTACTACAAGTTCAAGTTATGGAGGAACTCACAGGAGCCCAGCTTATTGCTGAAGCACTGAAGGCTCAGGTTAGTGCAATAATTCAGAAATGTCTTTATACTTAATTAATTTATACTTACTTTATCCTCTGAAGCAAAGCTCCAGAACCTTTAAAACCTTTAGCTAGTTCAATTAAGCAGTGTGTGTTTGCTTCTCAGTAGCACAGCAAACACCATATAATAACAAATAAACGTTTTAATGGTGCAGTGGTCAGTATTTTCTAGTGTAACTCGGCATTCAAGCAGTCGAATGTCCGAATGCGCAGAAAAGTGACGCCATGACACTCCTGGCTAATGCTAACTCTAGATAGTGTGCTAACTCCTGGAAGTTTTGGGGGCGGAGATTTGTGTACATGGGTGAACGTGGGGATGGACTCAATGAGAGAGAGAGAGAAAAAAAAATCAAACTCCACCTGTTGAACTGCTGGAGAGCTAAATTTCACAAATATTATCTAATGCACATTTAAACATTCGGTGTTAATTCAGTGTCCATTTATTAATGTTGACTGTCAGGTAACAAATGCTAAAAGGTGGGCAGGTTATCCTTGTCATGGTTTCAAGTTTAGAGAAAGTACAATGATAAATAGAAATGATAAACTTTAACAAATATACTACAACAATTAAAATAGATAGATAGATAGATAGATAGATAGATAGATAGATAGATAAATAAATAAATAAAAACCTGTTGAAAACTTTGACTGGCAGTCAATAACCCCAGACTGCACATTTAAAGTCCCTACTTGGGCGGAAGTAAATTGCAATTTCAAAATAAAAGCCTGACATCGCGTGACCAACAGTGTATATAATAATAAAACAATCATTATTGATTTATTCACCTTCATTAAAAACTTTAGCCAGTCAGGGAAACACTGGATCAGGAAGTTACCCTAGATGGGTGCATGAGGCAGGAATTCACCCTGGATGGGACACCTGTCTATCACAGAGCACCTTCACATACTCATTCACAACTCAGGGCAATTTAGTCAGCAATCTACCTAACAGCATTTTTTCGGGAGGTAAGAGAAAACCGGAGAACCCGTATCAAGCCCGGTGCCCTGTAGCTGTGAGGCACTGTTCCAGCCACAGCTAACAATGTCTATTGAAGAAATCCCTAAGATGAGTTGCAGCGCTGCTTGATATCTTTTTCTTTTCAACATATGGTGCATTGTTCTCATTCAATGTCACAGTCGCCAGATTATCTCTACACATTAAACTCTAAAGATTAATATAACTATGTAGTAAGACTATAATGTCCATTCTATGATTACAACATAGGAAGAGAGATATGATTTCATCAACAACTTTTTTTTGATGTTAATAAGTTAAAGTTTAGCATTAAAGCCACCATTAATCCATTTATAAAATCCATTTTAAAATTTAAACTTTCACACATTGACTCACGCTTCTGCACAACTCGAGGCTCATCATTTAAACAGCCTCTTAGGCTGAGAACTTCTTAAACCATCTTGCAATCATGCAAATGTGAACTAATTTCTATTGTTAGATATTCAGAATATTTTTAAATGCTATAAAAAACTATACTGGAGACCAAATGCCTTCATATGCATTACATACCGTCTGATCTGATCCACTGACGCATTGTAAGTTGACTGACACAACACAGACCTGCACATGAACATGCCTGTGGTGTTTTGTATAACCCTCTATAAGTTTGCAGAAAGTTTCCAAGAATATGAGCACTGGATAAGTGCATTGTATCAATAATGAAAAATCGGATTGGTGCATCTGTGTAATTCAAATATGTATCATCATTGGGAATAAGCACAAACACCCTTCTGTTTACAAACAAACAAACAAAAGCTGTTTAAGCATTTATTTCTTGAATCTAGTCAAATTTATCTACTATTTCTTATTATGGGTTTACAACAAACTGTTATGCCTATTTATTAATAATTAAGCCTACACCAATCAGGCATAACATCATGAGCAATGGCAGGTTCCTCAAGTCCATAAAAATGTCAAATACAGAATGCCTCCAAAACTTTGTCAGGCAGTGGATAACACTGTACACTGATCAGGCATAACATTATGAGCACTGACCGGTGACGTGAATAAAATTGATTATCTCCTCATCATGGCACCTGTTAGTGGGTGGGCAGCAAGTGAACATTTTGATCTCAAAGTTGTTGTGTTAGAAGCAGGAAAAATGGGCAAGCGTAAGGATTTGAGCGAGTTTGACAAAGGACAAATTGTGATGGCTAGACGACTGGATCAGAGCACTTCTAAAACTGCAGCTCTTGTGGGGGTGTTCCTGGTCTGCAGTGGTCAGTATCTATGAAAAGTGGTCCAAGGAAGGAACAGTGGTGAACCGGCGACAGGGTCATCGGCGGCCAAGGCTCATTGATGCACATGGGGAGTGAAGACTGGACCGTGTGATCCAATCCAACAGACGAGCTATTTTTGCTCAAATTGCTGAAGAAGTTAATGCTGGTTCTGATAGAAAGGTGTCAGAATACACAGTGCATGACGGGTCAGGGCTGTTTTGGCAACAAAGGGGGACCAACACAATATTAGGCAGGTGGTCATAATGTTATGCCTGATCGGTGTATTTCTGGTTATATTGTAGTATTTTATATGATAGTCTATCGGCAGATTATTTTGATCATTTTAGGCAGAAATAAGCAAAGTAATCTTTCAAAAAACAAATCAGAAGAAAATGTAATGCTTAAAAATAGTAAAATGCATAGAAATATAATAATCTTATGTTTTCCTTATTGCAATCTTAAAATAGGAAAAAGACCATTTTTGACTATATTTAAGATATTTTAACTAGCTAAGATACCATTTTATTCTTCTGTTCTGCATCAAATTATTAAGCTGTGCCACAAGTAATTTATGATTGTTTAATAAATTTCAGCAAATAATGTAGCTTTCAAGCTTTGCAATTATTTTTATTCCTTTTTTCCATCAAAAGTTTCCTCAATGGGTGTATTTAATTTTTTATGCTTGTACATATTCTAATATGTTCTAATGTCAATCCTAACACTGCAGAATGTGGAGTACATGTTTGGCATCGTTGGGGTTCCCATCATTGAGGTTGCCATGGCAGCCCAGGCTGTTGGCATCAAGTATGTGGGCATGCGCAATGAACAAGCGGTAAGAGCACACTGCTTCACAAGCAGCTGATAAAACACATCAAAAACGTAGACCGAGCTATTCAGATCTGAAGTAGATAAGAATTAATGGGTTTTAATGATTATGATTGATCACACGCAACTAGAATGACTAAAGTACTTACCTGAAATTTGTTCATCAGTTTATTGCTTTTGCACTTACTTATGTAAATTCTTTAGGTTTTTAATATTTCTATTTTTTTAATAGTAATAATTTAAGTTTTTTATTTTTTTTTATTGTTCTGCCTTCAGCTGTTTTTCCTAATTGAATCAGTGCAAAAATGATTAAACCATTATATTTACATATCTTTTATAACATTTTTCACATGGCTTTTGCACTCTAAATATTTGTATGTTTTATACATCTCTGTTTTCTACAGGCCTGTTATGCTGCGTCTGCAATTGGATATTTAACTGGGCAGTATGTGTTTCTCTTAATTGATTTCCTGTCTGCTATCAGTGCACTTTTTTGCTGTGCCTAAACGTTCACTCTGATCTCTCTTTGCTACTCTGTCACAGTCCTGCAGTGTGTCTAGTGGTGTCTGGGCCTGGGCTGATCCATGCACTTGGTGGAATGGCCAATGCTAACATGAACTGCTGGTAATGAGTTTGAATACTCATTGAATGTTTAATTTCCTTGTGCTATACACAGATGAACTCATTTTTTCTTTAATTCCAGGCCTGTGGTAGTCATTGGAGGCTCCTCAGATCAGAATCAGGAGACAACTGGAGCATTTCAGGAATTTCCACAGGTGGTTATGCATTGTTTTCTTGGGAAACTGTCCTTCCATCCCTCCATGTCTCTGTACAAGAGTCCCATTAGTACAATGGCTTAAGAATGGTTGTAGGATTTATATGGAATTATCAGTCAAATGAAGTGAATAGATCAGGGTCATGGTTACAGCAAAGACAAATGCTTGAAATATCTTCAAGAGCTTCCTGTATGAAGTGTATTTTTAAGTGTATTTCTGGTGTACAAATTAGGACTCAGAAGGACTTGACTTGTGGGTGGCTAGATTTTTTAAATGTAGCCATCAAACTGAACTTTTCTCCTCTTTTCTATTCTCAATCAGGTAGAAGCCTGTCGCCTTTACAGCAAGTTTTCAGCTCGACCAGGCAGCCTGGTTATGATACCAGCTGTAGTTGAAAAGGTAAAAATTAAAGATTAGATTTCTTTCATTTTGTGGCTCTGGTTTCTGATTTCTGTGTCTTTATATAAGTGCTTGCTCTGTTGTTTCACCAGGCAGTAAGGAGCAGTATGTATGGTCGTCCAGGAGCATGCTACGTAGACATCCCTGGTGACATGGTAAATGCAAAAGTGGACCGGAAAACCGTCAGGTGATTCCAGCGATGTCTTTTGTGTGACTTATTGTTCAGTCTTTGATGTTAATACATGTGACTGAAAAGAAAGTTGGCACAGTGGTATAGTGGGCAGTATTACCATGCCACCTTTTTAAGGATCTCCTGTTTGATCCAGAGCTCAGATGTATTTGTCTCTGTGAAGTTTCACATATGTTTGGGTGTCCTTTAGGCTCTCCGGTTTTCCTACCTTCTCCCAAAACATCTCAAGTTCCACAGTGACCTTGACCAGGATGAAGCAGCCTAACTTTACACTGAAGCCATTTAAATAGTTTTTGTCTAACTTTAACTACTGGGGCTATGTAACTACAGGTTCCCATCCTGTTGTCCTCCTCCTCCAGTGAGCCTGGCTAGCAATCATGAGGTCTCCAAAGCTGTCACGGTGCTCAAACAGGCCCAGAGACCACTTCTCATCATTGGCAAAGGTGTCATTGAAACACTTACATACTACAGAGCATTATACCTGGTGTAGCTGTGAGTAGTGCATTACTTTATACACACATGTGAATAACGTGTGTTGCCTGGCTGTAGGTGCAGCCTACAGCCGAGCGGAAAGCGAAATTAAAGCGCTAGTGGAGCTAAGTGGGTTGCCCTTCCTGCCTACTCCCATGGGCAAAGGAGTACTTCCTGATGACCATTCCAACTGTGTGGCTGCAGCACGCTCCAGGTGTGTGCACACAAGGTCTACGTCCTCTTTAAGCTGAATACATTTCTGATTCAAATGTGAATATCAATCTGTTTGAATATCGTTTCTTAATAATTGCTGTAAAAAGCTGTGTCTGTGTCACAGAGCTCTGCTGCAGGCAGATGTGATTGTGCTGCTAGGTGCCAGACTAAACTGGATCCTGCACTTTGGCTTCCCTCCCAGATTTAGCCCTGATGTGAAACTTATTCAGGTAGGGTAAGCAAGAGTACAAATAGACCTTTCAGGACAAACAAACCACTGCAGCAGTCCAGATCTCCTTATGTCAGTCATAGTAATACTGAAGCACTCAATGTTATATTCAGTGAGATACTCAGTGAGAGAAGAGATTCCATACATAACTTCCATATTTGTTGAATCCTCTCTGTCTCTGTCTCTGTCTCTCTCTCTCTCTCTCTCTCTCTCTCTCTCTCTCTCTCTCTCTCTCTCTCTCTCTCTCTAGCTGGATGTATGTGCAGAGGAGCTTAGTAATAATGTGAGAGCTACAGCAGCACTACTGGGAGATGTCAGGGCTGTGGTCAGCCAGGTATCCACAGCACAACATTTTACTACCTATTTCAGTTTATTACTTTATACCATACAGATAAACTACACAGTAAAGTTCAGACATCAGATGCAAATTTCATGCCAAAAGGAATCCAAAAGTGTATACAAAAGGAGTTGCAGAAAGTTATATAGGCAAAATGTGGCCCAATAATGTATTTGAAAATATTCATATCACTGACAGAAAATACAAAATAATATTATAATGATAATTAATCAAAACAAATTGTCAATCTTCACACCCTAATCTTGTAGTAAACGACTGGTTTTTTTTTTATCTTAATTTTGCCCTAAATGTATAAAGTCCTTTACAGAAGCAGTGGGGTGGGTGGAGAGGTAAAGGCTCATAATTTTTATTGCAATATCCCTAAAAAAATGATGGTTTTAAAAACTGCAGGCTTAATTGCAAACTTACTTTTAATAAGCAATGTTCCCTGAATTCTAGCTAGTAGAAGTTTTGAGAGCAGACACATGGACGTATCCAGCAGACACAGAGTGGTGGACAAACCTGAAAGAAAAAATGTCTTCCAATTCTCAGATATCAAAGGTAAGAGTCTGAATGGATGCCTGAATAATGAAATTGTTCAAATTGATGCATATAATTTTGCTCAGTGATGATATAATTTCTGTGTTTTACCTCTGCACTTGAAACAAATTGCCTTTTTTGATATGCAGGCTCTTTCTCTCCAAAATACTCTGCCCATGAACTACTACACAGCATTCCACCACATTGCTGAACTTCTACCCAAAGACTGTGTCATTGTCAGCGAAGGAGCCAATACCATGGACATTGGTCGCACCATGCTGCTCAACTACTTCCCCAGACACAGGTCTTACACATCAGTCCATCTCCTCTTTCCCCCAGCCTGGTCTGTCCAGTCTCCATCCACGAGCTAACTATCCCACAATAATGTGACGGCTAAAAAACAGGGAGGGTGGGGCAAACACTTGCTTCCTCCAAACTTCAAACTGCACATCATGCAACATCAGAGGGCAGTGTAACACATGGGAGAAAGCACTAACTGCCCCTCTTCCTCTTTGCATACATTAGTTCACAGAGGTCAATTGGCCAGTGCCCCTTGGAATGACGGGAGAAAAAGTGTGCCAGTTTCTAAAATCAACATCATTCCATACATTTATTCCACTTATAGCTGAGAACTTGAATACTTGATGATCCATGTTGACTTTTGAGCTGACTTTCATTGACTTTAAAATGTGAAAACAATTCAGTTAAAGTACAAGTTTGAAACATGAAGCTAAATCTATATCAGCATGCACTTTCCTATAAGGTGATCTTGCGAGCTTTTCTGCAGGCTGGATGCAGGGACATTCGGCACCATGGGAGTGGGACTTGGTTTTGCCATCGCAGCAGCAGTACTGGAACAGGCCCAGCACACTGGCAGAAGAGTGGTATGTGTGGAGGGAGACAGTGCGTTTGGCTTTTCAGGCATGGAGGTTGAGACCATGTGCAGGTAAACCTCATGCTTTTAACTCCTCAGCAACATTGTTCACATACTGGCTTGTGTACCTTATGTACATTGTTCACATATTACTTGCGTATCCTATGTACATTGTTTAAATTCTGGCCTGTGTACCTTATCAACATTGTTTGCGTACTGGCCTGTGTACCTTATCAACATTGTTTACGTACTGGCCTGTGTACCTTATGAACATTGTTTGCGTACTGGCCCGTGTACCTTATGAACATTGTTTACGTACTGGCCTGTGTACCTTATGAACATTGTTTGCGTACTAGCCTGTGTACCTTATCAACATTGTTTGCGTACTGGCCTGTGTACCTTATCAACATTGTTTGCGTACTGGCCCGTGTACCTTATGAACATTGTTTACGTACTGGCCTGTGTACCTTATGAACATTGTTTGCGTACTAGCCTGTGTACCTTATCAACATTGTTTGCGTACTGGCCTGTGTACCTTATCAACATTGTTTGCGTACTAGCCTGTGTCCCTTATCAACATTGTTTGCGTACTGGCCTGTGTACCTTATCAACATTGCGTACTGGCCTGTGTACCTTATCAACATTGTTTGCGTACTGGCCTGTGTACCTTATGAACGTCTGGTACACATATTTGTAGCACCCTTGTGATTGTTGTCATGATTCTTATCATAAGCATCTCAAATCTGATACTATGACCTTTCATTTAAAGATATTCATTAAATTAGAAGATCTAGAAGAATGGTACTCAACACAGACATCTTAGAATGCTTAAAGGCTACATGATAATTCTTTCTTAATTCATTTAATGAATTACTTAATTAACTAATGGGGTGACCCATAATCAAAAACTATTTAGAATAGTAGAAAAGTATGCTCTAACTTGTTCAGGCAGATGCAGACATAAATGGTTTATTATTATTATTACTATTATTATTATTATTATTATTATTATTATTATTATTATTATTATTATTATAAATTTGTGCATAAAGGATTCTACATGCTTTCCCTGTTATTTATGCATGTTTAGGGTTAGAATATATAGACCCTAACCCTAACCCCAAGATATATGGCCTGTTTCTATTCCAATCAAATGAATGCAGCTGATTCTATTACATTCTGTAATATTGATTCTGTCATTTTACTACTGCTGCTATTATTACTGAGTGTAAAATTATGTCTTTTGAACAGGTATAAGCTGCCAGTCATCATCATTGTCATCAACAACAATGGCATATATAGTGGTGTAAATAAAGAGACATGGAGAGAAATGGAGAAGATGGGAGACATGACCACTATGTGAGCCCTACATCTCTTCACTGACACTCTAACTGGCTAGTAGAAACTCTACTAATGAGTAGGCATTGGGTTAATACCGTGGGGTCCAAAAGTCTGAGACAGTATTGAAATCCTGGATTTTTATTTTTTGTTTAAAACTGGAAATAAATGTAGCCATGTGGTCACAGTCTAGTGACTTCTGTGCCGGTCCCAAGCCTGGATAAATAAAGACGGTTGCGTCAGGAAGGGCATTCAGCATAAAACATTGCCAAAATTTTAAAACCATGCGAATCGTTAGTACTCTGAATTTCATAGCGGATCGGTCGAGGCCCGGATTAACAACGACCACCATTGGCGCCGTTGACCTACGGGCTACTGTTGGTCGAAGAAGTAGAGGAGGGAGGAGAGTGCGTAGACAGAGAGAGAAGAGGAAAGGTAAGAGTGTAGGCCTGAGAATAGGAACTCTGAATGTTGGTACTATGACGGGGAAAAGGGTAGAGAGCTGGTGGAAGGGTAGCAAGGCTCGTAGTATAGGAACAGGATTCAAACTGTTTTATTATGGTGTGGATAGTAAGAGAAATGGGGTAGGTGTGGTCCCGAAGGAGGAGTTTGTGAGGAATGTTCTGGAGGTGAAGAGAGTGTCAGACAGGGTGATGAGTCTGAAGTTAGAGATTGAAGGGATGATGTTGAACGTTGTTAGTGGTTCTGCCCCACAGATAGGTTGTGAGTTAGAGGAGAAATAGAGATTCTGGAGTGAATTAGATGAGGTGATGGAGAGTATTCCCATGGGTGAGAGAGTGGTGATAGGAGCGGATTTTAATGGACATGTTGGTGAGGGGAACACAGGTGATGAGGAGGTGATGGGCAAGTTTGGAGTTAAGGAAAGGAACCTTGAAGGACAGATGGTAGTGGACTTTGCTAAGAGGGTGGACATGGCTGTGGTTAACACTTATTTTCAGAAGAGGGAGGAGCATAGAGTGACTTACAAGAGTGGAGGTAGGAGAACACAGGTAGACTACATCCTATGTAGAAGAGGCAATCTGAAAGAGATTAGTGACTGTAAAGTGGTAGTGGGAGAGAGTGTAGCCAGACAGCATAGGATGGTGGTGTGTAGGATGACTTTGATGGTCTGTAAGAAGAAGAGGTCAAAGATAGAGATAGAGAAAAAAACCAAGTGGTGGAAGCTGAAAAAGGAGGAATGTTGTGAGGAATTTAGACAGAAGTTGAGGCAGGCTCTGGGTGGTCAGGTAGTGCTGCCAGATGACTGGGAAACTACAGCAGAAGTGATCAGGGAGACAGGGAGAAAGGTGCTGGGTGTGCCATCTGGAAGGAGGAAAGAAGACAAGGAGACTTGGTGGTGGAATGAGGAAGTTCAGGATAGTATCCAGAGGAAGAGGCTAGCCAAGAAGAAGTGGGACATGGACAGGACTGAAGAGAATAGACAGGAATTCAAGGAGTTACAGTGCAGAGTGAAGAGGGAGGTGTCTAAGGCCAAGCAGAAGGCATATGACGAATTGTACACTAGGTTAGACACTAGAGAAGGACAGAAGGACTTGTACAGGTTAGCTAGGTAGAGGGATTGAGATTGGAAGGATGTGCAGCAAGTTAGTTATTAATGATAGAGATGGAAGGGTGATCACAAGTGAGGAGAGTGTACAGAGGAGATGGAAGGAGTACTTTGAGGAGCTGATGAATGAGGAAAATGAGAGGGGAAAAAAGAGTAGAAGGGGTGAACTCTGTGGAACAGAAAGTTTAGAAAGGATGAAGTCAAGAAGGCTTTGAAGAGGATGAAAAGTGGGAAGGCAGTTGGTCCTGACGACATCCCGGTGGAGGTCTGGAAGTGTCTGGGAGAGGCAGCAGTGGAATTTTTAACTAGTTTGTTTAACAAGGTTTTAGAGAGTGAGAAGATGCCTGAGGAATAGAGAAGTGTATTAGTGCTGATCTTTAAGAATAAGGGTGACATGCAGAGTTGCAGCGACTATAGGGGGATAAAGTTGGTTTGGTTTAGAGACAGTGTCACTGAGGAAGAGACAGGAGTCAGAGCTAGAGGTAGCAGAGCTGAAGATGTTGAGGTTCTTTTTGGGAGTGACAAGGTTGGACAGGATTAGGAATGAGTACATCAGAAGGACCGCTCATGTTGGACGTTTGGGGGACAAAGTTAGGGAGTGAGTATATTGGTAGGTGAATGTTGGACATGGAGCTGCCAAACAGGAGGCAAAGAGGAAGGCCAAAGAGGAGGTATATGGATGTAATAAATGAAGATACGAAGCTAGTGGGTACAAGTGTTGAGGATGCAGAAGATGGGGATAGGTGGAGAGAGATGATTCACTGTGGTGACCCCTGAAAGGAAAAGCTGAAAGAAGAAGTAGTTTAAAACTGGAAATAAACAGAAGGTTTTAGATTTTTTCAGTATTCAAGATTCTGCACTATTTCTAGGTACATAAAGCACCTAGCAAACACAAGTGCATTCAAAATACAAAAGGCAATCAAAAAGGCAAATAAGTGCTTAAGTAATAATGCAATAGGGATTTAAGGGTACGGAAGGTAGAAAGTTGTTATCCGAGCTATATCTTTAGACTTTGTGGAAGGAATAAAGACACTGGGCTTTTTTCTTTCAGACTGCAGAAATCTCATTATACCTGTGAGTATTGACAGTGAAGCAGTGAGATTTTGTGCTACAAGAAAGGCCCATGCTAAATACCCTGAAGTTGAAGACTTGAGTTTGCTTGAGTCTGTCGATACCTGAAATGCTAAGATAAGACAAGAAAATAATTTGATTCTTGCTGCAAAATACTGTGAAAGCAGTAGGAATGTTATGTGAGAGAATTTGGGGAGATTCTAAACTAGTTAAACAACAGCATTCTGAATGGTTTGTAGAGGAGGTGTGCATTTGAAGGAAGACCATCTAGAAGAGAGCTGCAGTAATCAGGTCTAGAAATTTCTTAGAAAGTTTTATCAGGGAGTAATATGAAGAAATATCTGATGGTTGATGTGATTATGTTGAAGCTCAAATTACACTAAGATCCTTAGCTGTGTGGTTTTTGATGGTGTTGATGGTGATTTATGTCCAGCAGAGGGGAAGTATTTCAATTTAGTTTTGTTAAGGTTTTAGATGAAAACAGAACAAGAAAAGTCATAAGTCTTGATTACTGAGACTATTGGTCATGGTAGCTCAGTGTTTGCTCAGTTGTTAATGTTTTAGACTTCACTTCCCAGCACTACCAAGCTGCCACGGTTTATCCTCCTCTGGTGTGTCCTGTTTCAGATATAAGTCGCTTTGGATAAAAGCGAAAGCTAAATGAGATGGATCTTAATATAGTAATTTAAACCAGGAACTGACCATTAAGGCAGTCCACTAGTAATAAAATGAGATAACGATTGGCATCCCCATGTCCGCAATAGTGGCAAAGACAGGGGACAGGTCTAGGAAGATGAGAACAGAATACTGAGTGTGTCGTCTGGCTTTGTGACTGTGCTGGGCTGTCTCTTTAAAATTCATGGTCTTGAAACCAGACAGGATAGCATCCAGTAGGTCATGTAATTGAAGATATAAAGACAGTCTTGATACACAGTTCAGTTGAAGACTAAAGGAACACACTGCTTGATAGAGATGCCATATGTTTGAATATCAGGATGCAGCAGTTTGGAAACAGGTAATGTTTTAGGGTAAATACAACAGTATTTATATTTATTTAATGGTATAACATTTACACACATACAATTCCCACCAGCACAAATAAGCATTTGTATGATTTGCGGTTTTAGTGCTGGTTTAGCACTGTATGTTGTGTGTTGTCATGTGACAGACCACCAAACTTGTGCTTTTCGCAGTATGTGTTAATCAGAATATTGTCATGCATTTGTGTACATTTCAGAGCTCCTCCTGTGACACTCCTGCCCGAGGCACGTTATGAGCAGGTAATGTGTGCGTTTGGAGGACACGGCTATCTGGTCAGGACCGTAGAGGAACTGCGTACTGCCCTACAGCAGAGCTTGAATGAGACAGCTACACCAAGCCTAATTAATGTGCTCATAGACACGGCCTCGGACCGAAAGCAACAGGTATCCATCTACACTCCTCTAACGTCTATGTTAACACCCACATTTAATAAAGTAGAAAAACACAACCTGTGGTGGACTGTGGACCAATACTGGCAACATGAGATATTTGACACAATGTTAAACCTGGTTATCTTTTCTGTCTTACTTTCGAGGAATATGAATATGGTTTATTGTCGGATAGGTTGGCTCAGATTTTAGGTGTACACCTGTACTTACTGCATCAGCAGTGAAGTGTCAGTAAGACAAAGTGTATTAGTCTTCAGATACTCAGGAAGCTGAACAGTTAAGTCTAAGTGTACAGCAGCATACTGGACAGCTTGATGGACAGCCTGTTCCTTTCTTGGTTTGTTCTCATTCTGTCTCCTAACTCACTTGTGTGTATCTCTCTCTCTGTCTCTCTCTCTATTTAGGAGTTCCCTTGGCTGACCCACTCCAATCTGTAAGAAGAGGAGAAGGAAAAGGAGTTAAGCTGTAATCTATTCCCTTTTTGCTATGATGGACAGTAGCCAGCTCCCTCCTTACTAATGACTCACCCAGTGCCTTGCTGTGATCTTTCATAATAATGAAAAGCACAAAGTGTATTATAATAGGACATGGCAGAAGCACACGCTGATTAAACAGTGCTCTTCTAAATACAGACAACAGAACTCCCCCCATCCTATACCTTACATATTGGCATTTTATACTAGGTGTTTGCTAATTAGTGGACATTTTTTATAATGAGGCACTTTTTTAGCCTGACCTTTGGTTAACCTCTGATATATTGAATTATTGATCAGTTACCTCATTATGTAATACAGAATAACCACAATTGACTCAGCTAACATTAGTTTTAAAATGGGAAAATCCAAACGCAGCAGTTTGTATATGGGTTAATGTTTTTCACACAACAAATCCATCCCATGGAGGATGAGTTGAATGAACGAGGTGTTAAATCTGGCCAAATGCTTGACTCTCTGTGTTGTGTTCCTCTTGGACTGTAGGCCGATGCCCATGTTTTAAAGGACCAGTAGTAAATTACACAGAAGTAATCTCATGACTGAGATTATGTTTTGTAAACATTTGGAAATATGCATTTGTGCAAATTGCAGGAGTTCAACCCTGCTGTACTTGTCTTTATAAAGACAGTAATAAGAAAATGCTGCAAGTTGTAATAACCACAGGACTTGGGTCGTTTTAGGAGAATATATGTACTGTAAGTGTATGCGAAAGTGTCAGATGTGGTTTGATGTTCAAGGTAAAAGGGCTGGAAAGGGTTCTGGTTTAGCTCAGTTCAGATTTCAGTTAATGAAAGCCTTCCTGTCCTTTGCTTCTCCTGTATGTCAAAGACCATTACCTCACTGTTTTAGCTCAGCAATAAAGCCAAAAGACTCTCAATCCTGCAAACAGCTCTCAGGAGGCCAAGAATCACATCACATAAAATGATCACGTTTTTTGTGGAGTGATTTACTGAACTGTTTCTGCAGTTGTAATTATGGATGTCTGACGTGATATGTACTTTTAAATTTGACTTAATTATTCCATGGTTGCAGTCTCTGCCATTTACATGACATTTTGCATAATATAGATGTACAGTTTCCTCTCATCTATGCATGGGTGTATGCAGGTGCTCCTAATGCCACTGTGTGTTCTGTGGGATGTGCTGTAAATTAAATGTGATTATAAAAATGCACTGTCTGTATGTTTCTTATGTTGATGAATTGGCACCTGTAGTGAATTGCATTAAGCATGTTTTATCCCCACTGCAGGGCTTAAGTGGCCCTTTGCTTAATTGCCATGTCATTAATTCTGAGGGAAAGAAAAGGCCAGTATGTGTCTACCGCACTGGGTGAGACTGTGTAAAGGATGACAAAGAGGCAGGATGTTTCTGAATTCTGCTGTTTGTAAAATGAAAACAAATCTTCATGGTTGGTGTTATATTTTCTATTATGATCCATAAAGGTGTTATTTAGATATTATATGTATGTACTAAACTATAGACAACTGTGTTCCATGTTATATCTTATGTAAGGTCATGATTTAGTCCAGATGTGACCTTTCTGCTAAGGTGTGTGTGTTTACTATATATCGGGATGCCAACAGTAAAGACCCTGTATACATGACCCACTTCAATGTCAATGCAGCATGTCTCTTTATTTTCTTTTTCTATGTGCACCAGGGGAAAACAAAGGCAGTGCCAGTAGTAAGAAGCTAATATTGGCTACAAAGGGCAGCTGACCACTATATATTTAGCACAGGGCCAATGCAAAGGAACGATTGTAACTGTGGCATGGGCTGGCATTCCCTTTTCTCAAAGGCTTGTGGATAGTGAAGAAGGCAGGGACGTATGTGTGTGTATGTGTGTGTGGGGGAGCGAGAGAGAGAGATAGAGGGGGAGTGTTGTGGCGTGAAGCCTCAGTTCAGTAGCCAGAGCCGTTAGAGGTACAGATCTCTCTGCAGTCAAGCAACATGTTTCTTTTCACACTCGGACTGTATTTACCTCTCCTCTTTCGCTATGCTTCATCACACTCCTTCATGGACAACATTTTCTCCTTTCCAGCAGGTACGACCACTCAAGATTGATTAGTGTTTGAGTGCATCGTTTTAATATGGCTTCAGAACCTGGAGCTTGCAGCTTTTGCACACTTGACATGAGCTACATGAAATGTTGCCTTGCAGTTATTATTCTATTCCTTGCTTTGACACAACTAAATGTCTGTCTACTAATTGTGTATATTATCTGTCTTATACTTTTCCATTTTACAACCGCTTGTGTGTATATCTAAATACACATGCTTAATCAAAACAGGATTATTCCTGTATATTTGTATGCAGTGAGCTATAACGAGAAATGTTTTCTTTTTTACTGCAGATGTAGTAAAACAGTAATTTCTCAAAACAGCACACTGCATATAATTCTTGTTTTATGCCACTGTGTTTGTTTGGGGTGCTGTGTGCTAATAATGATAATTACTCGTTCAGCTGATTACATATCAGAGGCATGATTATACATGTGGATACTGGCACACTTATTCTGTTCCAAAGACTGTTTGATTTGTTCCTTTTTGGTCTAGTTTAATTGTTGGATGATTATAAATATCACTATACATACATTGCATGTTGTATCCCAGGCTAGATTATATATGGACAATATGAATCACTGAATTTGTAATTAGTCCATCAGCAAAAAAAAAAAAAAGCACTGATGGCATTTAATGATGTTTGCAGCTAGAGAATCCTCAATGTGAACCTGAAGAATGATCGCCAATGCAGCATTCGGGATTTGTTTTGAGCATTCAGTGGAAGCATAATTCAGTTTTTGTATGTATTGTAGTGTCATCTTGAATGCATTGTAACAAACTAACAGACAATGCTGCAAAAAATCAAAGCAAAGACACCATAGTTTCTGTCTGAGCAGTTATCTGTATGACTGACAATCTCAGGGCTGGCTGTCATACTCCATACCCTGGAGCACTGCTTGTTGTGCTCCTATGCTGCCTGTTTGTTGACATGTTCCTCTTGTTCCCCAACCACAGATCTGGAAGCACTGGAACCCAGGAAGAAATTTAACCCGTGCTGTTTGCTGACTCCGCCTCCACCCCCGTTGTTCCCCCCACCCCCAACACTGTGGCACAAGCCTCGGGTATGTCATGTGACTCCTGCAATAGCCGTGGTGATTTGTCCTTGGAGTGGTTCCATGAATCCTGTGGTCCCCTCAGATGCTTGTCTTATCTGAGCGTAAAAACGAGGAGGTGTTTATACAGATCAGCAGATGGATCTCGTCACGGTTCTAAAATCATTAGGCTGCTAGAGTTACCTTGTGTGTATATTTTTCATTCAAACTTGTTGACTTGTAAGTAGAATAATAAAAAAAAAACTAGACAAGTCAATAATAAAGTTGGAGTATGTTCCAAAACCGGATCATGTTGCCAAGACACTAATATTGACACAAGTTCTGAAGCCCGAGTCGGTGATGAATTTAACCTTGTTATGCTTTATCTTACAGGGTGATCATGGCAACGTATGGAGAGATGGGAATACAGAGGGAGAGGATAAGAAGCCAGCTGGCTCTGCATGCCGGGTGGGAGCACCCGGACCAGCCGGACCACCGGGACTGCCAGGACCTCAGGTACAACCTACCTCCACCAACACAGCAAAGAGACTACAAAGCAGACATCAACTGTATCCAGATTACTGGGGGTTTCAAATTAAATGGTTTGGGGTTTCTCAGGAGTCTCAAGCTTGTATCTCACACTAAATTCCTCTTTAGGAATTTGATTCCATAGTTCACACCAACCAACACCTGTTTTACACAATTATTTTCCCTTCTTTAGAAAAAGTATTATTTATATATGAGTACCAGGGATTAAAACATTTTAAAGAGTAAAGAGATATTTCACAAAAAATCTAGATTCCCATCATTACAAGATTCCCCAGGCTGAATACAGTGGAACTAGCATTTGATGGCTTGTGAGATTACTCTGATAATCAGATTTTAAAACTTTCCCATAAGCTTCTTATAACAACTCAGTCATGTGACCATATAGTTGTTTACTCCGGCTACAGTGCCAGTTGGCTTAATTACACATACAGTTTTGAATTTTGCACAAAGCGTTCCTTTAAGTTGTTGCACCCTGCTCAATTGTTTCCTCAATGCGATGGTGCTAACCCTCCTCATCATATGAGACCCGTGTGACTTCCTGTAGTCCGCTTCCTGCAGTGATATGGATGCGCCAGGTCCTCCCCATCGCCGCCACCACCACCACCACGTATCCCTGCCCCCACCCCACTACATGGCGGGACATTAGCGCTCTACATTTAGAGTGGACGGAAATAGGCTTTTTCCACTGACTGTCTCTGTACCACGCATCCTTTCTTAGAAATGAGACACTGCTCAGCATAGTGCCCCGAGTCCTGCTCTGCCATATCCTAAATAAAGCGGCTGCTTGTCTGTGTGATATGTGATATATATCAGGTATTTCATGGCTTCTTCTAAGTGGCAAGTGGATGGCAACTTTCCTTAACACACCCTTAAAAAGAAGACATGTATAACTGACAGTTCAATTTGTCAGGACTGTTGGATCGCTGTTCCGAAAGTTTTACGATGTGAAATTAAACTAGTAATACTGTTCACAGGGTCCTCCTGGATTACCAGGGCCAAAGGGACCAAAAGGTGAAAAGGTACTCAAAACACTCACACACACATGTTAAAGCAAAACATACCGCAGCCTGATTTAGGGAAATGTTCATCTAAAATTTTAAATGATTAGTTAAAACTTGTTTTCAAGACAAGCCACAGGTCTGATGTAGCTGAGAAATACAAAAATCTTATTTTATTAATTTCTTTATACACAAATTGAGTCAGCTGTCCCTGTAGGTGAGTGTGTGATGACTGATATTGTATTACATAGCTTCCTTTACTTATCAGCTGCATTAACCTAGTAGTTTGTGGATGAACTATTTCATAAATACAGCTCCATTTCTTGAGTGTTAGTTTTAGATACAAATCACATGCACTGATTTTGTGTGGATTCAGCTGCAGTGCAAATTGGGACCTTTCCCATGCTGTGTAAGCTACAAAATGATTCAGAATGAAAACCAACATTTTTATGACATGCAAAAAGGGCTTGGTGATTGTCCTGCTTGATGTATTGTATCTCTTATTTTGCCTCCCCTTTGTGTTGCCAGGGAGAAATTGGGAGACCCGGACAAAAGGTAGGACACAATTGTTTAAACCATAAAATTGTTTCTAAGTGGATTTGCTTTAGAAAAAAACACTCCCTCTTCCCCCCAACACACACACACACACACACACACTTAATGTATTGGCCCTGGTCCCAGCCATGCTTCACACTGCAGCCATACACAATGTACGCCTAATGCAATTCCATTTAAATGCAACCTTGACAAAGATATTCAGGACAAAGCATCCACAAACACCACTACAACACTACTAGCAGACGTGTTTTTTTTTAATCAAGAAAATTTTTTTATTTTTATTTTATCAAACAAAACAAATAAGAGAGGCTAAATGTTTCAGTAAGGTTAAAGTTAGGCGTAAAGATTGGTATAGGCATAGCATTAATAAGGTGATAAGATTGGTAAGATAAACATGTTTGCATGCTTAACAGCAACAGAAGCCATTGGTGGTCACGTTAATTAAACCCTGAGCCGCATCCAGCCCTTAAGAGAATGTCCCATTGGATCCCACAATTCCACAGAAGGCTGTAGTTTTGTGGAAGGTTTTAGTGATGAGCATCAGTGAAGAAATGGATGGAGGACAAAAATGGTAGAAATGTGGGGTTATGATAGTGGTAAGAGGAGGGTGACACTGATGGAAGAAGCTTGCAGTGTTGCAGTGTAATTTAGCTTAGTGCTGAAGCTACCATAAATCACTTGCCTTCCAGCAAGCCTTGTCTCCTCCTTCTCTCTCCCTCTCTCTCTCTCTCTCTCTCTCTCTCTCTCTCTCTCTCTCTCTCTCTCTCTCTCTCTCTCTTTTCCTGTTATGTCTAATACTACTCTGCCTTTCAGAAGCACTCTGGAGACTAAGCATTCTCACATGGTTTTTACTGTGCTGTCTCTTAAGCAAATACCGATATTCATTTTAAGAATGTAATAAATCAAAAGAAGTCGATCGAGGAATCAATGACTGAAAGCTGAAGTGCTTTAACATCACTGAGGAAATTAATTTGCTATATTACTCTATATTATTATATATCCACTCTGTGCACTTGGCTTAGCATGTGCTCTAACGTTAGGGGGCTTTATGTTAATGCATAAACTATAAAAGAGTCATTAAGATCTCTGTCGGAGCTGGTGTTTTAAAGTTTTGCATTACTGCAGGGTCGCACTGGCTCTCCAGGCCTGCCAGGACGACAGGGACCAAATGGATGGCCAGGACCGAGTGGGCCCAAGGTGAGCTGGATTCTGTGTTAAAATGAAAATAAAAAAAAACTCTTGCAAACAGTGACACACTGTCTTAGTTGTAGTAGTAGTGCAATGCAAAACTGTGTGTTTTTCAGGGAGAGAAAGGTGACTCTGGACTGATGGGCTTGCCTGGAGCACGAGGACCAATAGGACTCAAGGTCTGTGTTGCTATGAGCTGAAACCTCGCTAAGTGTTAATTGTGTTTGACAAGCACTAAGCAAACCTTAGCGAGATTAACTGCTAATTCATTATATAGTACTTGTAAATTTAACTGCTACACTTTTATTTTCTATAATGCAGGGATTGCCTGGATACAAAGGAGAAAAGGTAGATTTATTCTCTAACACCTTTGTTTCTGCCTTTGCAATTTTTTTCATTGTTAAAATGGAAGACTTTTGCTCAGCCAATGCTTTAGCATTTTCCCGGTCACCTTTTTACTAGGGCTCACGGGGTGACCGAGGCGAAGCTGGCCAAAAGGGTCAGAAGGTAAGACTGGTGTTGTTCTTTCAGCTGTAAAATCTGATGATGTGGATTTCTGATGTCTAACAGTGCAGTGTGCTATGTTTCAGGGCACAATGGGGTTGCCGGGAATGCTTGGCCAGAAGGTGAGGAAATGAGTTCTAATCAGCGTACCTGCTTAATACCAGTTAGGAACATTTGACAAATACATTTATGTGATCTTTGTTCAGGGTGAAATGGGCCCAAAAGGAGAGTCTGGCATCCCAGGAAGCAGAGGACCCACTGGGCAACCAGGAAAAAGAGGCAAACAGGTGAGGAATTCCTTATGGATACGGATAACACCAGCATCTGTTTTGTTCTGTTTGGCTCATCATCATCTATATGTGATTTAGGGTCCAAAGGGAGACTCTGGTCTGACAGGACCAATGGGACCAGCAGGTCCTCAGGGACCACCTGGTCATCCTGGTCCTCCTGGTCTGCCTGCTTCAGGTAAGTTTTTAGATTAAACTTATAAGATTTCCAATTCTGCGCTGAGACTGTATACTTACTAAAGTGATGTGGAATAACTGTGATTCATATAACTCAAGAGTTTTTATCTGACGTACTCAAAGCTAAATGTATGACAAAAAAAAAAACAATGCAGTGGTGTTTTGCTTTCTTTATTAGGACTGACTTTTGACTCATTGGAGGCTCTAAATAACTGGATAGTGACACAAACCTCAGGGTTACAGGGTTGATAGAAACAGGGGAGCATTTAAATCAACAACACCAAGGGGTTCTTTTAGCCTTCAGAGCAACCTGATCTGCTGTGCTCGAGTCCAAAGGCATGACATCATGTCTTTTAAATTGACTGAGAGAGAGAGGCCAAGTGCTTCACAGATATACAGACATTATGTAACCACTTCATTACTGTGACACCTTCTTTAAACACCTGGAAAAAAGTAATTACACTATGTGTAAGACAATGAGAAGATTTCTACTTCAGTGCTGTTGAATTCACATGATTCAATAAACTTACAGCCATGATGCAGTGCAGGTGAAATAGTTCTTTAGATTATAGCTGACTGGCTGCATGCACCAGCACTTCTGCATTATAAGCAAGACACTTTTCTGCTTCTGGCTTGTCCACTATAATGGCAATGGTGTCATTTTACACCTGGCATTTGCAGAATTTCAAAAGATAAATGTCAACAGTGTTCATCTTATACACGCACAGAGCACTTTATTAGAAACACCTTTACACCATTCATGCAATTGCAATGACTGAATGATTCACCATACATAAACACATAATAAAATATCTATTCACGCTTTTTATCAGAAGTCAAAAAAATTAATTTGTGCTCTGTTTTTTTGTGTCCATGTTCAGCATTGAATGTCTTGGTCATGTCTCTCCATAGTGGTGATCAATTGCTCATGTGAAAGTAGACACTCAGGGCTGTAAGAATTTGTAGTTTTTCTGGTGTTTATTTAGTGCAAGTATTTCTGGTTTTAACTATTACTTTTTAGTAAAAAAAGTAAATGGTAATATTAAACCCATTTCTGCTGTCTTAGATGCCCCAAGTGCTTGTTCATAAGAATCTATAATTTGAAGGTGTTATCTTCAATCACTAAAATCCTGTGTAAGGTTATCCCAATGGAGAAAAACATCTCATACTCAATACTCATTTTATATCAGACTTCTATCTGGCAACAGAATAATTCATTGTTTGCACTGATTGAAAATGTCCAATAAGTTGATTAGAACACTAATGTACTAGTATACATATAAATTAATTCATACGACTTCATCATCGACTTCATTGCAAGACATTGATGAAAAAAATAATCATTAGATGATGTTAATGAATGTGCACTTTCTCTGTGGATGCATCACACCTCATGGTGATTTCCTGAAATTGCATACCTCATGGTGTTTTATTCCTTACACAGTCTGTTACAGACAGCACATATTGATGAGATGCTTAATGTGCAAATACTTATGTACCTTCTCTGATTGCAGTAATAAACACTTAAGGATTAGCTGCCATTTACAGTGTTAATTGTACTATGTAGAACATTCAGCTAAACACAGAAACTGTTTGTGTCAGTACTGGGTGTGAATGCTCTTCTTGACTCCAGGGCTGTACGTGGTGGGGCCAAAAGGGGAAAAAGGGCAGCCAGGCCTCCCAGGCAATTGTGGCTGTAACTCGCTTGTGCATCCTTCTAGCTCATTTGACCAGCACTCAAAGACCAGCTATCCCAGAGTGCCAGTGGTAAGCTAATGATTTTTTCTTTACAACACTTCACTTCACATTCATTCATAATTAGGCCTACGAAAAACATTCATTCATTCATTGTCTACCGCTTATCCGATCTATTCTCGGGGAGCCTGTGCCTATCAGGCATCATCGGGCATCAAGGCAGGATACACCCTGGACGGAGTGCCAACTCATCGCAGGGCACACACACACTCTCATTCACACACACACTACGGACAATTTAGAGATGCCAATCAACCTACAATGCATGTCTTTGGACTGGGGGAGGAAACCCCCGAGGCATGGGGAGAACATGCAAACTCCACACACACATGGCAGAGGCCGGAATCGAACCCCCAACCCTGGAGGTGTGAGGCAAACGTGCTAACCACTAAGCCACCGTGCCCCCCTACGAAAAACATAATAATTATAATTAGTGGTAATTTGTTACTACATTATCCTTATCAGTGTTCATTTTGACAGCCCAACTAAATTTTTATTTAGTCTTATTCTTTATCTTCAGATGAAAATGGTTATTAGACTTAGTCACATTTTAGTCATTTTTGCCTTTCATAGTTTTAGTCTAGTTTTATTCGACGAAAAGTCATTGCATTTTTGTCAAGTTTTAGTCAAACTGCAGTTACCAGCTTTAATTTTGTTAATTTTCTATGTAGTATTTAGACAAAAATAGTCATTATAATTTTTCTCTCTTTATACCAGTTAAGCTTATGAGAAATTTGAATGAAGATAACAAGCTATATTGACACTGCACTCTTAGCACTTGTGCAACTCTACATATCCCTTTTTCTTAGTTGGAGATCAGCCTGCTGTGCTGCCCTTGCTAATTTATAAGGGTAGGATCATACATTAAGGATAGGTAAAAGTGGTCTATAGTTCAAGTATCAAGTAAAAACCAAAAATGTTTTCTTTAGCTGTTATGGAAAAACAGCATTTATTTTCTGAAACTTCAAATAAATGTGCAATAAACAGACAGATGTTCAAAAGCAGCTGAAAATATATTACTAACATACCTTTATCTGCCAACAGTATTTACTGTATAATAACCATTAAGGGTGTACATTTGGAAGCAAAATAACATTTTAATGAAATCTGTCAACTCAGATACAGTGGGGCAAAAAAGTATTTAGTCAGCCACCAATTGTGCAAGTTCTCCCACTTAAAAAGATGAGAGCGGCCTGTAATTTTCATCATAGGTACACTTCAACTATGAGAGACAGAATGAGAAAAAAAAAATCCAGAAAATCACATTGTCTGATTTTTAAAGAATTTATTTGCAAATTATGGTGGAAAATAAGTATTTGGTCACCTACAAAAAAGCAAGATTTCTGGCTCTCACAGACCTGTAACTCTTCTTTAAGAGGCTCCTCTGTCCTCCACTCGTTACCTGTATTAATGGCACCTGTTTGAACTTGTTATCAGTATAAAAGACACCTGTCCACAACCTCAAACAGTCAGACTCCAAACTCCACTATGGCTAAGACCAAAGAGCTGTCAAAGGACACCAGAAACAAAATTGTAGACCTGTACCAGGCTGGGAAGACTGAATCTGCAATAGGTAAGCAGCTTGGTGTGAAGAAATCAACTGTGGGAGCAATTATTAGAAAATGGAAGACATACAAGACCACTGATAATCTCCCTCGATCTGGGGCTCCACGCAAGATCTCACCCCGTGGGGTCAAAATGATCACAAGAACGGTGAGCAAAAATCCCAGAACCACACGGGGGGACCTAGTGAATGACCTGCAGAGAGCTGGGACCAAAGTAACAAAGGCTACCATCAGTAACACACTACGCCGCCAGGGACTCAAATCCTGCAGTGCCAGACGTGTCCCCCCGCTTAAGCCAGTACATGTCCGGGCCCGTCTGAAGTTTGCTAGAGAGCATTTGGATGATCCAGAAGAGGATTGGGAGAATGTCATATGATCAGATGAAACCAAAATAGAACTTTTTGGTAAAAACTCAACTTGTCGTGTTTGGAGGAGAAAGAATGCTGAGTTGCATCCAAAGAACACCATACCTACTGTGAAGCATGGGGGTGAAAACATCATGCTTTGGGGCTGTTTTTCTGCAAAGGGACCAGGACGACTGATCCATGTAAAGGAAAGAATGAATGGGGCCATGTATCGTGAGATTTTGAGTAAAAACCTCCTTCCATCAGCAAGGGCATTGAAGATGAAACGTGGCTGGGTCTTTCAGCATGACAATGATCCCAAACACACCGCCCGGGCAACGAAGGAGTGGCTTCGTAAGAAGCATTTCAAGGTCCTGGAGTGGCCTAGCCAGTCTCCAGATCTCAACCCCATAGAAAATCTTTGGAGGGAGTTGAAAATCCGTGTTGCCCAGCGACAGCCCCAAAACATCACTGCTCTAGAGGAGATCTGCATGGAGGAATGGGCCAAACTACCAGCAACAGTGTGTGAAAACCTTGTGGTGACTTACAGAAAACGTTTGACCTCTGTCATTGCCAACAAAGGGTATATAACAAAGTATTGAGATGAACTTTTGTTATTGACCAAATACTTATTTTCCACCATAACTTGCAAATAAATTCTTTAAAAATCAGACAATGTGATTTTCTGGATTTTTTTTTTCTCATTCTGTCTCTCATAGTTGAAGTGTACCTATGATGAAAATTACAGGCCTCTCTCATCTTTTTAAGTGGGAGAACTTGCACAATTGGTGGCTGACTAAATACTTTTTTGCCCCACTGTATGGGAGCGTCAACTTCTCCAGAATGTAAATATGGAAAAAATCGGGGCATGTAGTGTATTCCAGCATCATGCATACGTCCTTGGCCAATAACTTAAGCAACTTCCAAATCCATCTGTCATTTTAGAAACAGCTTGCTATCTGCATGCTATTAAGTTAGTACAACAAATAGGCTATGGCCTAAATAATCTTGCTACAGCACGTGATATAGATTTCATTAGAAACAGAAGTGAATGCTGCTGAAAAGCCGAACTGTTGTACAATATATAATGAAGTGTTTTACATCTATGAAAGGCTGGCTCAGAACTATACAGCAAGGCTAACTAACTGATGTTAGTTAACAGAAAGCTAAAACATAAAACTTGCTAGTGAATTTCCCCGTGGAAACATCCAGTAACACTGACCTAACGTTAAGAAAAAGTACTTAAATAAGACTAAATAGTTGACTTTCCGTGACAGGAGCTGCATAAATAGCAGGGTGACACGCCTTCAGATGCCTCTTAAGATTCGTGGTATTCTTTCCGCCTATTTTATAGCCACAGGGCTTCTCTCCGTTTTCTGTGACAGTGCACAAGGTCTTTTTTTTTTTCAGAGGAATTATAACAGAAATGCTTCCATATATCAGTTCTTCGTTTGCTTCCTAAAGCTTCGGGTGCTGAAGCCATTGCAGCTCACCAGGCCAGTTGGAGTTTATTTAGCCTACCCGCTAACTGTCTGAGATGCAAACGGCCCTTATCCAGTCCAGTGACAGGGACGCACATTTTTAAAGACAGTTAGCCGATACAAAGAGATCATTTATCTTCAATGTCCGATACTCCTAAAAAAAGCATTTTAGTCCAGTCTCGTCTCGTTAACAAAGAAACGTCTTAAATTTCGTCATAGTTTTTATCATCAGATATTAGTTTCATCTTAGTCTCGTCTCCTCTTAGTCACAAAAAAATGGCCGTTAACGAATATTTTTTTGTTATTGTCTTCATTAATGAAATTAACACTGATCCTTATAGGAGTTACCAAATTACAATCCAAATCCCTCATTGAACACGAGTTGTAATTCAAGTCAAGTCAAGAAGCTTTTATTGTCATTTCAACCATATATAGGTGATGCAGTACATAGCAAAATGAGACAACGTTTCTCCAGGACACTGGTGCTACATAAAACAACATATAGCTATAAAAACAAAACAACAACACAGAGCTAAGTTCAGAAGCTAAGCACAGAAAGTTGTCCTAGCTATATAAAGTGCAACGTGTGCAACCTGGTGTAAACAGTGCAAGACACTGTTGTCTCCAGGGCTGATATTCCTGATATGATATAATATGATATTTCTATCTCCCTTCGATTCAAACACAAGCTCAAGCGTTCTTAATTACAGGCATTTATTAACACGTAGCACCACCAGCCATCTTTACATGCCAGATCATGTCAAATGACCATGACAATGCCGGGAGAACTGGAAATAAATTAACAAAATATCAAAATAAATCTAAACAAAGTAATGTTCTCATAGAGAATAACCATAGACTTGACCATAAACCACAACGTTTTCTCTATTGCTAAAACATTAGCAGATGCAGTGTTACAAATATAACATTAATAAACAGACATTTTGCATACCTCCTTGGCCACGTTAAGTCAAGGTGAGGTAGAACGAAAATTCCAATGGTTAGGTCTTTACAACAAAAAATATCTTCAAAGTGTAGCTAATAACATAACATTTAAAACCATTGAGGGGGCACGGTGGCTTGGTGGCTAGCATGTTTGCCTCACACCTCCAGGGTTGGGGGTTTGATTCCTGCCTCCGCCATGTGTGTGTGGAGTTTGCATGTGCTCCCCGTGCCTCGGGGGTTTCCCCCGGGTACTCCGGTTTCCTCTCCCAGTCCAAAGACATGCATTGTAGGTTGAGTGGTGTCTCTCTAAATCGTCCGTAGTGTGTGTGATTGCGTGAGTGAATGAGAGTGTGTGTGTGTGCCCTGCGATGGGTTGGCACGGCGTCCAGGGTGTATCCTGCCTTGATGCCCGATGACGTCTGAGGCACAGGCTCCCCGTGACCCGAGAATAGATCGGATAAGCGGTAGACGATGAATGAATGAATGAATAAAAGCATTGACAGGTGAAGTGAGAAACACTGATTATCTGATTTCAATGGCAGCTTTCAGGGGTGCAATATATTAAGCAGCAAGTGTGAACAGGCGGTTCTCAAAATAGATGTGTTGCAAACAGGAAAAATGAGCAAGCATAAAGATCTGAGTGAAATTTCGATGGCTAGACAACTGGGTCTCCAAAACAGCAGGTCTTGTAGGCTGTTCCCAGTATGCAGTGGTTAATACCTGTGGATTCATTCAGAAGGATAATGTGCCTTGCCACACAGCAAAAATTGTTCAGGAATGGTTTGAGGAACATGACAAAGCGTTCAGGGTTTTGACTCGGCCTCCAAATTCCCCAGATCTAAATCTGTGCAATGTGCTGGACAAAGTCGGAACCATGGAGGCCCCTTCTCACATCTTGGAGAACTTAAAGGATCTGCTGCTTGATCCTAGAAACCACAGCACACCTTCAAAGGTTTTGGAAAGCCCATGCCTCAGTGGGTCAGCATAAGCAGGATTTACACAATATTAAGCAGGAGGTTTTGATGCTATGGCTGATTGGTGTATCTACAATATAATTAGTAACATTTATAACTAGGTTGTAGCTCGTTTCACCCTTTGAAACAAAATCTAGTGGAGAATACTGATGTGGTATTCTGTAGTGCTTGCTTGTAAAACTGCATATTGTTTGCGGTATTTGATGGTTTCATATTAAATTATAAATACAGAACCATGTGAACAAAACTTTTTTGTCAACTACAGCTGTAATAATGTCAGCATAAGTTGTAAAGTTAGTTGTAGTATATAATTACATCACTCACTGCTTTTTTCAAAATGCTGATTAAAATGCATCTCTCTCTATAACCAGTATTTTTTTTTTACCTGATAGTCTGTCAGAACTCCTGTTAAATCTCACTACAGTAAGCTCTGAACACCGCCACATTCATGCCATTATCCAGTCAGCCAATCACATGGCAGCAGTGTAATATATAGAACCTTGCAGATACAAGTGTAGAGTTTCAGCTCAACCGAGAAAGGAGAGCTAACAATTAGAAAAGATCAGGACATGTTTTTCCAACTGTTTAGTTTCAGACCCCATTGTAATCTTAGAAACCTGTTATTGGAAGGTTGAACTTAGTGCTGTAGCCCATCCACTTCATTTCAGCATATTCTGCATTCTGTGATGCTTTACATGGTTGTAATGAGTAGTTATCTGAGTTTCTGTTAGCTCGAACTAATCATACCTTTCTCCTTCAGACCTCTCTCATAAACTAAGTATTTCTTCCTGCAGACATGCTGCTCACTGGATATCTTGGGTTTTTTTGCACCATTCTAAGGAAACTCTAGAGACTGTTGTACGTTAAAATCCCAGAAATACTTAAACCATACTGTCTGAAATCAAAGTCCATACCACTGAAATCACTGATGTTTGAACTAATCTGCATGATTAGGCTGCTGCCACATGATTGGTTGTTTGGTTAATTACATAAGTATACAAGGGTATTCCTATTAAAGAGGACAAGAGACAGAGACATGATATAAGAGACATTAGTCATTTCATCAGAAATATCTTTCTAAGAAGGGATTTTCCTTTTGGTTTGTTATATCTATACATTAATGTTCAGACATTTTTCAATAAATAATTAGCAATACACTTGTAAAAAAAATGTGTGAATTTATCTGGTTGACTAATTCTGTGATATTTTAAGGGTAGGTCTTAAAAGGTCTTGGGTGAACATATTAAACAACATCCCTACAAGCAACGAAAACTTTTTTTTTTAGTTTGATATTCAGTATCAGCAACAGTAAAAGTGTTTAAATAAACTGTTCATTTTAAAACCAGTCACATTCATAAACTTAGCACTGAATGTACTTTTTATACTTTTTTTCACTAAACAAATAAGCACTTCCAGAGCAATAATTTAAACATTTAAGTAATAATAATAATATCAGTAAGCACAGCTTTTTTCCATCAAATAAAGGATCAGCATGGAAAGGTTTTGCTCATGTCTGTTTGCATGAAGCTAAGACAAGATTAATCCAATTTTAGACTGTTAGGAGAGACAAAAGTAAGCAACTTAACCAAGAAAACTGTTTACAAAATTCTTCTTTCAGACAGAGTGTAAGCCCTTAATTTAGATATTCGGTTAAAAGGTCAGAAGTATTTTCGAGTGAAGGTGCTTCTTGACAGCACTGAGTATATGATGGCTTTCTGTCTGTAAACATCAATAAGCCTTTTTCTGTTCTCTCATAACACATTGAGAGACATCAGCGAGACTGAAGCCTCTGAATGAGGATATGTTTTTCCAGACATCTTCAGAGATCCGAGCGTTTACTTATACTGAGTGTTCAGTTATTCCTGATGTAAATTAAGTGTAAATCTTACATTATATTTACACTGAACAGCCATAACATTAAAGCCACTGACTGGTGAAGTGAACAACTTTGAATCTCTTTACGGTGGCACCTGAAAAAGTGGTCAGTTCTTTAAGAACAGTCAGTTCTCAAAGTGGAAGCGGGAAAAATGGGTGAAAGAGTGACCTTCACAAGGGCAATATCCACACTGTGTTTGTTTAAATGGCTGTCTTGCAGATTTTTGTGGTGAATAATGAACATGAACTGGACCGGCTTCACACTGATAACGCGTTGGCTTTCCGTAAAGATCAGAGGACTCTATATTTCAAGGACACTGATGGGTGGTTGCCAATTCAGGTATCTACTTGTTTAAACCAACCACTGCATATAATATTTTTATCAACCCATTCACTGGGCACTCGAGCTTAAACTTGGGGAATATATTAATAGAGCACATTAATGCTTAAACATCCAGCTATTCTTTTATTGTAGCTAACACCATTTCAATCAACCGAGCATGCTCCAGATCAGGATGGTTTCTGCGGGGATGGCATTGTGCAGGTGGAGAATGGAGAGGAGTGCGATGATGGAAACAAGGTGGTCACAGATGGCTGTGTCAGTAAGTATCAATTCTGATGTGTTTTTAAATGTTTTTCCTTCGATTACAACTAATCTGTCCTTCTGTGTAACTTGTTTATTAAGTTGCATCTTTGTGTCTCAGAGTGCAGACATGCGTTCTGCGGTGATGGCTATCGGCATGATGGAGCTGAGGAGTGTGATGGAAAAGACTTTGGATATCAAACCTGCAACTCGTATCTGCCTGGGTAAGATCCAGTTCAAGCATTCTGTAATATGATTAATGCTAATGCCAGTATTTTAGACTAACTGGAACGATGCTGTTTTTGTTAACCGACATCTACAGATCTTATGGACATCTTAAATGCACTGCAGAGTGTTTCATTGACTCCACAAGCTGCAAGTATTTTACATGAGGAGAAAAGAAAACACATGGAACCCCACACTTTCTTGTGAAAGTAGCAGGGAACAAGACTGAAGGCACTGCAGACAAACAGACTATATAAAATACAGTTGATTCGGGGGCAGAGGGTTACAAACATACATATTATACTAGTTTGTTGCAGTGTTGCTGAGAAGAAGCCACATAGTTCACTGGAAAAAGAGCACTCTGCTCAGTCACGGCAACCACACAGGACCCATTGCTCTCTGTCTTAAGGACTCAACCAGGATGCTGTTCTCTGTTCTGTTCAGCCTTCTCTCTGTGGTGCTGGACACCTGCTTGACATTCTGCGTAGATGGTTTACCATGAATCTGCTCTCTTTGAAAGGCAAGCCTGGATTAGACTCAATACCTCAATGTACAACTTTTCCACAAGGAGGCCATTGTCTCGTGGCCCACCCCTCCATCTCTTTCCCAGGGTGATGTGTTGTATTTGGACTGCAATGTGAAACAATTAGCATTTTGCATGAGGGCTGGGCTGGTTAAAGTATGGTATAATGGGCTACTATGGCATTTATCTAACGCCAAAAAACCCACTCAACTCATTAAAGCTGTGTACATAGAACGAACAGCCTTGACCATGTCAGGGTACAAGGCTTCATTCTGGAGTACTTCGATAAAGGATCAGGTAAAAACCAGCTGGCTTAGTCCATGATGCTGATGCTTAGTGGATCACTTCCACGGTGCTAAGCCAAGCACAGGGCTGTAAAAACATCAGACAAGCTGCAAGGTCAGAAAAAGCACCGTCCTGAAAAAAAAAACAATAGAAGGAATTAGCTAGTGCTTATAATGTTCCTTATGTGGAGGTGCTCTGACTAAGCCTTGTTAAGGTCAGGGTTAGATTTAAGCTAGACATCGTCATTCTTACCTCAGGAACTCTCTGAGTCATCTCATCATTAGAGCTGGTCCACCTCCATCTCTAGGTGGAACAAGGCTTACATATTCCAATATTCTTAATCTAGTCTGTTATGTGTACTGCTGTAAATGCTTCAAGATTTGATGAAGAAAAAATTCTGATCCTTTGGGATCTTAAGCTTATTTAAGGTGGTAACTGAATCACATATTATGGCTGTCAAACTGTTAGAAAAGATTTCTGTACTGTCAGGTAGTTTTGGCAGGGGAAGTCTATTGCTGCTATCTAGTAGGCTAAAGACTGTTGGAGTTAAACCTGAATTAAGTTACTGACCATTTTTTGTCAGAATTCTTAGACTGCGTATGTAGCATGAATATTCTGGTAAAAAAAAAATAATAATAATAATGCAATGCATCATATCATATATCACTGTTCTTGTATTGTGTATCTTGTTTTTATACAGTCTATTGAAAACAACAGAATGTATTTGTTTTTCACACACAAAGCTTTTGAGGCTTCTCAATGTTTATTAATTTCTGGAAGTGATCTATCCATGGCTCCAGATCTAATGTATAGGAGATAAAACTTGCATAAGCATGTTATTACTACTGTATACGCTCACCATGATGGTCATGATTGCTATATTACAGTTGATTACTGTATGTTATTTCCAGATCTGTCTGTGTTTTTATTATGTCTGATGTTTTTTTGCCATGGTATGACTGTCTGTGAAGTGCATTAGGTATCCCAATGACTGTTATCTTCTCTTTTTAATAATACAAGCAAATATGTTAAGATGTATGTTATGATGTGTGTTGCACTATATACAAAGAAACAAGTTGCTCAGTAAGCATCCACTGGTGCTGTTGCATGTTGAGATAATGCAGCGATGAATGTTCTGTCCTCCTCTTATGTAGCTTATAAAGAAATTATTGTTTGATACAGCCATTACAATAAAGTTTATAAAGCTACATAAAATTGGTCCTATTTATAACTGTTCTCCCCTTCATGAACCTCAGGGCTATGTTGTCAGGAGCTTAAAGCTCCCAGTAGATTCATGCTTGGTGAACAGATCTGAGAAGAAAGGTCAGACAAAACATCCTAATGAGCCCCCTGAAAGGTACAAAAAGTCAAGATGCACCCTGGGATTCTGGGACTTACAGGGTTATCCCTAGAGCAAGACTTGTGGGTGTCATCAAACATTTAGTAATCGGGCCACTCACATGTTTGGGGTCAACCTGAACAGTGAATTGGAGCCAGTTTGTGAGCTGACCACCTGACCGGAACACGAAGGGTGAGGATCAGGTGCAATGCCAGTCAGATGGCATGCATGTGATGGACAGTCTTGAATGGACAAGACCCTTGGAATAGAAATTGGAAGAGACATGGAATGTGATTTCACTGGAGAGGAAAGAGCCAGACACAGTAAGGGCTCTGGGAAGAAGCTACTTGATTGGTTGTGGTTGCTCTCCTACTCTAGATTCCCCACAGGAGATCATCCTAAGCTAAGTGTGAGGATAAGGCAAAGATGCAAGATGGATGGGATTTAGCTGGAGGTGTTTAAGAAACTGAATAAATTTGAGCTTTAGTGGCTAACATGCCTCTTTCAGGTTGCTTGTGATACAAGGGCAGTGCAATTGGACTGGCAACCTGGGATGGTGATCTCTGTCTCTCTTTTTTTTAATGGGGACTAGCTGGTTTATTCTATTTATAGTGGAATCTCCTCGACCTCTTGGCATTAAGTCAAAACTATTTAAGTCAGTCTCCATTCCTGTTTGTGGTTTTTATAGACAGGATGTCAATATACAGCCAAGGTCAAAAAGGTGTCCAATATTGGGGGCTAGAAGTAACATCTCTGTAATGATGATGTTCTTTTGACACCATGAGAGCATGGTTCTCTGCCAGAAAACAGTGGGATGCTCCTTTCCAGTGAGGGGAGAGACCTTGACTCTAGCAGAGGAGTTTAATTAACATGGGATCTTATATGTGATTAAAGAAAAAGAGAGCACAAAACTGTCAGACTGAAAGGGTCAGCAGTAGCAGTGTTACAGCTGCTGTAACTGTCTGTGGTAGTGATGAGGGAGGTCACTTTGTAAACAGCTCTCTTTCACAAGCGGAGCTATTGGTAGTGACTGAAAGAATAAGATTGCAATATAAACAGTGAGAATTGAGGTTTCATTGCAGGGTTGAGGAGTTCACACACTATGATAGCCAAGGGATTAATTGGACTACTGATTGGAAAGCTATGAATTCAAACCAAAGCACTACCAATCTGTCCCTGTGTTCAAACACAAAAAACCTCTGTACGTTGCTCTGGATAATGGCGGTTTCCAAATATATGTACATGTGAAGATCTATATAATTTGGCAGAACCTCAGTGTAGACTCCTCCAAATGGCTGTGAATGGAAACAATGGGTCAGACACAGGACCTGCTGTAAAGAATATATATATTCTTGTGATATCACTTCTAGCGAATCCCCAGAAAGAGCTAGAATCTGTGGCTGAGAATTGAGAAATCTGGACTTCAGTCTCAATGTTGCCACCAACATAAAAAATGATCTCCCAGTAGGAAAATGACACCCCCATCTCCACCCCATTGTTTGTATTTAGAGATGCCAATCAACCTACAATGCATGTCTTTGGACTGGGGGAGGAAACCGGAGTACCCGGAGGAAACCCCCAAGGCACGGAGGAACCCCCAAGCCCCTCAAGCCCCCCCCGGTTGCAGCTGCATGTGTGGGCAGGTTGTGTGCAGACCTGCAGCATTAGGATAACTGTGCCAGAGTTTTAATAGAGAATGTGATTGGTTAAGCAGGGCAAGTAAAAAATAGTCAGCAGCTCCCTCAGGAAAAGCAGAGCTATGGTGTAGTTTTAGCTTAGTAACAGGAGTGGAAAAGCTGAGTCATGGCTTCCTTATGACTTACTAGTCGAAGTGTTTTGTGTGTATGTGTCTGTGGTGGAGGATGGGTAAGGGCAATTTTTGAGACTCCATCTCTTTAACTGTATTATCCAGTCATATCTGTCCTGTTATAATTACATCAGGGTAATTAGACTCTAGACAAGCTGGGTTAGAGCTTACACAAGCTTTTTGGAAAACTTGGATTATGTCTTAATGTGTCATTAGAGTAAAGATTAAAAAAAGGGAAATAGGGCATGCTGCTGGGAAGACACAATGGAAACTTGGGGATGAGTGGGTACAGGCAGAGAAATTAAATAAGGGGAAGGCAGCTGTCACCTCTGCCTTGCAGAGACAGATTATTTTGGTGCAGGCGAATGGGAAGGGTGTTGCATTTCAGTGGCGGGGCCTCAGACAGGAAACACACAGGACCAGCTGTCAGCTTAGGCCCAGTGAAAAGCCCTGACCTATCGTAGGGTATTGCAGGTATGCAAGGTGCAGTGGTCTGGCAAAGGACACCCTGCTTCACACACATGTATTGGCAATGAAATAGCTAAATCAACCCTGAGGTTACAACCTTCTCACCAATTAAGTAGTGACACGCAGAGTTACACGTCTGCTGTTAGTCCCATTGGAGCAAAGGGTCATTTTGTCATTTAATATATTATTTATCATATTATTCAGAATACTATGGGGCTTTTTTCACATGTCCGAGAATTGCAATCAGTAGCAACCAATCCTAGCTGCAAGCTAGCATTAGACATCATGTAGTTTATATGTTATGTTACTGTATTTAAATGGATCCTACAAATATGACTTGTAGATTTTAGACCAGGGATGTCCAATATTATCCACAAAGGGCTGGTGTGGGTGCAGGTTTTCATTCCAATCAAGCAGGAGCCATAGCTGATTTCACCTGTATAATCAACTGATCTTGGCTTTCAATAGACTCAGGTGTGGCTTCTGCTCGGTTAGAATGAAAGTCTGCACCCACACTGGCCCTTTGTGGATAAGATTTTTTTAGGCTCATTTCTAACTATCTTACCTAACAAGCCTGTTCATTTATTCATTGTCTACCGCTTATCCGATCTATTCTCGGGTCACGGGGAGCCTGTGCCTATCTCAGGCGTCATTGGGCATCAAGGCAGGATACACCCTGGACGGAGTGCCAACCCATCGCAGGGCACACACACACTCTCATTCACTCACACACTACGGGCAATTTAACAGCCCGTTAAATTCAGCCAATCAACCTACAATGCATGTCTTTGGACTGGGGGAGGAAACCAGATGAAACCCCCAAGGCACGGGGAGAACATGCAACTCCACACACATGGTGGAGGCGGGAATTGAACCCCCAACCCTGGAGGTGTGAGGCAAATGTGCTAACCACCAAGCCACCGTGCCCCCTCAAAAAGGCTTTTATCAGATTTACAAAAAAAAAACAACTTTGTGGAGCAAGTGGAGGCAGGTCCTTTAAAACACTTTATAAATTCATCAGGAGCAGATGTTGTTACCCAAGTCACTAAGCTTTTATTGTCATTGTCACTGTGCACAGTGAAACAAGGTTCCTCCAGAATCTTGGTTCTACATAAAGACACAAAACTGTATAACATTTACATGACTGGTATTTGGGAGACACCCTTATACAGAGCGACTTATATTTTGTCTCATTTTATACAACTGAGCAATTGAGAATTAAGGGCCTTGCTCAAGGGCCCAGCAGTGGCAGCTTGGTGGACCTGGGATTTGAACTCACAACCATCTGATGAGTAGTACAACACCTTAATAACTAACCACATCCTTAGGACACATACCGCCCCCACCCCAGTTGTATAAATTGAGATTTTAAAAAAAGGTAGACAACACAGATCTAAGGCCCAAAAGGTAAGAATTAACCTATTCATATAAAGAAACACCCATCTTTCAAACCAAGAAGTCTTCTGTTTACAACAGATATATGGAGGCCAACACTGTCCATGCAAAAAGTATGGATTTTAAGTTATTAGGCAGATATGTTGTTCACTTTATCAGTCACAACATGTGAGGCTATTGGGGAAGAAAGTATTGCCACCATTTAAGCTAAGCACTGCTGTTATTTCCATGTTAACATGTCTATAAGATTACAATGTTATGTAAAGCATTTTGGCTAGGCTATATTACCTCATGTGATTTTTCCCTCATTTGTCTCAAAGGTCAGTGACCTTAAAAAACTCTTGCTGTAAGATCCTCCACTTCAGCATGTCAATGATAGTTTTAGCAAAGGTCACTAGAATTTTTTAGTAAGGCTGTACAAGTCTTTTACAATGACAGGCTGATGGATTGATGGAAAATGAAGGCATTGATTTTGATTGTCCTTAGAGGCCAGTCCACACTGCAGTCTCATACGCTCATTCTCTGCAAAGTTTCCACGCTCGTCTTTACACGTGAACACTTCAGAATTCTAGCAGAGCAAAATAAGGTCACATAGTAAAAGTGTTTCCACTGTGTATGGAATGTAATTTGGTTACCTTCAACCCTGCAGTGGGGTCCACACTATTTTTGTCTTACGACTACAGTACATTTAATCACCAGAGAGCTATATGTAAGAGCTTAGCACAGGGGATGAGAGTCCCCATGCAGTCATTCACTCTGTGGCACTTTGTCAGAATTAGAGGCCTCTCTGTGATTGTCAAGCAGAGAAAGGTATAATATTTCCTATAGTTACTTGTCTTATCAGCTCACTCTCTGTCTCACTGATACAAACACAAAACCCTTCTATTCTTAGAGGCTATTACTGAGGCTAGGGATCTTGATTTTTGTGTATGTTGTATGTCCTGGTAACCACATTTAGACATTGTGAAGGACTGTGCACACGCGCACACAGTGTTTATATTACACCTCAGATTACAATTATGATAGCTACTGTTCAGCTCACCAGATTGATACAAGTGCACACATAGCTCATCCTATAGAAACTGTGTCTGTTCCCCGAATAGTGAGATCAAAGAATAAATTCATTAATAGCCCTCGCAATAATCTAATCGCAGTTATACCGGAAAACCGCCAAATAATTAAAGAAAAACAATTCCTAAAGTTTGGGCTTCTCAACATTAGATCCCTTGCACCGAAAGCACTTATTGTTAATGAAATCTCAGATTATAGTTTTGATACACTCTGCCTTACTGAAACCTGGCTTAGGCCAAATGAATTCATTAGTCTGAATGAGTCCACTCCGTCAGGATTTTGCTATAAGCATGAGCCCCGTCAGACTGGTCGTGGAGGTGGTGTTGCAACTACTTATAGCAACTCTCTTACCGTTACTCAGAAAACAGCAAGTTTAACTCATTCGAAGTGCTTGTCCTTAATGTTACACTCACAGACATAAATAAAAAATCTCAATTCTATCTTGCGCTGGCCACCGTATATAGACCCCCAGGGCCCTACGCTGATTTTCTTAAAGAGTTTGCACATTTACTCTGATTGTAGGAGACTTTAACATTCATGTAGACGATTCCAATGATGCCTTAGGACTTGCATTTATGGATTTATTAAATTCTTTTGGAGTTAAACAAAACATTACGAGACCAACTCATCGTTTTAATCATACGCTAGATCTAATTATAGCACATGGAACAGATGTCACTTATAGATATTTTACCTCAAAGTGATAATATCATAGACCATCACCTCTTAGTGTACACTCTACCTGTAGAACATATTAGACATGTCTCTTCACGTTATCGATTCGGTAGAGCTATTATCCCGACAACTAAAGACAAATTCACAAGTAATCTGCCGGATCTGTCTCAACTTCTCACCAGACCCCTAAATGCAGATGACCTAGATGAATTAACTAACAGCATAGGCACTATTTTCTCCAGCACACTAGATACTGTTGCCCCCATCCGATTAAAAATGGTCAGAGATAAAACATCTGCACCATGGTATAATAGTCATACTCACGCCCTCAAGAGAGCAACCCGTAACCTCGAGCAAAAATGGAGAAAAACTTGATTAGAAGTTTTGAGAAGTACATATAAAGACAGTATGTCCAGCTATAGACAGGCTCTAAAAGCTGCTAGGGCTGAGCATTTGAGCAAACAGATAGAAATAAACCAAAACAATCCCAGATTCTTATTTAGTACAGTGGCTAGACTAACAAAACATCAGATCTAAGATAATATCTGAAGAGAGTACTCCATCACAGTTTAGTAGTGAGGACTTTATGAACTTCTTCACCGACAAAATCGATAGTATCAGGAACAAAATAATGGATGTTCAACCTTTGACAGCATCCGGTGATCTAGTCCAACCTAAAGCTCCACATTTAAAGCTACAATGCTTTACAGGTATAGGGAAGGAAGAGCTGTATAAACTTACCACCACGGCTAATTCAACAACATGTTTGTTAGATCCAATTCCAACTAGATAACAGAAAGAAGTGATGCACACAGCTGGAGAACCTCTCCTCAACATTATTAATTCCTCCTTATATTTAGGTCACGTCCCTAAACCTTTCAAGCTAGCAGTTATTAAGCCTCTTCTTAAGAAACCTAAACTAGACCCTAATGACTTATTAAATTACAGACCAATTTCAAACCTTCCTTTTATATCTAAAATATTAGAAAAGGTTGTGTCTACTCAATTATGCTCCATCTTACAGGAAAACTTTATCCTTGAAGAGTTTCAGTCAGGTTTCAGGCCCCATCATAGTACAGAAACTGCACTATTAAAAATCACAAATGACTTGTTTTCAGCTTCGGACCAAGGCTGCATCTCAATATTAGTCTTACTTGACCTTACTGCTGTATTCGACACTATAGATCATAACATTCTCGTAGACCGCTTACAAAATCACATAGGTATTCAGGGACAGGCATTAAAATGGTTTAGATCCTACCTGTCCAATCGATACCATTTTGTAGATTTAAATGGAGAACTGTCCAGTGTAATGCCAGTGGAATATGGGGTCCCACAAGGATCAGTTTTAGGACCTCTGCTTTTCTCAATATACATGCTTCCCTTAGGAAACATCATTAGAAGGCATGGGATTAGTTTCCATTGTTATTCTGACGATACTCAGTTATATATCTCATCAAAACCAGATGAAACATCTAAACTGTCTAGATTAACAGAGTGTGTTAAAGATAATAAAGATTGGATGACTGATAATTTTCTATTACTAAATCCTGATAAGATGGAAATATTACTGATTGGTCCAAAAACCAGTACACAGAAGCTTTCACAATTCAACTTGCATTTAGAAGGATGTTCTATTACTACTAGCTCTACAGTGAAAGACCTGGGCGTAATATTAGACAGCAATTTATCCTTTGAAAAACATATTTCCGATATTACAAAAATAGCCTTCTTCCACCTCAGAAATATCGCCAAGCTTAGGAACATTTTATCTGTATCTGATGCAGAAAAGCTAGTTCATGCATTCATGACCTCCAGACTGGACTATTGTAATGCATTACTAGGTGGTTGTCCTGCATCTTCAATAAACAAGCTACAGTTAGTCCAGAATGCGGCTGCCAGAGTCCTTACCAGGTCAAGAAAGTATGATCATATAACCCCAATATTATCATCCCTGCACTGGCTACCTGTTAAGTTTAGAATTGATTATAAATTAGCACTACTTATGTACAAGACTCTAAATGGTTCAGCTCCCACATATATAGCCAGTCTTCTAATACATTACAATCCATCACGCTCCTTAAGATCTCGAAACACCTTCTGGTAGTTCCCAGAATATCAAAGTCTACAAAAAGGGGGTAGAGCTTTTTCGTATTTAGCTCCTAAACTTTGGAACAGTCTTCCTGACAGTGTTCGGAGCTCAGACACAGTCTCCCAGTTCAAACGTAGACTAAAGACATATCTCTTTAGCCAGGCATACACCTAATACATCCCATAACTTTGTACTCCAACACATCTGATTAAATGCACATCATCATCTAGTGCCTGCTAATATTATGAATAGCAGTTACGCTAATACCTTTCCATTTGTTTCCCTTCTTCTACCCATCCCCGAGACACACAAAGATTATTCAAAGCAGCACTGCCAACCCTATGTGGACGACAACAACCTCCTAATTAATTTACACATAACATTCTACACATGCTGTATCTGCATCACACAACTAATGCAGAAAGGACATTGTTCATATCACACTCTCCAGTGTCACCCAGATGAGGATGGGTTCCCTTTTGAGTCTGGTTCCTCTCAAGGTTTCTTCCTAATTCCATCTGAGGGAGTTTTTCCTTGCCACAGTCGCCTGAGTCACCTCAGGCTTGCTCACTGGGGATAACTTTGTCTAACATCTAGGACTGTTTGTTTGTATGTTTATTGTTTCTTATGTTCTGTAAAGCTGCTTTGAGACAATGCTCTTTGTTAAAAGCACTATACAAAAAAAAAAAAAAGAAATATAAGTGAGCATATACTGTGAATATCAACAGTTCAAATTTAATTATAACGTTTCTGACTTTTAAAAATATCTTTATAATCTTCATCAAAGTTTTAGTGCTTGTTTAAGCCATTCTGTCTCTTCTCAACCCGCTCATATAATTGTTTCTGATCACTTGGTACAACAAATGCAGCTGAACTTATCTAGTGCTCTTATGAAGCATGTAGAGACACTTGAGATTCATTCATCACAGCTTGTCTGTTCAGTGAAGAAGCACTTTCAAAAAATTCAATTACAAACCATTCAAAGGGAGACAAGATTGTTTATATCATCATTCATTAGAAATCTCATTATAGACTAGAGCAAAGTCATTAGCTTTAACATTCTTTAGCTTTAGACAAGTTTGGTTTGATATTTGCATTTATTTACATATATCTACACATATCAAGTATATACACAGCCAGCATCCCCCCTCCTAATGTCAGAATAAGTTATTCATGAACGAGATGGCATGTAATTAGAGGCATAATAGTGCATAGTACAAGAAAAAAATACCATCAGTGAATGAACATCTGAGAATAGAACAGGTGCCTTAAAAATGTACAGACAGACAGTAGCCTAGAGAAGATGATGACGCCATCATTTCAAGGCAATAAATGTGTCTAAAATTAATGTCTAAAAGGGTTTGACAAAGGTCAACATAAATTAAAGGTTAAAAAAAATCATATATTTGGAATACACAGATGTATTAAATCTGTAATACAAAGCTGAGGATTTAAAATGATGTTCAGAATTAAAGTGACAAAAAAGATGGAGCAGTTTTCCTTTTTTGGAAGTGAATTATTACTTATTATTATTAAAAAAAAAAAGAAAAACAAGCAAACCAAAAATACTCAGTGATGTGAAAGTCATTAAGCATTTTGGATCATTAGTGTATTTCTGTGTTAACTTGGCTTCGGGAGCTCACGTCAAGTGTAACTTATGACACGTAGTAAGATTGAGAAGACTGTAGATTCAACAAATTATTTCAGTTTTGATTGCTATTGCTTTAACACAAAAATGAACAAAAACCCATGCAATACAACATGCACAGATCAGTGTTGTTCGTTCGGCTACATTAACAAGTAAACAAAAGCTATTTTTACGATTGTTACTTTTGTAAATAATTTAATAAATACAATTATTAGAAAAAAATGTACAAATTTGTCATTTATAAATAATAAACATGAATTGTGCTGAATACAAAATGTTTTAAAGTATTTAAAATGTTTTTTTTTTGTTCTTCATTTTATTAGCTGGTCCTTTTGTCCTATGTATTATAGTGTATGCCCTGGCACTATATAATGATAAAATCGTGCAAGCAGCGCAAATGCAAATACTGTGTCTTGCATACCTACTGACGGCTTTACATACTTACCACAGATGTGTGTGTTAATACATAAAAACCTACGTTGTGAGTTGGGTTTTTTTGGTATTTTTAAAAAAAAGAAGCATATTTGACTAAGAAAGAAAAGCCATTTACCTGGTGCCACAAAATACTTAGCATCCACCCTGCAACCTAGCCACAAAATTTGTTCCCTGAAAATACCTTTACAGGCTTTAAAATGTACATTTTTGGCCTGTTCTTGAGCATGTAGGTGGCTGCACCTTCAGAGCGCTCCAGTGTGCCCCAGTGCTGGATACTTCAGAAGTATCAGTATCCCTTAATCAAGCTCTAACACACTACAGTACTCTCACTGCAGCCAGACAGTGAGCTCTGTCTATTATCTGTGAGTGTTCTCACACCACCTCGTCTGACTCTAGGCCGTACTCCTCATACAGAGCATCCAGGATGGCCAGCTGCTTCTCCATGGCTGGCAGGTAGACAGCAAGGTCACGGTGCATTCCTGACATAAAATCCTCCTTCAGCTCATCTCCCTCATGACATACCAGCGCTGCCATGAAGCCACCATAGGAAGGAGCTGCCCTCAGTGCCAGCTGTAACCACACACATTCCAGTAAGAGGTAAAGTCTGAATATGTGTCATTTTAAAAAAAGGTTTAAAAGTTACAAAGACTTACAGCAAATACTCCACGCACCACCCATCCGTGAAACTGGCGTAATGTCTTTCCATAAGCATTGTCTTTAAATAGAAAAATTGCAGTTTGCCATTAGTACCACAATGAGTATTAAATAGCAAGCATTATAGAAACAGAAAAGAATACATTATACAGTCGAAATTGTAACCTATACCAAGCCTTAGAGTCATAAATCATTACTGTCACTGTATTGTAGAGACATACAGATGGATGACAAATAAAAAAAAAAACAGCATCTGTTGTCCTGTGGATTCTCTGACACATTTCACTGTGTGTCTAATGGGGAAAGTTAGCTATAAATGAACAAAAAATTACTCTCACTGATCACCATTCTATATTTCACATTTCTATCCTGCTCTGGGAGTGGAACCCTGCCAGGATAACAACATCCCTATCCACAGAGCGTGAGGGTTTAGGACCAAAATGATACTTCGTATGCTATGGCCTTCGCAATCACCAGATTGAACAACTATGCAGAACATATGGGTGTTAGACAGTGTGCTAGATTATCATCATCAAAACACCAATGAATATCCTGTATTGAATACTCTGGATTTTTTTTTTTTTTAGATAAATAGCGTTAATCAGTGCTGTACTTTTCCAGAGATGTGTAGAATCTTTGCCATGGTACGTTCAAGTTGTTCTTGAATTTCCTTTCATTTTTCACCCACCTGTATATCCCTCCTAACATAGAGGCAATTTTAATTGAGTTGCAGCGGCTTTAAAATGAAAGACAATGCTGACTAAGCGATTCATAATACTGGCATTGTAAGGACTCCTGGCACTCACTCAAAGCTGCATAGATGTCCTGCTCTCCAGCATCCACCTCAGAGAGGAACTCTTTGAGGAATTTTAATCCTCGTTTGAGCCACAGCAGAGCCTCAGTGGCCGAGTTTCGCACCTGCGCCACTTCCATCTGCACTTCATGAAGCACAATACTCTGCAGAGTGGGTAAGTTGTCTGGGTCTGACAGTAACTTCTGCTGCACTTTCTAGAAGATATGACATCCTAAATGAACAACCCTCTATTTTGCTGAAACATATAATGTATAGTGATGTACATGGTATAATTTATGCATTATCATTTGTTCTGTTGTAAGTACAAATAAAATGGCTACTATTACACTGTTGTTGTTATGCTAACCAATTTGTCTCAGTGCATCAATTCATGATCTTCTTCTTATAATAACCTTTAATAGATCATCATCACTGTGTTGAGACCACCTAGTGGCCATAACAACTTATTAGCTCAAATTACAACGTGCCCAACTGTCCTGGTCACAGCTGTAGTGATGTGAGTAATAAATGCAGAACAGATTATAATGGTTTTCTTCTCTGGTATAGCAGTAATACAAGTATATAAAGAGCTGTTAGTAGGCTGGCTGGAGCCTATAACATTGTGCCCAAGACTGGAGAATTCCCACCAGACAGGACTCCAGTTCACCACAGATTCATACACTCATTCACAAAGTAGGGACAATGTAGTGTAGCCAATCTTCCTACCTACATGTTTTTGAACAGAGAGAGTAATCCTGAGTTGAAAATATGTGAATATCTGGGCTGGCAACACTACCTACTATACCACCATGCCACTCTATCCTGATTAGTGGTCAATCAAAATCTTCAAATAATGCATCAATCTACCAAGCATAGGAAGAAGGTGGAATTTGCTTTAATATTCTGCATGTTTGCTCGATGTTACCACTCACCTTAATGTTGCCCACAAAATCCATTTTAACTGGAGCGAAGACTGTTGGTCCCAGCTTGTCTGAGGAGAAAAAGTCATCATTGTGCTGTTGAGTATTTAGCATATAAGATGTCTACATATGTACTGAATGTGCTCCCACAGCTGGACAGGCAGAGAATGGACCCACTGTTACAGCAAAGGAATAGGTCATGGCAAGCTGCAAAAATCTGCTGACTGGTTGATCAGAAAGCGACCCGAGGCTCCGTTTGCAGAATTTCATTCACTGACATCCCCAGTGTTTATACCGAATCACCAGGCCATCTACAATATGTTCAAAACATGCATGATCTCCCAACCAACAGAGCGAGTGAAGCCACAGCTGCTAGACTGGGTATAGAAAGGATGTGCAGGATGAAAGAAAAGAAAGAAAGCCAGCCATATAAGAAGTAATGGCCTTTAATTGTAAGAAGGAAAATGGGTTTTGATGTAGAGAGAGAGTGAAAGGAGAGAATGTCCTACCTAATACTGGCACTATAGCATAGCAAGAGTCCAAAAAGGCTCGTGTGGGGATACCACTGTCGTCCTCCAGTCTTATATCACTAAATCTATAAAAGGAACGCCACAAACATTCAGAAAATGACAATATATTACCATAGACTCCAGCAACAGTTGTTTATTTGCTGAACACATATAACAAGGACAACACAAAGAACACGATCAAAACAAAGCAAACAACCTCATTAAATATGGGGGGATTGCATTTTTTTGTCATTTGCATCATAAATAAAAAGACTCCTTAAGAAGTTGTGCTACTGGTTTGATTTACTCACTTATGTGTAACTGACAGTATTTGCTGACGTATAGGATTTCACATTTTTGTTTGCACTATTCACAAATGTACTGCAATACTGAAAAGCTGGTTTTCTCTGAACCATTTTGAAATATAAAAATCATCCTTACTTCACCTCTTAGTTTACTGACGATTCTTTTATTGCACAAAGGAGGTAGGAAAAAACTCTACAAGCCTAGTGTTATAAAGAACTTCCTGAAATCAGCTGTGTGAGAAATCACACTAATACAGCACCCGATTTTTTCATAACACGTTTCCAAATATCACATTTTAGAATTATTGCATTTATAAGGATGAAAATTCGGATTATTTTCAAATTCTGATTCTTTGTTATTAATGCTTAAAAGTATACCATTTGATCAGAAGCTCTGTGTAAATACATTCTCTTCGGTATTCATGAGAATATGATTCATTATTGCTAAACTAAAGCTAATCTAACGCTTAAATATATTTAAAATCCTAATCCAAATAATAATAAGATGCACCGATTGCTACAAAAATATGTGGTGTATGATTTGTTCTGTAGTTCTATAATCAAGACTTGAACTTACACACGTATAAGTTTAATTTTCAATCTTTAAATCATAGCGCCAGAGGTTCCTCATACCTGTGGCTCATACTACTGAAGAATGTTTCCACCTGATCTTCTTTTTCCAGTTTACCCTCTGACTCAAGCTCATGCACATCTGGGTCAGCCTCTTGGCTTTCCAGGGAGGTGGGTTGCTGTTCCTGTTTCTTCTCAAATGTGCGAGTTACATCTGGACGCATGTCTTCTCCTGCCTCCCCTGTGGGAAGTTCACTCTTGGTAGGATCCTCAAGATTAGGGTGAGGTGCACTCTGGACCTCCAGCTGGTGTTCATATTCTTCCTCTGTTAGACTGTTCTCTGTAAAATATAATAATTGCAAATTACTAATACTACAAATTCAAGTCTATGAGACCTTTATACTTCACTTACAATAAAGGAGCAGTTTAGAGTTCTCTGCTGTAAGTGAAAGGAGTTGCAATTACAATAAGATTTACATTCCTTTCTCTTTCCCACAGGGGCCTTTGATGAATCAGTCTTCTGCACTACACTGACTGAATTATGCCTCAAACACATATTTCTGTACATGCACCAACAGCACACACACTCATATATATATATATATATATATATATATATATATATATATATATATATATATATATATATATATAGAGAGAGAGAGAGAGAGAGAGAGAGAGAGAGAGAGAGAGAGAGAGAGAGAGAGAGAGAGAGAGAGAGAGAGAGAGAGAGAGAGAGAGAGGAGAGAGAGAGAGATAGAGAGAGCATTTGATGAACAGTTGTGTTTTATAGGAAAAATGTAGAGCAACTCTGCTACAGACTGATTAAAACCTATTCTCTAGCCATTAAAAATGCAAATGACCACCAGAAACTGAGTTGTGACTGCGAGCCATGCAAAAACTGGGATGTCTGCCTTTACATGCACATGAATGTAATATGGAGTTGGCTGTCCTATGCAGCTATAACAGCTTCAACTCTTCTGGGAAGGCTTTCCACAAAGTTAAGGAGTGTGTTTATTGGAATTTTTAACTATTCCACTAGAAGCACATTTGTGAGGTCAGGCACTGAAGTTGGATGAGAAGGCCTGGCTCGCAGTCTCCACTCTAATTCATCCCAAAGGTGTTCTATCAGGCTGAGGTCAGGACTCCTGACCTCAGGAAGTTGAAGTTCCTGCAGACCAAACTCGCTCATCCATGTCTTTATGGACCTTGCTTTGTGCACTGGTGTGCAGTCATGTTGGAACAGGAAGGGGACATCCCCAAACTGTTCCCACAATGTTGGGAGCATGAAATCATCCAAAATGTCTTGGTATGCTGAAGCATTAAGAGTTCATTTCACTGGAACTAAGGGGCTGAGCCCAACCCCTGAATTGAATGATTTGGAGGGGTGTCCCAAAACATTTGGCAATATAGTATATACAGCTGTGACGCTACCTTCGGTGCCACAGTTCCACCCTGTAATTTATTTGTCAATGATTTTGAGGGGTGTCCCAAAACTTTTGGCAATATAGTGTAGATCTAGACACACTAGCAAAAAAATGACAACCTGCACCTCTAAAATCAGAAAGATGATATCCAATAGGATTATAAGTGCAGAGTGCATGTGTTACCTGTTGAAGATTCTGGCATTTTTCCTGGAAGTAATGGAGGGGGTTCTCCATCTGGTCCTAACTTCACATTCTCAGGTAGTAATGCAATAGATGAGCTACTTACTGAGCACTTCTGTCTGCAAATAAGACAAACATTAAGATATTGGTAGACAATATTTCTAAGTAACTGTCTGTTGACCATCCAATCCAGCAGAACTAAACAGACCAACCCAATCATTAAAGAGTAATACAACCCTGATGTACTCAGATAGGTAGGGTCAATGCCCTTTTTACAAGTTTAAATGCCCCATGTGCCTTAATAACATGTTATAAGAAAGGTAAATAAACAAATACATTTACCCACCAAAAGGATGCATACATATATGTGCAAAAAAAATTAATTCATCTTACGTTTCTTCCAAATGGTGACTTTTTTGGTTAGATTTGATCTGGAAAAAAAAAATCAAAAACAGAGATACAAAAACCATAATAACATTAGAAAATTAGGTGTTTAAAAGTCTAGACCTAAGCTGTAAAACGCAATGAAAGTTTACACCTATTGGTCCCATTCAGATTGACATTTTTGGTTTGTTTGCTATGTGGTTTGGCTTGATTTCACTCTGCACATATTTAAATAACCCAAAATACGAAAACAACTTTGAGTGAGAGATATGTAGGACTGAATACATGTAAAACTCCATTCCATTCTATTCATGGATCAGAAAAACATAGCAACAGAAAAAAGGAATCAATGATTTGCCAAGTATGCATAAAAATGACAAAACTGCCACCTTGTGAGGTTTAATAGCAGCAACAGGTGGCATTTCTGGTGGGCTGAGGTTCTGCAGGTCTGGGCTGAATGTGCGGCTGGCTATCTGCATGCACTCCTCCAGCGTCTTCAGGAATGTGGCGCATGTGGACTTCACCAGACTACCTGAATCTTCCCCTGCCTGAACGCCACGCAGAACACATTCAATCAGATGTTTCGCAAATGCATAGGCAGGTAAATGTATTAAATTTGGTTCATTATTACTGATATGTGTCGGTACCATTGAAGATAAATCAACACCAGTTTTGATTAAACCCATAAAAATTCTGACTCACCTCTCCAGAGCTGGCTGGACCCTCACCCAAAGGACTCTCCTTGAGTTTGTTCACCTGTTCAAGAAGAAGGTCACAGTATAGCCTCAGTTCAGACATCTTGGCTTTCAGTGCTTCCTGGATTTCTAAGCAGAGAAAGAGAAAGAAATACATTAAACCAAAACATTGTCTATACAGTCATCAAATGGATATGGTCCATTAAGAATAACTACAATTTTATTATATTAATTTAGTGAAGATAATCTTATAATCATAACCTTAAGCTGAAGGAAGAAGAGGAGGAGGAGAAGGAGGAGGAATGTTTATGAAAGGAAGAGGCAAGCAGGTAAGGATTAATATATACTAAGAGCTGTATTACGTACCTTTCTCTTTCTTGGTCCGGTTGTCCGTCAGACAGGCTTTGGCTGTTCCTAAAGCTACCAGCCATTTCTGTCTCTCTGCTGCATTGATGGCCCTGAGGTAGAAGTATTGTTCTCCTGGTATGGTCAGATCAACTCTTGTGAAATCTGATGGGTGCACTGTAAAGGGTGCCAATAAATAAATAAATAAGCGATCATGCAACCAACCTTGAAACACCACTGCATTAAAAAAGCACTGACTGTTACATTTTACCTTGTATTTCACAGACGGATATCTTCATGCTGCCCTTGCATCCTTTCCATGCATCTTCTTGGGAATCATAATATGAAAGCGTACCTCCAGCTAACACAAACCAACGTGGCTGCCAACCTAGAATAAGTACAAATAACTCAAGAGGTGAATGACAATTAAATTACAGGGTGGAACTGTGGCACGGAAGGCAGCATCACAGCCGTATACACTATATTGCCAAAAGTTTTGGGACACCCCTCCAAATCATTGAATTCAGGTGGGATGAATTAGAGCGGAGACTGCGAGCCAGACCTTCTCGTCCAACATCAGTGCCTGACCTCACAAATGTGCCTCTAGTGGAATGGTCAGACATTCCCATAAAGACACTCCTAAACCTTGTGGAAAGCCTTCCCAGGAGAGTTGAAGCTGTTATAGCTGCAAAGGGTGGGCCAACTTCATATTACATTCATGTGCATGCAAAGACAGACATCCCAGTTTTGAATGTTCTATCAGGTTGAGGTCAGGACTCTGTGCAGGCCAGTCAAGTTCACTCATCCATGTCTTTATGGACCTTGCTTTGTGCACTGGTGTGCAGTCATGTTGGAACAGGAAAGGGCATCCCCAAACTGTTCCCACAAAGTTGGGAGCATGAAATTGTCCAAAATGTCTTGGTATGCTGAAGCATTAAGAGTTCCTTCCACTGGAACTACAGGGCCAAGCCCAACCCCTGGAGGGGTGTCCCAAAACCTTTGGCAATATAGTGCATCTCCAGGGTACCTAGATTGATCCTGGTCACAGATTACTGTCAGTATGTATTATCTGTGCATGTCCTTCCCATGTTTGTCAGTTTCTTCTTTGTTCTCTGGTTTCCTTTCACCTCTCGAACATATGCCAGTAGGTGGACAGGCTAAACTAAATTACTCTCTAGTTGTTAATGACTATGTATAGTGTCCCATTACAGTGTATTGGCCATCCAGGGGTCACCAGAATAAAATGGTGGAAAACCACTTGTGATAAATGCTGGTTTCACACAGTTTCCTGACAGTAGCAGCCAAACAAATATCTAAATCTATCTATTACACAATTCAGTTTCATTCATCAGCTTCTGAATTTGACTTATGTAATGGAAAGTGAGTCAGACCTGACAGCTTAGCTGCCTGATCGATACAGTCACTAGCACTATGTCTTCCAAAGTTTGGTGGCTAGCTAGTTAACTACATTAAACCCAAAACAGCGAGTGTAACGTTACTCTGTACAGGACACGTTACACAGCTGAAGGAACAACAGCAAAGAGGAATTAGACAAGCTTAAATAAAAAAAAAAGGGGTTATATTTCTATAACCGGTTATATTTCTAATGTTAGCAGGCTGATATGTGTTGGCACGGCCAAGCCTTCTACGGTCCACATCAGTTTCTCTTACTGTCCTCAGCTTAACTAGCAAGTACAACTAACTCGTCCATTTTGTTTCCATATTAGTTAAAAGATGAACTACTTACGTACCACTTATATAATTGGTCCATTTATAAAGAACTCCCTCCATGGTGACTCCAATTTTCACAATTCATTGGTTGTTCACTTGTTCACAAGTACTAAGGATTCATGACTATGAATTTTCCGTATCTTGACATCTACGAACGCGTCTTAAACCCGACTTTACGAACACAGCGAACGCAAAATGGTTCATGAATGCCAATCCACGTGATCATACGAGGGCTCGGTCAGTTTGCGTGACATCATAGATAGGATTTTCTCCCCGAAACTGATCCTGATTGGTTAAAGATGTGATTATGTGGGCGTGTCTTTACCCTAGCTGACATCCAATCAGCTGAATCGGTTGTTTTCTAAGGCGTATTTTTCACCCAGTTCCACCAATAGCAGTAACGCTGAGAGATTAGCTGTTTTTTTTCCCAAAGGGATGTTTGGGATCTTGTGAGCTTGTAGAAGAAGTTGGATGCCACGTAGTCGTGTCGATTGCCACTGGAATTCAGACGTTTCGCTTACGCTAGTTACTTTTTCCGCATTGCAAAGTAGATAACATCCCAGTCTCGGTGTATTGCCAGATATCCATTATTATTAACATTGAAATGATCCTGAAATTTTGGCTGTGCTTACTCTCAGCTCTGGTTTTTTGCATTCATGGCGCAAAACTTCCGGAGCCGGAGGTGAAAATCGAGGTTTTGTACAAACCTTTTCTGTGTCATCGAAAAACCAAATATGGGGACATGCTTCTGGTGCATTACGACGGCTTTCTGGAGAGTAACGGCACAATGTTTCATTCCAGGTAACATGCATGGTTGCATGATGTATGAAGTGGAACAAACACTGTACACTATCATCCTGTGGCCAGAGTTTGTTCATGTTATCCTGTTACAGTGTTCCAATCTGTTCAGCATCCCAAGTCAGTGCCCTTGGAGTCCAAAAAAGTTTATTTTTCATCCATTCATCTGAATACATGCTTTAACAGCAGAGATTAGACATGAGATCTTTTGTACTATGCAGTTAACATTGTCAGTATCACACATTTGCTTACATTTAAATAGAAATTTCAACAATTATTAAACCTTCAGTTTATTTCCTGTAAACATCTGGGAAGTGTGGTCTCAAACTATATAAATTGTGTATACAGTAGAAGTAGTGTTTCTAAGCAGTGTTTCATTGTCCCCGGTGATGTTCATCAAAACTCTAGGTCAAAAAGTCATACATTTTCTTGATACTTTATGAATATACACAAATATAGACAAATCTAGCACCCATCTAGGGGCATTGGTGGCTCAGTGGTAGGTTTCTTGCCTATCATGCGAAAGGTGCGGGTTCGATTCCCAGCCACTGGGTGCAGTGCCGGTCCCAAGCCCGGAAAAATGGGAGGGTTGCGTCAGGAAGGGCATTCGGCGTAAAACATTTGCCAAGTTGTTGTGCGGACCGCTGTGGCAAACTCGAACAGGGAGCAGCCGAAAGCAACTTCTTCTATTGCCCCCCATCTGCAATTTAGAGGGTGCTGAAAATCATTACTGTAAGAGAAATGTTTGTGGCAGGAAGTAACCACTCCATGAACAGTCACTACCTACACCCTTAATTGCAATGCATTAATATATATATATATATATATATATATATATATATATATATATTTACTGTAAATTAATAGCCGTCAAGAGGGTGATAAACACCCAGTATGGTTTACCCTGGGGATCCGAGAGGTGATCAAGGGATGGGACAAGGGACTTCAGAACATGTGCACAGGAGAGAAAAGAAAGCTGACCATCCCACCATCTCTGGCATACGGCAAGGATGGCAAAGGTGAGCTTCAACTACAAGCTTGTTCTTATTCTTTAAATTGACTTTAAGGGAAGAGCTGTTTTGGTATTTGCATGGCTCTGCTCTGATTCAGGAAAGATCCCACCAGAGAGCACCCTGATCTTTGAAATAGAGCTCATGGAGATCAGGAATGGCCCCAGGTCACACGAGTCATTTCAGGAGATGGACCTTAATGATGACTGGAAGCTCTCCAAAGCTGAGGTGTGTAATAACAAAATCAGAAAGCATGTAAGTTTTTTTTTTGTTTTTTTTTTAAACATATGTGCAAACTTGCCACTATTGGGTATCTATAATTAACTCTTTAAAAGTGATAAACTGATTAAAATGAAAACTGTTACTAATCTTAATACATGCTTTTGTAATTGTGTCTTAGGTTAAAGAGTATCTGCGTAAAGAGTTCGAGAGACATGGATACCCTCCAAATGACACTCATCATGAAGCTATGGTAGAAGACATCTTTAAACAGGAGGATGATGACAAGGACGGCTATATATCTGCACGAGAATTCACATACCAGCATGACGAATTATAAAAAGAAGTTACTAGTTCAACTTTAAAAGAAATGTTGAATGCAGTCTGTTAGTATTGGTTTACATTTGTATATGACAAACTTCAGTATCTGAAATTCATGATGGCTGTTCATGTAAACAAGGATCTGGGAGCAGTTATGTGCTAATGCCTGCTGAATTTCTTCTTGAAAATGACATCTTTTGTGTTGAAAGATCAATCTGTCAAAAATCTAGTCACAATCCCAAGTACACTCCAAGAACTGTGAAATGCTGTGTGTGCCTTTTTTTTGGCAAACTTATAGGATAACCTATAAGATGTTTTAAATAAAGTGTACATTTTGCTGTGTTTTTTCAACACTTCAGACTGAATCTAACTTGTATAAAAAATTTTTTTTTACTGCTTATATACACTATATTGCCAAAAGTTTTGGGACACCCCTCCAAGTCACTGAATTCAGGGGTTGAGCTTGGCCCCTTAGTTCCAGTGAAAGGAACTCTCAATGCTGCAGCATACCAAGACATTTTGGACAATTTTATGCTCCTAACTTTGTGGGAACAGTTTGGGGATGCTCCCTTCCTGTTCCAACATGACTGCACACCAGTGCACAAAGCAAGGTCCATAAAGACATGGATGAGCGAGTTTGGTGTGGAGGAACTTCACTGGCCTGCACAGAGTCCTGACCTCAACCAAATAGAGCACCTTTGGGATGAATTAGAGCAGAGACTGTGCGCCATTAAGAGTTCCTTTCACTGGCACTAAGGGGCCAAGCCCAACCCCTGAAAAACACCTGAATTCAGTGATTTGGAGGGGTGTCCCAAAACCTTTGGCAATGTAGTGTACCTTAATGGAGGGAACTTTAAGCAGTACTTTTATATTGGATTGTATGGCACAAATGAATCTCCCTCCAAAATGGTCTGATACAACTGCAGGATTGTTGGATGAATAGAGCCATTAAGGATTTTGATCATTATACAGAGGGAATGGAATACATGTTAATACACAGAGTTCTACAAATACACAAAGACCCACAAATAAAGGTGAAGGTTGTAGCAAGTAATCAGAAATGCTACAGAAACATAAATAACAATAGGGTTGGAGTAACAGCCATAAGACTACGATGTAAAAAGCTGTGATTTTAGACACAACCAGCAGGAGCTGCTCTTAACTCAGTAAATGACACCAGTAGCTGATGGGCGTTATCTCCCAAATAAAAACATAACGCAGTAGATGTACTGTTGGATTGATTTACTAACTACACAATATATATTTAAAGTTAGGAATGGTAATATGTTGGAGGTTTAGTGTTTTTGGAATAAATGCTACTATAAGCTGACATAATATATATTATATAATAAGCAGCAATACACATTGAAGTAAAAATTCAAGGCTGCGTCCCAAACCACAATGTACACATTAATGACACCATTCCAGTGAGATGGAAGACACTATTTAGAAAGGTATCAGCAACGCACATCTGAGGATGTAATTATCTGAGGCCATTAGAGCTGTTTACTCAGTGTAACAAAAGGGTTAGGAAACTAAAGTCTTACCTCAAGTTAATAAATAGTAGGAGAAAGATATGATTTCACTTTTTTAAATTATTATTATTTTTATTTTTTTTTCCAGATCTGAGGTAAATGGCTAGTATGCAAGGAGTAGGTTTAGTGGTGTCTTCCACACAAATATTTAACAAACAAAATAAAAAGTCACATTTAAAATATTACATAGATGCTACCCTTGTAATAGTGAACTTAATAAGTATATGCAAAATATTGGGGAAAAAAAGTACTTTCTATAGAGAGACAATTGTACATCTTTTTTATGAATGTGTTTGTGTTCATTTATTTTGGGAATGAGTTATGTACTCCCTCGGGGGAACAACAAATGTAAGAATATGTATTACATTTTTGATATTATTTTCTTTCGGGCCACGGGGAGCCTGTGCCTATCTCAGGCGTCATTGGGCATCAAGGCAGGATACACCCTGGACAGAGTACCAACCCATCGCAGGGCACACACACTCTCATTCACTCACACAATCACACTCTATGGACAATTTAGAGATGTCAATCAACCTACAATGCATGTCTTTGGACCGGGGGAGGAAACCGGAGTACCCAGAGGAAACCTCCAAGGCACAGGGAGAACATGCAAACTCCACACACACAGCAGAGGCGGGAATCGAACCCCCAACCCTGGAGGTGTGAGGCAAATGTGCTAACCACCAAGCCCCCCATTTTTGATATTATTTTCTTTTATTATAACTCTAACTCCTGTATTCATTGTCTACGGCTTATCCAATCTATTCTCGAGTCACGAGGAGCCTCTGCCTATCTCAGGTGTCATCAGGCATCAAGGCAGGATACACCCTGGACGGAGTGCCAACCCATCACAGGGCACACACACACTTTAGAGATGCCAATCAACCTACAATGCATGTCTTTGGACCAGGGGAGGAAACCGGAGTACCCAGAGGAAAGCCCGAGGCACAGGGAGAACATGCAAACTCCACACACACATGGAGGAGGCAGGAATCGAACCCCCAACCCTGGAGGTGTGAGGCAAACATGCTAACCACTGTGCCCCCTGTATTCAATATATTGTTAATCCTTTTATTATACTTGGCAAATGTAAATTCTGTCAATTTTTCGGATTGATTATAATTCTTACGTTTTGTCTTTGATGGGCATAAAAAAACCTTGTATCATTTCCGCCCCTCTGGTTTTTGTTATTTATTTATTTGTTTGTTTTTTAGTTGATTTATTTATTTTACTTTCTATCTTGTATTATTATTTCTATTGTTTTTGTTATTTATCATTGTGTTGTTCTGATGTATGGTGTAATAATAATAATAATAATAATAATAATAATAATAATAATAATAATAATAAAAGAATCATAGGTTTAACTTGCTATAGTCATGCTGAAAAATTCAGCTAGTTACCAAATAACTAAGTTAGTAAGTTAATTAACCACCAGCTGCTAAATCTCAGGTCGAGCTGGTCAGACCGGTACACCATGTTTGCCAACTTGTTGGTGGAAAGAAAAGTTTCTGAATTATCGCTGCAGTTTAAACAAGTTTCTTGACACAAAATGAAGGTCATTATAACTTCTCAGACATTCAGTGAGTATTTAAGTCAAGTAATAATGAAGGGGAATAATAACATTGGCAGTTATTTGCCAAATGTGGTCTACGAGTTTGACCAGTTCAGCCTGTGCTGGATTTTTTCTACCACAAGCTTTGTTTTTCAGCAGGGAGTGTGAACAAAGCCAGATTTTTACTGTTGTCCCAAATGTGTTGTTAAGTCTAGTTTTACCTTTTAAGTTAGGTCTAATGCTTCTGGAAAACTCTGACACATATTTTCCTAACATAACCTTTAGCAGAAGTAATATAAGCTGGCTGGCTTGCTTTGAACAACTGTATCTTTATCAGGTTGGGGCATGATGATTAATGCATCCTAACACTATTATCATATTTGTGCCACTAGCTCTTAAGGTAACTTGATGCCAAAAAACGTGATGGCTGATTAAAAAAAAAGTCTTAAACACTGCAGCTTTAGCTGAAAATTTAATAGGGATGACATGTTTGGTAGTCTTCTTAGACAAATAATCAAACACTTATCTTGCTGCTGTATGTGTATGTTTATTTGATGTCAACCTCAATGAAAATGGGAAGGAAACAATGATATACTGATTGCAGCGATAAACAAGATGATTGTAGGGCATCAGTACGATCTCATCTACTGCACACTTCCGTTTCAGCTTTTAAACATAACATTCCATCCATTAAAGGTGACAACCTGCCATTAGGCACAATTTGTCTGTAAAGTAGTAATTCTTATACACAACACTCCTTTATGTAATGTGTGGACTGGTTTATGACTATATGACCTTGTCTAAATATAACATTAGTGCAGAAAAGATCCCATTCAGAACAACCATGAGAGCGGGGATTGCCCCTGCATGGATCTTACTTGAAACTGCATCATATGTCTAAATCAGACTACAACATCAAGTTCCATTTAGATTCATATATCACTGTATATGAAAATATCCTTCATACAAACAGTTACAAAAGCATTGAAACTTTAAAACTTTATACAATAAATAAGTAACCCTTCATATCAGTAGTTAACAAATAAACATTAGAACAACACTCAGGCACTGTGTTCATATTTACCACATAAACACGAGACATCAGAATGGACCAGTGTCTGTGGCAGGCAATTAACCTACGTGCAAACCACACACACACATACACACACACCCTCACACACACACACACGCATGCACACATGCACACAGATGCCCGCTAAAAAATGGGCTTTGTTACAGAGGGTCTTCCTGTACAGGGGTTCTAGGGGTTTGTGTATTAGCAAGTCTCAGGAAAAACTGTACCATACTGTGCATTTAAAGCTTTAGGTCTGCTTTTAAATGTAAATACGGTCCAATTATTCAACTTAAATCTTTTATATTCACGTTTCCAAACTAAATAAAAAGCTACCACTCCTGGTGACAAGGAAATGTACAGTTTTTGAGTGTAGCTATGAATAAATATAAACGTGTTCTCAGAGCTGAGGGCATTTAGCTTGACTGAACAGCCTAACAAGTAATTAACCCTAATAACCCTAATTAACAAAATATGTTCTAAATTGTTTGCATTGTTCAAGCTCTCACTGTGTTAGCTTCAGCCATTGCAAGCAACATTAACCTCACTGACCGACCAGAGAGATCCTCTGAGATCAGTGTCTGTGGTGGAAGTTAGGATTTCAGCATGGCTACTTGGCCACGGCTGTGTTGCTTTCGTAAATGTTCTTGTTGGTGGGCAGAGTGGCTCGGACCTTGCGTTTTTCCTTGAAGCGGCCGGAGCGTGAGACGGTAAGGTTGCGGCTGAACGTGTTCTCGATCAAGGCAGGTTCCAGCTGTGAGACGTCAAAGCCATCGCTCAGGAAGCCCGAGTTTTTGCTGTCTGAGCCTTGATCTTGCTGAACAGCAGCATCTTTAAGGATGTTGCTCAGCACCCTCCCGGTGAAGGCCTTCCACCAGGGAATCCTCTCTGCCATCTGAGTCTTTACTTCACCTTATAACACCAAAAGGTGATTAGACACCCTGTAATACATGCTTATTAACTAACTGCTTATCAACAAATAATAAGAGGCTCACGTAATTTTTGGAACTGGATAAAAAAGTTTACACAGTGGTTACAGCTACACTTCTACAGGATATTCAGATATTCTTGCTTTGAATACTTAATGGCTCTCTGTAAATCTCTACATCAGAGGAGTTCTCTTAAAAAAAAAAAAAAGACAGGTGTGTGGGGTGTCTTTATAAAACTAGACCTGTTAAATCTAAAGACATAGATACCATCTAAACACCTCTTAAACATCTAAAGACATAAATAGTGTATATTTCAAATAAACAACTTAATTAAAAAATATTAATTTGAAGTGTACATAAAAAGATTCCACTTACCAAAGCCAAAAAATTCAGTGAAACTTTGCGGTAGTGTCAGAATTTGCCCCAGCACCTATAGTTTTCCGGTTTCTTTGACTCCAGAACCTAAAACCTAATTCTTCCTTCTTTCATCAACAGAAATACTTTGCATCTTATTGCCACCTACTCCAGACTCTTTATATATATATAGCTCTGAGACAATGATGTTATACAAGCAAATGGTCTACTGATAATAAGTTTCCTTTAAGTCACCACACCTTTGTGAAGTGGGATAAGGACTTCCCACTGTCATTGCCATTGGTCTGTTGACTCTGGAAGCACATCCCACCAAGAAAACTGGTTTCACGGTCTCAGAATGAGCAGTCTGACCTGCTAACATAACCTGCTGGTGCGTCTTCACACCCGTTTTTTGAAACATGACGAAAGTCACAGCTGAAAAGTGAACACATAACTCCAAGATGAATCTGCAATAATTAACAAAATAATTCTGCTTGTAATACAAGATGTAAATTACAAGATTAACAATAAAGGTGGGAAAGCATTTGCACTTGTATCCACTATACAGGTTGCTCAGCAGTCACAAAAATAACCTAAAATATACAAAAAAATTTTAAAGCGAGTGGAAGAGACAAAACATGCGTAAAATCAGTAAATCAGATTTATGTAATTTAATAAATTTGATAAATTACAATCATAATTACATACTGCACAGAAAATATTTTTTAATAAAACACATTTTTAGAAAGTTCTCATATCAAATGAGTAAATTCATCGTACAGAGACAAAAGAAACAGATTGGGACGATTATTTTTTTCATAAATGGCCTGATAATGAGGTATGGCACCATCCACTGCTTCCATCCGTGTGCACTGGCTCACATGTCAACATCACAGTTTGAGATGGTCAAAATGCTCCTCGTCAGTACCATAATTTACAGTATAAGCCATGATTAAATATACAAGCACAACAGAACCTCACTGAATGGCAGCGGTACCCTTTCCTTAAGAAAAGGAAATTGAATGGCGATGACATTTAAAACCATCAACACCAAATTTAGAAAAAAATACAGATCTAAATATTTACAATCTTTGTAAAAGAAAAAAAAGTGCTTCATATTGGGTCTTGTCGTTGTAAAACATTAAAATGTGTACATTTACACACCACAAAGAAGGAACAAGTTTTAACCCATGAAACATTAAACCAATATCAGTGCAACATACTAACCATGAAAGTCAGTCAGTCATATACCACGGGGTTTATTTACATATTTTGGCATTTGGGGAAACGGTAAAATCCTTTGCATTTTTTTTTTGTACCATACAAACAACTTACATATACAAAACAAGAAATCATCTCATGATTTGCTCTGCATCAGATCAAATGAAATAAAAAGTTATTAAGAGCGTTGATACAGGATCAAGAAATCCATCAAGCCTCAAGAGCAGGCTTACAGTAAGAATACCATTTTTCCTGATCTTATAATCTACTACTGGTGAATATGTTACATGAAATGTACATTATAACCCAATTAAGACTTCCTCACAGTAGGAAGTACTTTACGGCTCGTCTTTAAAAGAGGATATCTTCATGCTCAATCAACAGATGAACGATCAATTTCTGGTGCCTCATGTCGTTGAGGGTGGCGAGTGTGTTCTGGTCTGGTGGCTGCATCAAAGTTGGACCGAAGACGATTCCAAGATTCTCTGCGTTCATGAGATTGTCTTTTTCATACAGAGTGACCCTAATGAAATAGCAAACAAAGAATAATCGTAAGATATGTCATATTTTCAATTCTCTAACAGTAATAACATATTTTTGAAGTGGGCGCTTATTTTGAGATGTCTCTGTGTGACTCAGTGTGCTGCAATACAGTGTAGTAAACATGATTCAGTATTGTGCAAACAGAGTTCAATGGGAAAATAGCTTCGAGAGCAGGAGGCCACACTCCTTTCCATAGTAAAGACAAGCACAGAAGCTACTTTTACTGAAAGCCAGACAGAAATGCACAGTGCTAAAATAAGACATTTGTTAACTTTATATCTGTAGTAGTAAAATGGATATAAGATACACAGTTGGTAGTATTTGTGATGTGAGACCGGAGCACTAGTGAGACCTTGTGCATGAAGAATTTCAGCTAAATATAAGTATTACATGGGTATACAGCATACAGCAATAAAAGAGGAGTCTTTAACTAGTACCAGAAGCCAAAAAACAGGATTTGCTCCTGTTTTGGGATTCTGTTCAATTTTTATGTCAGTCCACAGTGGTGCTTAATGGCTCCTATGAAAGTAAACACTCAGGGCTTTAATCATTTCTAGTTTTTCATAAGTATTTCTGTATTTACCTTGCCTATTAGTGGAAATATTTTCACAGAAAGTAAAAAAAAAACCCAACCCAAAAACATTATTTTTTGTTTCATACAAATGATGTTCATATCTTCAACATAAATGGTGATATAAACCCGATTTCTGCTATCTGAGATGCCCCAAGTTTAAAAAATTCAGTGTTTATCCCATAGGTAAAAATGTTTCACACTGAAAGCCAACAGTGTCCTGAAAGATTTTATATCAGACAGTGATAAAATAATTAATTTGTTCATACTGGTTGAAAATTTACCAGCGTACTTGTAAAAAGGGTTAAAAAAGCCACTGAGGAGCCATAGGCTGAGGTAAAGCTAGCAGAAATGAGATGGTTCTTGCCTCTTTAAATGGGTCATCAGGTAGCGAAGAGTTTCATAGTGGGCAGGAGGAAGCTGCATCAGGCCATCATGGATTGCTTCTAGCCTGGTGTCAGGGTCATTTATTTCTGTAGAAAAACATATAATGTAAACTCAAGCACATTTTATTTTCACAGCTTCTTTAATTGAATTGAATTTTTATTTAAACTCTCCTTTGCATAAACTGATGTTGTTCTGCTCTATAGAAACTGCATTATGTTTTTTTTATTGAAATGTTTAGCATTAGGTAGAAATCTATTTATCTATTTATTGAAATTATGGTTGTGTTGTCTTTAAATTAGTTCACTCTGAATAAACAGTATGGTCAGTTGTTTATTTTATTTTTGATGTTGTCTTAAGAGCTCTTACTGGCTGCCTGTATGAATTTGGAATAGACTTCGTATGTGATGACAGGGATGGGCAGATCCCTCAGATAGAGTTTCAATGCTCCTGTGATGGTGTTGATGTCTGGATATGCATTTGCACTGATATCTGCCTTCTCACCGTCTGTGGAGGAAAATCATTGTCACCTGTGCATTTCACTGAAACAGCTTTGTTAAAAACAGCCCAAAAATTCTACTGATACCAAATTAGATACCACACTAAGGTTAAGGCCAGGATTTTATGAATTTTTGCCCACCTACCTCTGTCAAAGGACAGCCTCACATCTTCTATATGTTCTGTAAAACCTGACACTCTGTAGAGCCCTTCTGACTTCAGTCCTTAACAAGGAAAAATAATCCTTACAATAATTCCAACTTAAATTGCCATAATGGAAGGTTTATTAAATTCTATTAAATTAATTTTGTATGAAGTCATGCCATCCATTTAACAGACAACCCGTGACGCAAATGACATAACATACAATACAACCCGTGACGCAAATGATGCAAGATACAAGGCAAACTGTGATGCAAACAATGTAACATACTTGTTATTATTGTATATTCACTATGGTATTATAGTATATCCAAGTGAAAAAAAAACAAAAGGATGACTCAATATCTTAGCATCTTGCAGGGTAAGCCAAGCTTGTTCATTAAAAGAAACACATGAACATCAGTACCTCTTTGCTCAATTTCTTTGATGCACATGTCTACGACCATAGGCCGTGGTGTATTGTGGGCTTTAACCAGCGTGGTGAGGTCACAGCTGAAAACCTTCTTGATGCGCCGCAGGTCTGGCTGACAGTCACTGGGCACCAGTTTTGAGCATTGCTTATGCACGTTCAGTCCACAATCTACAAAGGGTCAGAGGTCAAAAGGCCATGAGAATGTCACCACAGTGTATGCAGACAAGCTGTCTCCAGTGAACATAGGGTTTGTGTGTGTGTTTTGCTTTTTTAAGGACAAGAGTTTGTATAACTTTACTGTGTGAATGGTGTCCAAAGCCATGTGCCGGCGTGGGAATGACATATGTTGATCACATGCACCCGTAAATGGGTGTGTTGACTACGTGTCCTGTGTGAAATACTAGAACACTATTTCAATAGGTATGTGGAGAGGAAAGAACAAAAACAAAAGCTTTCTCTCGTCTCCGATTTGAGTTCTCAGCAAATCTGACGACAAGAAGTCTCGCCTGCGGCTCAGGCACCAACAAGAGCGGCCCTTGTTTGAAGATTAAAGTCAAAATTATGAAAACACCCTCAGTGTATCAAAACCTTGTGACTAGAAACTTTTGGGACCAGGCTGCATCAAAAAATTCAACTTGTGTCACTAACATAAACCTCTACAAATGTCAGAACATAAAAATAAGATTTTACAATATTATTTCAGGGCTTTTGAAAGTGTGAGCTCAAACTAAATTGTTGATAATGGTCAGTATTATGCATATTATATGTATTATAATGTAAAACACATACCTGTGCAGCTATACTGTGCTGAGTTGTACAAGCTTTGTAAAGATGATTTTATAAACAAGAAGAAAAATATCTGACAGTTGTGACCTTGCGATGACATTTGCCTGGTCCCCATAAGGAAAACAGCATTTTATCATAGAACTTTAATGTTTAAGGTTAATATTTAGGCATAGCCTAGCATTCACTGTCAGTGGAATGCTCCCACAAGAATACAAAGGTAAATATATATGTTTGTGGATTGCAACAGTTTTTGTTGTGTATTGGTACAGTTTCTGTTTCTTTACGACACATGGGTGTGTTGCTCCCACGCCTGTCTTGGACACACAGTGTACATGCCACTATAAATAATTCCAAGTAAACCGTAGGAGGAACTGGTCTAAACCAGGTGTCAGTCAGGAATGTGATACGGCCGCATTGCAATGGCATACTTACAGCTTTGATTTGCATGAGACATGCCTACTGTTTCTGCTTTGAGTCGGTGGACTGACATGTATGAGTGAGTTGCCACAGTTACAATAACAAGACTACATTATTCAGAGCTTTGTGTTCTACTGCTTTGACAACGATTTGATATGAACGATTTTTCTATACATGACAGATGGATCTGTTCTGATTTTGAAAAGCATTTCATTTGATTGGCTGTGTGTTACCTGAGCAGCGAACACCTTGGGCAATGAGACCCCACATGAAGTTGGCACAGTATTCACACCAGTGTGGGCCTCTGAAGGTGTGAACCTATGCAGCAGAAGGCAAAGATGATGTGGTCACACACACTTTCACAGTTTTATAAAAAAATATACACAAAATAGCTAACAGTTATGAAAACCAAAAAAGGTCAAAGATGCTGATGTACCTGTAACCTTTGGGCACATGATCACTTGTACAAGGATGTTTAGTTTGTATTCTAAATAGCTATAACAAGACATGTCTATTGACTTAAATAAATATGTATAACCATTCATTCATTCATCTTCAGTCAACACTTCATCCTGCTGGATAAGGAAAGACCCTGGATTGCATGTCAGTCCACTACAATACACCATACAGTCATACACTTATCCAGACATAAGGCAATTTAACATAGCCAATGTATCTACTGCTATGAATTAAGTCGTAGAACACCCAGAGAACACAGAGTAAACCCATGAGGACATGGGGAGAGCATGCACAGCTCACGGCTGCTGCATTCACCATCTACATCTACCAGCATCTACTTCTGCATATTCCATCTGTGCAAAAATGTTAACAATTGGGTACAAAATTATTATTATTTTTTTTACACGTGACATTAATTGAAGGAACTAAAAGACTATTCTGAGAATCTGTTACCAATTTAAACAAAAGTCATCTCTTTTTCACCCTCAAGTAAAGTCGCAAGGCATCGAAGCCAAAAAACAAGGTCTATTAATACACTGTGGATTATGTATTATTACAGCACAATTATAATACATTTAATACCTTTATGATGACTATCCTTAAACACAGTGTATGTACTATTTAAGGGAGTGTCAAGAATAGCACATGACAATCCATGTCTGACCTTCTTTTTGTCTACAATTTAAAATGAAAGCAAATGATAGAGACTTTTCAGCAAAATATCCTATCTTCCTATTCTAATGGACTACAGATCCACCAAAGCACAAGAGGTATTGAGCTGACAATTCAATTCTCATCAGTACCATTGTTCACTGGTTCATCAATTAGATGTAGTACAGGACATGATAATTCACCGAGCACAGGTATAGCTAAATCATTTTCAGTATCCACGGTATAAAGCAGTGAAATATTAATATTACAGCTACAACCATGTATAGTTGCTTAGTGCTTACCTTAAAATTATGGACCTTCTCGTAGTTGCACTGCTTCTCTGACCCATCTTTCAGAGCACTGCGTCTGCCCAGCGGTGAGTTAGAGATCTGTGGACAAGCCAAAAGTTTTATTGGCTTCCAGAGCAGTGTGTCTTTAACCCCTAGCCTCAGCCCAAGAGCTAGAGCCAACAATTCCTGGCGCTTCCGTTCCTGTTTCCTAGCTCGAAGAGGAGCCAGGTCACTCCCTGTTGGCTCCCAATGAGCCTGCATCTCCTCTGGGGACGATGTGGAGGTGGACAAGGTGGTAGTGAGGAGTAAGGAGGATATGCCTGTTTTGGCTTCGAGGACAAACTGAGTTGGATGTACTCCATAGTGAGGATTGAGACAGAAAGAGGGAGGAGGTCTGCCTGAGGGGCTGGAGTGTGCCTAACACAATAGGAGTCATCCAGCACTGCCAAAGAAGGGCACAGTCAGAGGGAGGGTCAGAGAGTAGCATAGGAAGGTTAGAAAGGAGGAGAGGAGAGGGGAGGCAGAAGAGCTTAGCATGGCTCAGTAGCTTTCAATTGCAGGATCGATTAAATCCAGTCTGAGTGCTAAAGAGGAAGAGATGAATGTCTGTTCGAGCACTGTGCTTCTGACAATGTGTTCCCTCTCTGCTTCCTTAATACACTGGCCATCTCTCATGTCTTTCAGAGCACAGAAATCCAAAAGCCACACTTTAATTCAACATCGGCCATTTTCTTGAAATAATCAAGGGAGATTATCTAGGTGTCAGAAAGTCAGAGTGCTGAGCTATTTCTAACCCTCCCCGATAAGCCACTGTTTATCATTCTCTACCCACACATACCCAGCCCATCCAGATGATCTGCTCAGGACCATACCAGATAACAGATGTAATCGCAGTACACTTCTTCTCACAATGTAATCTTCTAGTTCTTAAAATCCTAGCCTAGCATCCAAGAGTCTAGACTGAATGTTTCTATAGTACTTTAGGAAATCATTTGCAAGGCCAGCAACAGAATGCAAGCCTCAAACACTGTGTCCCACATAGTCACAAGATGCCTGACTCATTCATTAACATCATGTCAAATACACTGCTTGTGGAAATTGAGGCAGAAGCTACAGGTCACATTTCACACAACATAAAGCAGTTACAAATTTATATTAAATATTCCATGATAACCATTCACCTTTTCTCAAGAAAGCAGAGACAAAGTGAGCAGATGTGCATTTTAAGGTGCTGTGGTTTTCAGTGTACCCTTTTATACACACAGCACAATGTCACCAGAATAATAGCAATAATATTTAAGCGAATATATTCCCCGGGATCTGTGGCATAATCTGTGGAAACAGCCGGGAAAATAAACCCACATTTTTATTATTGCAAAGCTGCATGTAAGACTAAGAAAAAATATGATTACACACCTGCCGGCTTTAATATTAACAATGCTGTATTGCAAACAGAAAAATATGCTCTGACAATAGAACATACACATTTTTACTTTCAACTAAAGCTTTAAAAACCACTTCAGGACACGGTTCCAGATCATAGCACAGTGATTCTTAACAAAGATAAACAGAAAGGTCAGAAATGTTTAAAAGGGGCATTCTCCTATACGGGTGTAAACAAATAGCAAAAGATAAGCACATTTCTAGCATAGTACTGTGGGACCAAGCTGGCTCTAGAGTTCAGTGCTGCTGACCTTTCTGGTCTGGCCTGAGAGCTGCAGCCTCGGGGGACAGGTGGCACCACAGGTGGCACCACCTACAGGGAGCACAGTAAAGCTCTGAATCACCAAACATGCAGCAAACAGCGATAAGTGCAAGTCATATGCAGGAACTGTGTTACACAATCTAAGCATAGTTGAGTCATGTGTGCTGTGGTTGGGGAAAGCCTTTTATATGGTGATTTCCTGCTACATATAACATAGCTTATTCCACTTCATATTATAATTCATCTGGTTTTTGGATTAGCATTCAACAAGTCAAGGATGCCTCCACCACCAAAAAACAAGTCTAGTTTTTCTTGGTCTTAACTTTCATTCATTCATTGTCTACCGCTTATCCGAACTATTCTCGGGTTATGGGGAGCCTGTGCCTATCTCAGGCGTCATTGGGCATCAAGGCAGGATACACCCTGGACAGAGTGCCAACCCATCGCAGGGCACACACACACTCTCATTCACTACGGACAATTTAGAGATGCCAATCAACCTACCACGCATGTCTTTGGACTTGGGGAGGAAACCGGAGTACCCGGAGGAAACCCCTGAGGCACGGGGAGAACATGCAAACTCCACACACACACGGCAGAGGCGGGAATCAAACCCCGAAGCCTGGAGGTGTGAGGCAAACGTGCTAACCACTAAGCCACCATACTTGGTCTTAATTTGTTTCCCTTAAAATTTATTTCAAAAATGAAACCAGCTACTGAGGAAAAACTATTTCAGACATCTGACCTTGCTGTGACATTGATCTTATGTGGGTCAATTCCAAAATCTAATCAGTTCATTTTCAGGTTAGAATGATTTCCATTTAAATCCTACAAACATTCAACCACTCATTCTTGAGATATATTATGCTAGTGTGCTAGTGAGAAACTCAAATAGATTCACTAACAGACACATGGATGGACTGATAATAAAAATCATAAAGACGAATAAAAATGTATGACTCTGTACGCCAAACATTAAGGAAGCTATTGAATAAAAACTATGAGACATTTGACCCTGTTGTAACCTTGATCCTATTTAGATCAATTCTAAAATGTATTCGGTTCATCTGCTGGTTTTTTATAAGAATTCCATATAAACCCTAGAAACTTTCAAACACTTGTTCTTGAAATATCGCACTGATGAGAATCTTGAACAGACACACGGACACATAGACACTTGGACTGACATGTAGACAGATGTAGCTAGCAAAAAAAATAGGCCTTGAGTTCCTCAACATTAACATGGAGGAGACTACTAAAGGAAATTTTTGGACAATGACCTTGATACTGCTTGGATCAAATCCAAAATCTAATCAGTTTATCTGCTGGTTACACTGATAATCCCATATAAATACTACAAACATTTAACCATTTGTTTGTGACATCTCGCAAACAATTATCTCAGACAGACGGACAACCCAAAAACAATATGTGCTGGAGACATGATGACTTCTCTACAGTGTCAACAAGGGTGTGTGTGAATTGCAGAGAATTTGACAGCTGGTATTTTTAACATTTACACACGGGATCTATTAGGCTTGTATCTGTTTTGCTATGGCATCAAAAATCACAAAGCTTGACATTTACTATGTTAATAACTGACTTCTTATTCACCTCACATGATCTCTGCATGCAGAAAGCATAGGTTAGTTTATATGAACATTTTTATATAATTTTGGTGAAACATATTCATGGTCTTCTGTATAAGTAGAGATCACAAACACTTACAATTGTCTAGATTCACTCAGATTGTAGCACAAGTCATAGGTGTGTAGCATAAGCAAAATTTCCATCCAACACACAGTGCTTGCATTCTGTACATGATAAAAAAAGTAATATTAATAATAATGTCTACACATACAGTGGTGTCACTGAACTATGCAGGGGACAGTGGAAGCTTGGCCAGCTATAGTTGCAACAGAATTCCCTTAAAAATATGGCATGAGACACTATGACAGTGAACAAACAACATGTTTTTATTTTATTATTTTTTGTTTTACACTGGTTTCCTATTGAGGTTGGTGTAATGAATATCTAGAATGTGGGCTACCTTTTCTCCTGTTATATATGACAGCTACCTTTAGGCGGATGTACAGGATTGGTTTAAGTCTTATATATGTCATAGGAATTTCACAGAATATATAGCGACTTCTTTTTTGGGTAATACTCCTGAATGTGGCGCAGCCTCAGGCTCAGTACTCTTCTCATTATACTGTACACCAATCAGCCATAATATTATGACCACTGCAAGGTTAAGTGAATAACACTGACATAACAATACGTTCATATCTTAATGTCCTCATCATGGCACCTGTTAGTGGGTGGGATATATTAGGCAGCAAGTGAGCATTTTGTCCTCAAAGTCGATGTGTTAGAAGCAGGAAAAATGGGCACGCGTAAGGAATTGAGCGAGTTTTACAAGGGGCAAATTGTGATCTAGATGATTGGATCAGAGCATCTCCAAAACTGCAGCTCTTGTGGGGTGTTCCCGGTCTGCAGTGGTCAGTTTTTATCAAAAGTGGTCCAAGGAAGGAACAGTGGTGAACTGGAGACAGGGTCATGGGCACATGTTCATGGCCGGGTGTGTGTGCGCTGCTTACCAGGAGAACACATGGCACCAGGATGCACTATGGGAAGAAGGCAACCCGGTGGAGGCAGTGTCATGCTTTGAGAATGTTCTGCTGGGAAACTTTGGGTCGTGCCATACTTTGACACGTACCACCAACCTACACAATGTTGCAGACCATGTACACCCTTTCATGGAAACGGTATTCCCTGATGGCTGTGGCCTCATTCAGAAGGATAATGCGCTGTGCCACAAAGCAAAAATGGTTCATGAATGGTTTGATGAGCACAACAGTGAGTTTGAGGTGTTGACTTGGCCTCCAAATTCCCCAGATCTCAATCTAATCGAGCATCTGTGGGATGTGCTGGACAAACAAATCCGATCCATGGAGGCCCCACCTCGCAACTTACACCACTTAAAGGATCTTCTACTAACATCTTGGTGCCAGATACCACAGCACATCTTCAGCGATCTTGTAGAGTCCATGCCTTGACGGGTCAGGGCTATTTTGGGGGGGGACCAACACAATATTAGGCAGATGGTCATAATGTTATGGCTGATCGGTGTATGTGTCTAATGACCAGAATTAGGATCCTGCCCTGAAGCTGTGAGGCATCATTGTGCCACTGTGCCTCCAAATTTTAAGACTATCTGTTCAGTGAGATGACAAAGTGTTTGTGAGATGTGTTCACATAAATTGGCTTTAAAGCACAAAATAGAACAAGACTTCCACTTGCTGTCTTTGGGCACAGGGCTTCTTGTCGCTTAATGAATGCTGAGAGAAGAAGTAGCATGACAGTGAGGGACAAAGGGGACTGGTCCCTTTCTCTCTAGTCACCATACAGGGACAAAACACAGCAGCTGAGTACATGAAAACCAGGGCATTGTGGGATAAATTAAAAATACACAAGAGTTTCTATGTATGAGCCACAGAGATACAGAAAACAAGCTCAGCACAAACAGTACAGTATCAGTGTAGCTTAGAAATCTAGTATGCCTTTATAATCTCTAAAGTCATTGCCTGAAAGTCAGAAAACATGCAATCAGTACCTCTTTATGTGTAAGGATTTGTACAAATAGTAAAATGCTCAAAGATACCATACACCTATTATACAAGCTGTTACTGCAAATAATAGTATACAGTGGTGTGAAAAAGTGTTGGCCCCCTTCCTGATTTCTTATTTTTTTGCACGTTTGTCACACTTTAATGTTTCAGATAATCAAACACATTTAAATATTAGTCAAAGATAACACAAGTAAACACATCATGCAGTTTTTAAATGAAGGTTTTTATTATTAAGGGAAAACAAAATCCAAAACTACATGGCCCTGTGTGAAAAAGTATTTGCCCCCACTGTTAAAACATAACTTAACTGTGGTTTATCACACCTGAGTTCAATTTCTCTAGCCACACCCAGACCTGATTACTGCCACACCTGTTCACAATCAAGAACTCACTTAAATAGGACCTGCCTGACAAAGTGAAGTAGACCAAAAGATCCTCAAAAGCTAGACATCATGCCGAGGTCCAAAGAAATTCAAAAACAAATGAGAAAGAAAGTAATTGAGATCTATCAGTCTGGGATAGATTATAAAGCCATTTCTAAAGATTTGGGACTGCCGCGAACCACAGTGAGAGCCATTATCTACAAATGGTGAAAACATGGAACAGTGGGGAACCTTCCCAGGAGTGGCCGGCTGACCAAAATTACCCCAAGAGTGCAGCGACAACTCATCCAGGAGGTCACAAAAGACCCCACAACAACATCCAAAGAACTGCAGGCCTCACTTGCCTCAGTTAAGATGAGTGTTCATGACTCCACCATAAGAAAGAGACTGGGCAAAAATGGTTTGCATGGCAGAGTTCCAAGACGAAAACTGCTGCAGAGCAAAAAGAACATAAAGGCTTGTCTCAGTTCTGCCAGAAAACATCTTGATGATCCCCAAGACTTTTGGGAAAATACTCTGTGGACTGACGAGACAAAAATTTAACTTTTTGGAAGGTCTGTGTCCCATTACGTCTGGCGTAAAAGTAACACCGCATTTCAGAAAAAGAACATCATACCAACAGTAAAACATGGTGGAGGTAGTGTGATGGTCTGGGGCTGTTTTGCTGTGAATTGCCATGAATTCTGCTGTCTACCAAAAAATCCTGAAGGAGAATGTCCGGCCATCTGTTTGTGACCTCAAGCTGAAGCGAACTTGGGTTCTGCAGCAGGACAATGATCCAAAACACACTAGCAAGTCCACCTCTGAATGGCTGAAGAAAAACAAAATGAAGACTTTGGAGTGGCCTAGTCAAAGTCCTGACCTCAATCCGATTGAGATGCTGTGGCATGACCTTAAAAAGGTGGTTCATGCTCGAAAACCCTCCAATGTGGCTGAATTACAACAATTCTGCAAAGTTGAGTGGGCCAAAATTCCTCCACAGCGCTGTAACAGACTCATTGCAAGTTATGGAAAACGCTTGATTGCAGTTGTTGCAGCTAAGGGTGGCCCAAACAGTTATTAGGCTTAGGGGGCAAACACTTTTTCACACAGGGCCATGTAGTTTTGGATTTTGTTTTCCCTTAATAATAAAAACCTTCATTTAAAAACTGCATGATGTGTTTACTTGTGTTATCTTTGACTAATATTTAAATGTGTTTGATTATCTGAAACATTAAAGTGTGACAAACATGCAAAAAAATAAGAAATCAGGAAGGGGGCCAACACTTTTTCACACCACTGTATAAGCTTAGGGCTGCTTTAACTGCTCATATACTAGGTTAAATAAAGGAATAAAAAGTGTCTACAGGAGTTTTTTACATAATTTTCTTTCAGACCAACATCTCCATGGACCATTAATCTGTCATTTAAGGATTATGTACTATTTAAACAGATGTTCATTTCTCAACACAGGAAGACACCAGCTGGACTTGTCTGTAGCAGGCTATGAGGAAAACATGCATTATACAGCGAGAGCCCATGTTTTATGAAATACTTCATCCATCAATGCAGGTAATTAATCAGTCACTTAGAAATGTAGAGGGTTTCAATAAATTAACCACATCTTGTTTGAAATTTGAAAAGGTCATGTGGACAAACATGTGAAGTTCCCTGAAAGCCAAACAGGCGACTGGACAGGTAGAGCTAGGAAGAGCAAAGAGGCACGGGATAGCATGTATTATATCACCTCAGAGAGGTTGTACTTCCTATCTGTGTGCAGGACACGTGTTTGACTGCTTATGTGTATTAGTCAGTGCTAGCTAGTATGAGCAAGACAGTAAAAATTGTATGTGATGCAAGAAAATTAAATGCTGATGCTGAATTAGCATTAGATCTTTTACTGTAATCAACATTGCTGATGTTGGCTAGCAAGCTGGTTAATGGTTATAACAAAGTATATACTGTATATAAAACGAGGCATTGGTGGCTCAGTGGTAGGTTTCTTGCCTATCATGTGGAAGGCCCGGGTTCGGTTCCCAGCCTCAACCCCAGTCACTGGATGCAGTGCCGGTCCCAAGCCTGGAAAAATGGGAGGGTTGCGTCAGGAAGGGCATCCGGCGTAAAACCTGTGCCAAGTTGTTGTGCGGACCAGTCGGTCCGCTGTGGCGACCCCGAACAGGGAGCAGCCGAAAGCAACTCTCATACTGTATATAAAACATTATTACTCTCCAAGTTATTTCATCTGCCATTTAGGTGTCATTTAAACAACTAGTTAATGTTACTAGCAGTTAGTTACTTACAATACAGCCTCTTGCATAAAATACACACACTTCCTGTATTGATCCTGACAAGTCGACACCTCAGGGGTTTGGATCATTGCAGCTCCACCGCTTCTCTGTCTTCTATTCAGTGAGATTCCTCATTTTTAGATCATAAAACACTTCACATTCATGTTCACCTCTGGTGCATCGTTTCATGAAACAGTGCCACACTCAATAAAGCTCAGTTACTATGGCAACTGCTCGACATGTTATAAAAGAACTTTTGAATTAAAAATCTCATTTGCTGCAAACATTAAAACACGTGTTATTTTATTGGTAGAATAATGTAAGTAGTTATGTGCAAATTACTACAATAAGATCAGAATTGCTTGAGTTATAAATGAATATTCATTCTACTAAATCCACATGTGTTTGTAAATGTAATGTAATTTCAATTATCTCCTCATTTACATCATGACCATTTGTATTGCAATAAAAAAACATATTACAAATGATATACTACATTTTAAGCTACAACTGTTAAGGCCATATGTTAAGTTTTCTTCACATATATGTTTAGTAAAGACACAAAGAGACAGACTTTGTGTAATTATGGGTTAATGATGTGAATGGCAATATTGCACAATTTTCCCCAGTTAAAATGCAGACCAGTTCTAGTCCCTACCTACACTGAAAGACAGCATGACCAGACATGAGTACTAAAATGTCAGGCATACAATATGCATTTGATATAAATATCACTATAAAGAGTGTACCAAAAGTCTTTTAATATATAGATATAGATATAGACACCAATCAGCCATAACATTATGAACACCTGCCTAATATTGTGTTGGTCCCCCTTTTGCTGCCAAAACTGCTCTGACCCATTGAGGCATGAACTCCACTAGATCCCTGAAGGTGTACTGTGGTATCTGGCACCAAGATGTTAGCAGCAGATCCTTAAAGTCCTGTAAGTTGTGCAGTGGGGTCTCCATGGAGCCATATGGGAATACCGTTTCCATGAAAGGGTGTACATGATCTGCAACAATGCTTAGGTAGGTGGTACATGTCAAAGTAATATCCACATGGAAGGATATAATTCCCAGCAGGATTCCCAGCAGGACATTGGTCAAAGCATGAAACTATGATGCACTTTGTATTCTGACACATTTCTATCAGAACCAGCATTAACTTCTTCATCAATTAGGCCATCCATGACCCTGTCAGTGTTCACCACTGTTCCTTCCTTGGACCACTTTTGATAGATACTGACCACCAGAGACGGCCCAAGGCATACGCGAACTAAGCGGCTGCTTAGGGCCCCGTGGCCACCAGGGGGCCCCCAAGAGTACATTAAATGACATCAGGTTGTTTTTTTTTTTTTTTTTTAATATATTATGTAAATGGACAATGGTTATTATACAAAATGCAATATTAAATAATAATATTAATAATAATAATAATAATAACATTACGATATTATGTTAACTGGCTGCAGGATGCAGTGAGAGAATAATCAAGGATTGAAAATAATTAGTCATATTGGTGGCACAGAGGGGCCCCCAAATAAAATTCTGCTTAGGGCCCCCTGAAGGCTTGGGCCGGCACTGCTGACCACTGCAGACCGGGAACACCCCACAAGAGCTGCAGTTTTGGAGATGCTCTGATCCAGTCGTCTAGCCATCACAATTTGGCCCTTGTCAAACTTGCTCAAATCCTTACTCTTGCCCATTTTTCCTGCTTCTAACACATCAACTTTGAGGACAAAATGTTCACTTGCTGCCTAATATATCCCACCCACTAACAGGTGCCATGATAATCAGTGTTATTCACTGAGGAGATAATCAGTGTTATTCACTTCACTTGTCACTGCTCATAATATAGTAATGCCTGATCGCTCTGTGTGTGTGTGTGTGTGTGTGTGTGTGTGTGTGTGTGTGTGTGTGTGTGTGTTGTGTGTTGTGTATATATACATACATATATATATATATATATATATATATATATATATATATACAGCCTTTGAGAAAAGATGAGAATATTGAAATCATTCTATGGATCAGGAAGCTGCTAAAGGTTGAGATGAACTTCACCAAGAAACTTAGCAAGCATGAAAAAACTGCAAAAGAATACTTTTGCAAAAGAAGGATGTTTTATTAAAAAAGTGTTTTCCCCTATGTATGACTTTTGTACACCTGTAGACAACAGCTACTCCCACTGATACCATGTTGTATACCAGTTACACTGTAGTCTCTATGTTCTCCAGTTCCCATGTTCTACAATCATAGCACTTGCATTTGGAATACTTTTCTTTACTCAAAGGATCTGTGCAAGAGGAGAAATGTTTTATTCATCAGACTTAAGGAAATGCTCTTGAGCTGTGCATGTGCTGTGTGAGGAGATTAAAGTGCTGGGTAAACAGCAAACTCACAGATTATTCATGGCCTTGCCGCAATTCAGAAGGGAGGAATTTCATTTGAATTTCTCATTTCTCATAGCCAGAGGATGCAACAAAGCTCTTTTTTAATATTGCAAACAAGATCCGTTTTAAATCCAGCGCTATTTCATAACATCAATGAGAAAAACACTTTTACAGTAACACCTCCACATCTGCACATTCATGGACTCCAGTCAGCCAATTATGTGGCAATAGTGCAATGTAAAAAAAAATCACAAGAGCTTCAGTTAATGTCCACATCAAATATCAGAATCGGGAAAAATGTGATCTCTGTGTTTTTGAGTATTTTCACTCTAGAGTTTAACCTGAATAATGCAAAAACATTGTGCTTAGAGTCACTTGAATTATATTTTTTATCTCATTGATATTTGATGTCAACAGTAACTGAAACTCTTGACCTGTATCTACATTATTGCATGCACTGCGCTGCTGCTACATGATTGGCTGGTTGGATAACTGCACACATGGACAGGTGTTCAAGTGTTCCTATTAAAATGGCCAGTAAGCACACATGTGCGAACAGTGACTTGTAATTGACCCTTCAGAAAGTGAAGTTCATTTTTGTCCTACTTTTGAAACGAGATGTGGGCTTGTGTTGTTTATGCCTGTGTTGTTTACTGGTGCTGAGCTCCTCCAGGGAGAAACTGTACTTTATTCTGAAGTAGCCAATCATGCACAGGAAGCATGTGAAAGCCTGAGTTAGTGCAATCCTCTCCGAAGAGCTGTTCAAGTGCAGCCTGGTTCGTTTTCTCTCTCTCTCTCTCTCTCTCTCTCTCTCTCTCCTCTCTCTCTCTCTCTCTCTCTCGCTCTCTCTCTCTCGCTCTCTCTCTCGCTCTCTCTCTCTCAATAAATCATCAAAGTGAAAATAAGTAACAAATCATGCAATATTCAAATATGAGTCACAAAATAGCATACAACCCACAAACCCATCCAAAGCATAATAACGTCTTCATATAATCATAATGTAATAATGTCACCACATCTAGTACTATATAAAAAAATTTTAGAAGGTTCTACAGGCTGCAAGCCCATCATAAGGCCTCCAGTTACGTTACATTCTCTGCTCAAAATCACCTGATGTGCGTCCAAAAACGCACACTGTGGGCATACATACTGCATTCGGTTCAGTACCCTACTCCTCGGCCATTGATACAGTGTTGATCAGTATATGTGTGTAGTATGAATACAATCAGGATCCTCCATGTTGGAAATGTCATGTGATCTACAATGCCATAATAACTGCAAATTTTTATTTTTATCTTTTTTTCAAAAAAACCTTTAACAAGTTAACACTGGACTCAGGTGTTTTTAAACAAGTAACAAAAGAACAATGGCTAATACCTATAGCTGTGTGAGCTTGTTCCCTCTACTGGCTTCTGGTACCTGAGTGCATCAGATTCAAAACACTGATGCTTACCTACAAAGCCAAAAATGGACCAGCACCATCTTACCTCAAAGCTATTATTACTCCTCACACTGCACAACGCTCCCTCCAATCCACTAGCACTGCTCGACTGTTCCCACCCTCTCTCAGGGTACAAGGTAGGTCTACATCAAGACTCTTCTCTGTTCTCATTCTCACCAAGGTGGTGGAAAGAACTTCCCCTAGATGTCCATACAGCCTGCACTGACTGTCTTCCAAACACCTACCTCTTCATGAAAAACTTAAACTAGCTCTTATTTTCCCTGTTTGTTTCATGTAGTGTTCTATGCTGATTAAACAAAATTCCTCCCAACACAATTTTTAGGCTGATGGTATCCTAAGCCTGTGACCTATTGAACCAGAGTTAATGTATTAATTGACTTTATTAAAAGAGACTTTAAAGCACTCTTGTACGTCGCTCTGGATAAGAGCGTCTGCCAAATGCCAGAAATGTAAATGTATAGCACTTACACTTAAAAATAGCCAACACACTGCATTCTGTCATTTTTGATCCAGACAGCTCTTCTACACTAATCTTACAGCTTTATGGGATAAATGACTGATGTTGGATGAGAAGGCCTGGCTCAGAGTCTCCGCTCTAATTCATCCCAAAGGTGTTCTATCGGGTTGAGGTCAGGACTCTGTGCAGGCCAGTCAAGCTCCTCCACACCAAACTCGCTCATCCATGTCTTTATGGACCTTGCTTTGTGCACTGGTGTGCAGTCATGTTGGAACAGGAAGGGGACATCCCCAAACTGTTCCCACAAAGTTAAGAGCATAAAATTGTCCAAAGTGTCTTGGTATGCTGAAGCATTAAGAGTTCCTTTCACTGGAACTAAGGGGCCGAGCCCAACACCTGAAAAACAACACCTGAATTCAATGATTTGGAGAAGTGTCCCAAAACGTTTGGCATTATAGTGTATATTTATTGAGTTTAATATTCGAATAGGAGGAGGAGGATAGTAAGTTCACAGAATATATCTATATTTAGGGAGACTGTTGAATTTATTTTACAATTAAAGGTTTGTTTTTGTTTTTATTTTAAAACTATTTGCAGAGAAATGGATTTGATTTGGAGAAAAGCATGATCAGGTTAAGTGCTTAACTACAAACACTGCACATTGCTGCTAAGAAGTCAGGGTGCATTTTCTTGCCCTCTAGTGGCCATTAGAAGAATACAGCCAACAAACCAATGTGCAACAGAGTGTGCTATTAGCAAACTGACCATAGCACTGGCTGAAAAGCATTGGCTTGTCATTTGGAAAATAGTTATTTGCAGGCTATCACATATGTTACACATCAATGCCAGAATCCATACAAGCATGCAAGCTTTTCCTTGTGCGCGGTCTCCACTTCTTTAACCAAATATACTGTTTATGCACATAGCAAAAGAAAGCTCAATTTGGGTCTCATCTGAATAAAATACAAGAATAAACATGATTTCCTAATATATGCAAGTATTAGAAGTATTAACACAATGATTAGAAAATATCTTACAAGAATCATTTCTGTTAGAGGAAAGCAGTTTTGTATTGTTCATTTATAAAAAATAATTTCTGTGATAGTAATGCTGAAAGTGAAAGTGCATAAACAAATGGCACTAAAGTAAAAGCTTTCAGTACCATATCATATGAAAAGTATCTGATTAAATATTCATAGGGAAAACTGTGCAAGACTGACAGTTCGGAGTTTGTTCACACTCAACTGTCTAAGAAATCTGTCTGAGAGACTGCAGTTAGAGAGATGATTGAGACCGTGGCAGATTTGCAACCATTATCTTCCATCAGAGCTGCTCAGAAGGAACAAGAATATCCTGCCATCTGGGACACTCCATCACAAACGTAATTATTCACCCCCCTTTCAGCAGAAAGGTTTGTTCTCCTGCATAATAACAGTCTTCACAGCAGACAAAGTAAAAACTACACTAGTAATAGAGTAGTAATGTAGAACAGAATTGTATATTAAAATACAATGCAGGGGTATCAATAGATCTGTTGTATTTTTTATTATAATAAATCATTTTTTAAAATATTTTAGTGCAAGCTAATTAAGCAAATTTTTTTTATAACCTTTTCACTCAATTTTTCTGAGGGTGCCAATAATTTTGGAGCTGACAGTGCATACAGGGAAGCGTCTCACCTTGTCATCCTGTTGGAAGGTGACTTTCTTGCTCTCCGATCGAGCTCGGCTCAGGCGCTGGCTCATCTTGTCTCTCAGTAATGCCGTATAGCCCACATGTTGGTAGATGGGGTTAGTGGTCATCTTGGCAATGTACTCAGCTGCTTTGGTCTCGATGTAGAGAGTTATGAGGCCATCAGTGACCAGGTCATGCACCGACTCAAACCGCTTCTCCCCCACGAAGTGTTTGCCATCGTAGAAGAGCCTGTAGTTTAGAGTCTGGCCTCCAAACCTGAGAGGCAGAGAGGAAGAAAAGAGGTGGATGAATTTGCTAAGATAACAAAAAACCTCCTGTACAGTACTTTAGTTTTTCTTTACTGATACAAGAACAAGAACAACTGAAACTGGCTAGTAAGTGCAGTTGTTGTGTCAACATACAGTACAGTCACATAAAAGACACATTTTGTATAGCGTGTTCATGAACTGCACTGAACCAAAACTACTTTGTACTGTCCTGACATGGGATAAAAGTCCATAAGGACAGCTTCGATAAAACATTCTCTCTTTGGTGTTTTACTGTTTAATAGACTTCTAATTCACATTACACAGTCATATACACTTGGAAGAAATAAGTATAGAAAAACTATATATAAAAATATATATAAAATATAAAGTATTTTTTATTTAATGCATTTCCAGTGCATATATCCCACTTCAGATTTACACACAGAATGTCTTTTGACCTTGTACTTATGAATATGAACAAAAAGTATTCATAAACATAAAGAAAAAAGAATGGTTTTGTAAGTCAAATTAAAAATAAAAACCAGAAAACAAACAAACAAATAAATAAACAAACAAATATATAAAAATTAAAATTGTATTATCTATTAATACATTTTATTTTATTTTTCTTTGGACACTATATTTAAGCATAAAGAAAAAAGAATGGTTTTAAAAGTAAAAATAAAAATAAAAACCAGCAAATAAGTAAGCAAGTAAGTAAGTAAATAAATAAATAAATGAATACATTAATGCATAAATCAATCAATCAATCAATCAATCAATCAATCAATCAATTAATTAATTAATTAATTAATTAATAAAAAACTGTATTATCTCTAATTAATACATTTTATTATTATTTTTTTTTGTACACTATATTTAAGGAACATTACACAAGCAGGAGTGCTGTTACAATGAATATCAGCACGGCTGTGATTCGGCCATAGGCATGCAACTAAAATAACTCGAGAAATCCTTGCATGGCTGTGCCAAACTTCTGAATTGCATCCCATTGAAAATTTATGGAGGATTTTATAACTGCTAGTCCAGTAGACTAACCTTGGGGAATAGAAGACAATTTGGCAAAAGCCACAAGTGAACCACAAAGCTGCAGAAAGCTAATGACTTCATACAGTAGACATCTCAAAGCTGTAACTGGCAACAGGAGCTTTACAACAATGTGCTGATGTTAATTTATGGTGTCTGAATTCTTTATCCCCCAATCAATTTTCAATGACTATGATAATCATAAAAGATTTTTTATGGCTATAAATATATACTTTTTCTGGTCACAAGTACAAATATTTGGCCTCACTTATCATATAATCGTATAATCCAAGCTGAACTAAAATTAGTCACCGGATTTACAAATGTTTCCACAACACTGATTTTTGTGTGTGTGTGTGTGTGTGTGTGTGTGTGTTAATAAGTTGATATGTGCAGAAGTACACAGAGAGCTAGAAGCACAATATGACCACTAAACAGAAGAACAGAAAAGGCAGAATGGAAGCATTTATTTTGTTATAATAGAATGACCTTTTATTTTGCCTTAATTTATTATGCATACTTTATTATTCATACTTGTTAATTAAATGCTATAATATAAAAATGGATTGTCACATTAATTCCTGTAATCCCTGATCTAGTGAACTAGAACTTTTTTAAAGCAAATCCAAAGCAATTCTGCTCTGGATAAGTGCATCTGTAAAAAAAAAAAATTAAAAATTAAAAAAGAAAAAAGACATGCAATGTAAATCGACAGTATATGATTTGAGGTTAAACAAACACAGGATCACATTAGTTCTTACATTAGTACTTTAATCTTCGGATGTACACACACACACACACACACACACACACACACACACACACACACACACACAAACACAGAAACACAAGCACGATATGAACGTATTTTCGAGAAATTATTGCATTTAATAAATACCACATTTTTGTGTAAATGCTCTATGAACTATTTATGAATAAATCTGTTCATATTCAACCAAATATAGACCCAATGGTTACGGACAGCATGTGCAGTCAGTAGTAGGTGTATATACTGTATGTGGGTGTATACAGTATATGTGGGGTCTCGATGAAAATATGTCTTTGTGTACATCTGTTTAAGGATGTGCATGTGGAAGCACATACCTCAATGCAAGTGTAAATGTTCCAGGTTGCCGCTGGCTTTCTCTGATGAGGTAAGCCCCTTCGGCTCCATCCAGAAGCTCATCTGCCTCCTCTCTAGAGATCAGCCCATGGAACCTGCAGCAAGAACCCCATAACACAATCACACTTCCTTACACACACACCTGCTACACACTTGTTTTATTTGGGTTAAATAAACTCAGACAGTACAAGACTTAATATCATCATTCCTCAGCCATATTGCAACAAATCCCACTCCTGTGTGAGCACTGACAAGTAGTCGGAAGTGTTGAAAAAACTGACGTCTCTGATGCTTTCACACAGCTCAGATATAGTCTGAATTGCTGAATGAATTGGCACTATAGAAAAACAAGCATGCTGTGTTTCCCATGGCAACAGTCCCATTGTCTCAGCACACATCACTGAACCTTAATTTACACCTGATGCAAAAATATGGTAGGGAACAATACAGGTCACCGATGTGACCCACTGGAACAGAATACAAAGTGCACATTTGTGTTTATTCCGGTTTCCCCTGTTGATTAATGAGTAACTTTACTGTGCTCTACGACTACAGTTTACACAATAGTCACATTGTTGGACTGAAACTTTAAACTGGTTCACAACATGTAAAGCAGAAACTGAAAGTTTGTCATCTGATTGAGTGAATCTCTATAAGGTTTATGTGATAGGGAAAATGAAGCAGACATGACATGAAGCGGGACGAGCTGTTGTGGTTTGTGTTTTTTTTTAGGCATGACAGTCATTCATCTCACAGAACTGAAACTATTTGTGGTTGAGATGCAGTCTATTTAATGCGACTAAACATTTGTTTGTCATTTTAGTCATTCTATCATTAATAATCACTGAACTTTTACTTTCTTTCTCACGTTCTCAGCATTCACCTGATATCAGGAAACCTTATCCCGTTTCTATCTGTGACTGTAAATTGTAGGCTGTTAGATTGTAATATATAATTCTTTAACACATTAGCCAAGTCTACGCACTTATAACAACAATCTAACCAAAAAAAAAACCATTTCTTTTTAGAAGAACCAAAAAAGCTTGTAAAAAACAACATATTCAAAAGAACCTTGTGTTCCAGTTACATGCCAAATTAATGCATCTTTATTAGCCTCTCTCTCTCTCTCTCTCTCTCTCTCTCTCTCTCTCTCTCTCTCTCTCTCCTATTCATATTTCCACATATTAACACCCACACATCCAGACATTTGCAAAACAATGAATTCCACTTATAGCCGACGTGTCTCATCAGCGAGCTGCATGTCAGACTGGAAAAGTGAAAATAATAAAATGAGACACTCACTCTCGACCATAGTACTTGGGCCTGCTCTTGATCTGAAAAAAAGAGAAAAAAATGAACTGGTGAAGACAAACAGGTTTATATCACCCAGTACACTTTCCTAAATCTCATCTTGCACAGGCAAGTCTCTACAAATCCAGTTTATGCTCAGTAATGGCTTCAAATGACAGGCTGGGTGCCGATATTAATTCTATCCAGTAACATCCACTATATCATTACAGATATTGAGTAAATCTTGATCATATATACAGTAAGGGCATAAGAATGAAGTGTTTAATGGGGAACGTAGTAATTAATGGATTATAAGCTCAGGTAGGATTTCACACAGAAGTGATTCATGATTATTTATGCAGCAAAGTATAATGGCATGCAACTTTACTGACCTCCTGTGGACATGTTATTCTCTTTGGTCTGGGCGCCTCCTGCTGTAGCTGGTACACTATGACACACAAACACACACACACTTTCTAAATGCAGCTGTAAGATTAAACAATTGAAAAGTCTTTCATTCTAAGTGTCAAAAATGTCAGTTGAGAACTATTACACTGCAATAAAAGTGCCCTGCAGACATTCATGTTGAAGACACTGTTGAAAGCATTAGGCTTACGAGTTATGTTTTAATCATCTTTACACAATATTACATTGCCATAATATCCAGTAATGTTTACCTCACTTATATTATACTACCAGAGCTGTCATCCTTTTAGCTCTGCAATTTAACCTCTGGGTATGCCTGTATGCATTATAGCTCAAAAAGAAAAAGCCATTTCTTCTTAAATAAATGGGAACCAATCAACACTGGCATCTAGTGGAAGCCCCGCCCCCTTCCCCACATCTCTCATGCTCTTGACTGTACTCATGTTTTCTTCGTTTCCATCACAGTAAATGGAGGGTATTTGAAGTTAGCTGATTTAAATTAACATCTATCAATATATTTTTGACTTATCCATCCTTAGTACAAGTACAACCCCCTCTGAAACTACGTGAAAGACGTGCATTTGAGATCAAAAATGAATATTGCATACAAGACTAGTATGTCAGCTTTCATTTGCTGATATTTAGAACATGACACCTTTTGTTTGTTTTTCAAGAGATCAAACATATTGGAACATATGACTGACAGATGTTTCTTTTTGCCCAGATGTGCCCTGTTAGATTGATTGTTTAAATAATAAATATCTGTATGTCCACCCTTGGTTTGAGCCCTGGGTTTCACCTGTGAAGACTGTCTTTGTTGTTTAAAAGGATAAACCAATATGAAGACCAGAGAGCTGTCTATGGAAAAAAGAGAAAGCCTTTTTGAAGCTGAGAAAAAGGGCAAATCAATCATAGCTATTGTACAGGAATTTGGCATAGCCAATATAACAATTAGGAATGCCGTGAAAAAGAAGAAACCACTGGTGTACTAACAACCAGACACTGAAAAGGTCAGCCAAGGAAAACAACAGCAGGTGATGACAGAACCATTATGAGTTTTGTGAGGAAAAAAAATCACTAAGAACTTCCACAGGGCAGGAGTGAAGGTATCATAATCTATTATTTGAGAAGACTTTGTGAGCAGAAATATAGAGGCCATGCTACAAGATCTAAACCACTCATCAGCAGTAGGAACCAGAAAGCCGGACATGACTTCTCATGGAAGTCCAAGAATGAGTCACAAATTGTAGAACTAAAACTATCTTCTACCAAAGTGATGGAAAGGCCAAAGTGTGGAGAAAAAAAGGATCTGCTCATGATCCAAAACATACAAGCCCATGGGTCAAGCACACTGTAGGTCGAGTCATGGCTTGGGCTTGCATGGCTGCTTCTGAAACACTAATCTTTAATGATGATGTTACTCGTGATTATAGCAGCAGAATGAATTTAGACATCTACAGAAACATTCTGTCTGCCAATTTACAGAGAAATGCACCATCATGCATTAATACAATGAGCCAAAACACACTGCCAACACAACAAAGTACTTCATCAGTAGTGGGAGGTTTTAGACTGGCCAAGTCAATCACCAGACCTCAATCGAAATGAGCATGTAATTCCAATACTTTTGGAGGGGACTGTGTTTAGTTAACATCAGTGAACTATTTTGGTCAAAAATGGCTGATTTTGGGCCTTCTTTCACCTAAAAAAAAATCTAACACATTACAAATACTGTTAATGTGATGATAATTAGAAAGTGATTAAATACACTGCTTTTGCTCTTCTGTGCCAGTCAGTGCTAACACATTCAGCAGTGGCATTCGTAGTGAAAATCTACTATGTAGACATCAGACAAACGTTTTATAAAAGGAAAATATATGGCTAATAATTATTGTCTTTTCCACTGCTTAATGAGCAATGCTGCAAAATTGCCTAAATATTCACCATCCACCTGAGTTTTAATAATTGTGGCTGCCAGTAATGGCTCCTAATTGCACCACTGCACCAATATTATTACAGCCACTATAATGATGACTTACCTTACCCACAATTTTTTCAGCTATTGATTCATCTTTAGAATTAAATCATTTATTGCTATTTTTAAAACAGTAGCGTTTGAGCAGGGAAAAAATCCTATAATATTTGGCCTATTTACTGCAACCCTACAGTGCACTTGCTGAGTCTTGCTGTCCAACAATTGTATTGTCCTTCTGCTTTTTCCTTTTAATTCACCATTAATTGCTACACTTAAGCAGGAAACAGTGTAGGATTTCAAAATGTCAGTAGTTTGTTGGCTTTTTACAGTCTCACTCTCTCACTCGAACACAAAGGACTATAAATCACAATGGATTATATGAGAGTGATTATTTCAGTGCAGAATGCATGTCCTCAGACACATGCAGCATATTTATTTATTAATCCTTCTTGCTGGAACTCAGAGGTACACCAGCATCAGCTGTCGGCACAAAAAGGCAAGAGAATGGATGTGGATTATGCATGCGTACTTGGGCATGTTGATAAATTCAGTGAAGAATGAAGTGGATTAGGGGAAGCTGATGGATCAATCAGAGCCAACAATGAGTCAAATACAGAATAGTGCAGATCAGTGTTTCAGGTTTAGACGTTACTCTTTTGCCTCACATGTCTGTTTCTTCTCCTGGTCTAATTCTAAACTATTGAGCTACTAAGTTCAACAGCAGTTAATGATCACCGTTGCCAACAAAACTTCTATAGCAATGGATCACACATTATAAAATTCCAGGTGCTTTCCATTTTCAAGCTCTGACTCAGGAGTAAGTAATACATGTATTATTAGTTCTCCAGTTGTTGCAGATTCTCTGTTTTGGTATTAACGTATGTTATTATTTTACTTTTTAATTCATTATTTTAAATTCTTTTTTTATACATTTCATCTCCTTATGCTTATTTGCGTACTGTATATTTATGCCTTATCTTTTATTTTATCCTGTACATTACTTTTTCATTTTAACTTCACTGTATAACACTTTCAGCTAGTACATGTATATAAATATTACTATAGTTAAAGTTTACTATATTATTATTATTACAATAAAGTAATAGCGGCATATGAGCACAGCATGACTAGATGGACTGATCAGGATGTAAAAACAGCGGCAGATGTCCCGGGGCACTTGAGGGTGATATGGGCTAGAAGTGTCCTTGATGACTTCATTAGAAAACAGGCTCTCCTGGACAGCAGCGTGGTCTTTGGGACCTGTGGCAGATTTGCCGTGTGGGAAGCAGGAAGGCATCCGACTGGGTGTTTTTATCAGAGGGCACTCAGGACAAGCAGTGAAGCCTGGACAATGTCCAGTAAACATGATATGGACATGGCCAAGCCAGAAATACAACACAGAGAGTATGGGGTAGATATACGCACACTACCATTATGGGCTCCAAAGAAGATCAGAGCATGTCCGATGCACCAACCACAATGCAATGCGGTGTCTGCTTGCAGAACCGAGGAGCGCAGCTACAGGGTGGATTATGACATGTTCTATGACAAGAACTACAAAAATAGCTCTTGGCTATAGGGTCTTGTTTTGCTTCATTAAGTATTTACACAGCAATATATTATTTCTAGTCTGACTTAAAAACACAACATGCTGAAGAAAATGGTCTGGGGTTACACTGGCAGTCAAAAGTTTTATTACACCTTAATCACTATTACTGCAACAGACCAAAGAAAATGAAACAGAATAGAATAATCGTTGTTGAACTTTTTAACTAGTTGCTTTCAGATTCCAATACGGCTCTACATGTGTGTTATTAAATCAGTGAAGTTTATAGATACAAAATTCCAACAGTGATAGCAGCATGATACAGATGGCTAATGTTGATCATTGCTCATTTTGCAAACATTTAAAATATTCTGAATATTTAAAACCCATTCATTAAAAAAAAATGCAAAAATAGAGGTAGTATATGCATGTGGATGGATAGATGCCAGCTTCCTGTGTGCTTAGTAGCTACCAATATTTCTGATTTAGATATTCTAATATTTAAAATAAAAAATTATTGCATAGACAGTCATATAAACATGTAGGGCTTAAGATCAATGCCAAACTTTGGTAAGAACAACAAGTGACTGCAATAGTATCAAATGTATCGCATCTTAGATACAACTATCGTCTTTTATACTACATTGCTCTATGGCACAAAGTGACAAAGTGAATAAAAAAATATTGGCTGTTTCACAAATCATACATTAACATAATAAACAGTGATAAACAGGGCAAATAGTCTTCCCTCTAAGCTAACAGATAATTTACGATATAAACAAATACATTTTCAATTTACAGTAGGAGGGCTGGCAGTAATTACTTTCATTAAAATTTTTCACAGTAAAGTTAATGATATTTGACTGTGTTACTACAATATAGCCTCAGTGGTGTTACAGTTGTTAAGTTGTTAAGTCTCTGAGACTGTATAATCTGCCAGAGCTGTAAATATTTTCCCAGAATAACACACGGGCTGCTGTATCAAGCTGTAAAATACAGTTGTAGCATTATATTCGTAATCTAAAGAACAGTTTTAGCACCATTCTGACACTATAAAGATGCCATTCCCAAACAAATATTATTTTTAGCATGCAGACAACTGATATAGATATTATTTTCATTTTTATTTATTATCTGAAAATAATTTTTAGAGGTATAACGATGTAAAATTCGATATGATACAATCCACTTTCGACTCCACAAAAAGAAGCACTGCCTGCACATTTATATGGACATTTTCACTGAAGAGTGCTAAGTAAGCAATTTATTTCCTAATCCACCTGCACACCTACTCATTCATGCAGTTATCTAATCAGCCAATCGTGTGGCAGCAGTGTGATGCATAAAATCATGCATACAGCGCAGCAGCTTCAGGTATCAACCATCAAAATGGGGAACAAATGTAATCTCAGTGATGTTGACTATGGCATGATGTCCCTAGAGTTGTCTCAGAGTGGTGCAATAAAGACATAAACAAGCTGTTCTGTCTGCAGATGTACGCTGAATGTTTTTTCTTTAGACATTAGGCAATGGCCAGACTGCTTAGAGTAGACAAGGCTACAATATTTCAAAAGACGTCACTTGGTCGGATGAGTCTCGATTTCTGAGATGGTAGGGTCAGAATTTGGAACCAACAGCATGACTCAAGTATTGACCTTGTGTCAACAGTGCAGGCTGGTGGAGGTGGTGTAATAGTGTAGGGAATGTTTTCTTGGCACACTTTGGGCCTGTTAATACCAATCAATCATCACATAAAAGCCACAGACAATTTGAGTACTGTTGCTGATCATCTGCATCACTTCATGGCCACAACTTACCATCATCTAATAGCTACTTCCAGCATGATAATGCAGCATGTCACAAAGCAAAAGTCTCTCAAACTGGTTTCATAAACATGACAATGACTTCAGTGATCTTCAATCACCTTCCCGGTCACCAGATCTGAATCCAGTAGAAGAGAAGATGCAGTAATGTCAGCATGGACCATCCCAAAATGGAATGTGGAATCCATGCCACAAAGAATTGAGGCTGTTCTGAGAGCAAACAAAGGCCTTTCCCAGAATTTGTATAGTTTTCCTAATAAAGTGTCTGGTGAGTCTATATAATAATAGTATAATTACAGTATAATAATTTAAATGTAATAATCACACAACGTTTGTGTGATCGATTTAGATGCTCAGCAGGGTATAATAAAACAAAAGCTAAAAAGTTGCATCGAATCTAACAAATTTGAACAAGTTTTTAATGATGTGTCTTATAAGAGAGCATGTCTGAAGCACGGGGCTTTTCCTATTCTGTTGTTAGCTAACGGTGTTCATGCAGCGCTCTGTAGACCTAGCTGTGTCTGTGTGCTTGAATCCTGTGTTCTCTACTACGGAATAACCGAAAACTGAAAGCTTTCACATCGCTGTGAGGATTTCTTAAGCCTGGACTGAATCAGCGAGGAAAAGCTGAATACAGGAGAACGTTTGCTATGCATGCATGTGTGGTTTCCTTTTATGTCTAGCTTTAGAGAGATACACAGACTGGTGATGTCAGTGCAGATGTGTGGATGTGTGGTATTAGCACTGGTGATTCTACACACTGTAACACTTTGGTCCACCCTTCATTGGCCATCAAGGTCACAACTTACTAGGAAGCCAAAGAAATCCCAAACACCAGGACTTAAAGATTTGTGCCTGACAGAAATATTGATTTTAATATTGACAAGCTTTATATTAGCTTACTTCTTTAAATCCCAGCAGCAGCTCCTGATTCGAGAAAATTGCTTTTTTATTGGAGGAAGGGTGGGCTTGATTAATTTTACATTTTGAATCCATCTCACGTAATATAACCAGTATTTTAGAACAGCTTACTGTATTGGTATTTCACTTACAGTAGGATTTCCATATTGGTGGCTGGTAGTCCTCAGGATCTGTAAATAGAAAATAAAAGAGGTCAGTATAGTGGCATGTCGAAATGCAAGTCTATATCTATGTAAGTGGGTGATGAAATAGAGTTCCATCACCATGTTATTCCCACCTCATCATGTCACTGGCATATTTAGTGTCAGTGGAGAGATAGGGTTGTGTGCTTCAAGGTTATTACGTTGTTTCATTAGTCTGAGTTGCTCTGTGCTTAAGCAATCGTTAGCAGTCACACACCTCTGCCGATTCCATCTCCAATCCCTCAGGGAGCACCGCAGTTTAATGCTGAATCTATTTAGTCCTCTTACGAAAGGAGAATCGATATACACACACATTAAGTCACCCACACACTCACACCAACACGAGCTAAACACACCAAATGATGCATCACTTACCCGTAATAATACATATAATCCATAATGATGTCATGAACGTGCACGTGAAAGAGCGGTACAAAGCAAATTAGCAGAGCTGCTGACAGTGCAATATTAACCAAATCAATTCATACATAAGAAGAAGTTTCGTAATTGTCTGCCTATTAGAGCTCAAAAATTGGTTTCATTTAGGACTCATATTGGAATTTGCAATAGAAACAGGAAGAAAAGAGCTGTTAAACACAATTCAGCAGTATAAAGCTATACAACTAAATACAAAATACAGGTTTCAGGTTTCCCTGCACTCATTTTACCTAACCGTATCAAGTTGTGATGAGGGAATATGGCATGAAATGTTCCCACTTTAGGATTAGAATGTTTTAGTAAAAGAACTAGACTTATTGAGCACTTTATTAGGAACACCTTTACACCAACATATCCATGCAATTATGTAATCTGCCAATCGCTGGCCAACCATCAGTTTCGCGGAAAAATGAGATCTTGATTTCAGGTGATTTTGACAGTGGCATTATTGGTGGTGACATACAGGCTGGTTTGAGTTTCTATAACTGCTGATCTTCTGGGACTTATAGACACACTCTCTAGAGTTTACTCTGAATTGGTGCAATGAAGTAAAAACATCCAGTGAGTGACAGTTCTGTGAAGAGAAACTTCTTTTTGATGATTTGGACCAAAAATAATCATTCTGTACAATTGTGGCAAGCAGAAAAGCATCTCAGAATGCAACTCAAGGCAAACGAGCTACAGCAGAAGGCCATGTCTTTGAGCCAAGAACAGAAAGCTGAGACTACAATAAGCATAGGCTCAACAAAACTGGACATAGATGAGAAGATCTGAATGTGATGCTGACAGCATGAATTCATGGACCATCCTGCCTTGTGTCAACAGTCCAAATTGGTGGAGGTGGTGTAATGGTGTGGGGAATGTTTTCTTGGTACACTTCGGGCCAGTAAACACCAATCATCTCAACATGGTTCAGAATCTCAAAGGAATATTTCCAACATCTTGTGAAATCCATGCCATGAAGAATTTTGAGAGCAAAGGGAGGCCTGACCTAGTTATAGTGTTCCTAATAAAGTGTCCAGTAAGTGAATATCAACAGAAATCTAACAGATGTATTTTATTGAGAGGAAAAATAACCCCATATATATTAAAGCATAATTTCTAATACATTTCATGATAGCTAGGGAGCACAGTGGTGTAGTTTTGTTTCATGTGTCTGTCTGGGTTTTCTCTAGGTTCACCTCACTTTTCATCTCCCTGTCCAAAAACATGCGGGTAGATGGATTTGCTAAGTCCTTTATAAGGACTCTGGGCTTTCAAAGTCATTACTGAACTTGGAAATAATTTACTGTATTGTAAACATATTGCACTGTGATCTAAACACACTGAAATTGGAACTCTTGCTATTCACAAAAGATGATAAAAAAAAAAAAATTGAACAAGTAAATAATCAGGCAAAAACCTACTCAGGACACCATGCGATAAACAGGACATATTAGATATAAGCATTATGTCATGTAACAGAAACTCAGGATGTATTTAACATCTTAAGTAATGTGATAATGTGATAATGTGTGAACAGAAACTGTTGAGCTGATTTTCAGGTCAAATGGTCAATAGAGCAGTACTGTCTCTAAAGACACTGCAGGTATTAGCACCTGTCCACTGATCAGACTGATCTGTACAAACCATTCAGGGTTACACGTTACTGATACACAGTAGTGTACAAGATCATGTGTAGCTATTAGTCAGAATCCTTCAGATTGTCCCTGCTCTTTATGAGTAAGACATCCTTCACTTCTCACCAAGAAATGGGCAGAATATCACAGTTTTAGAGCACAAACCTTTTATGGAAAATAGAGTAAAAATAAGAAATTTTAGTTTTGTTTTTGTTTTTTTTCTTAGCATTTGTCCTGCGCAATGGCAGGGTCTGCTTCTTTTTAGCGGATAATTTCTGGTCCACATGATTTGGCACAGGTTTTATGCCGGATGCCCTTCCTGTCGCAACCCTCCCATTTTATCCGGGCTTGGGACTGGCACTGAGAGTTAACTCTTCAGTGGCTGGGTGGGTGCCCTGCCCGGGAATCGGACCTGGGCCGCGGCAATGAGAGCACGGGATCCTGCCGCTGGACCACCAGGAGGCCCTAAAAATAAGAAATTTCAGTAAAAGGAAATATTCTATAGAGGAGATAAAAGCTTAAACGTGTAGCAAGACACATTTTTTTCTATACACTAACTATTAATGTTTGCGTGTTTGAATCCTGTGTTCTCTACTACGGAATAACCGAAACTAATAATTTCTCAATTTCAGTTTTTCCAAGTTCTAGAGGACATAGAAGATTCTTCCTAGAAAACATATGAAAAGATATATGAAAATAATATAATAAAAATAATATGAAAAGGTAGCACACAGACAATGCTTCCTTACTCTGGTTGCTAACTGCATTAGCAACCAGATGTGTGAATGTGCTGGAAAATTAAAAATTTCACGAAAAACCTGTACTTCTTATACACTGTTGCTTTTTGATTGCTTCCTCTGCCTGTTTGTGCAGGTTCCAACAAAAACAAGATCAAGATTTTCCTTATCGTTAAATGAAAATACCCCAAATACTTGAATCTGCACCCAGGACCAATTCTGGGCTCATTCAGGAGCAGGGCTTATAATTGCAGGTTTGTATTTATATAGCAGAAATCCTTCTGATCAAGTGCACAATTCCATACAAGACTTTTTTGTGCATGCAGGTTTGCAAAATGGCTATAAAAATAGTTCATTTGTTAGCATTTTTTAAAAATTCATTTCCTTTGGTACCAACACTTTTAGCAGGGCTTTTCGGGTGCATGGCATGTCATCATGCAGTAAAACCTGCAAATGAGGAGTTGTGCTCATATCAAATAAACTAATCCTTGACTTGCCACAAGTGGCTTTCTCACAAGGATGAGATATAATACTCTGGGCTTATGAAAGGCTGAGGTTATACATCAATAAAGCATTCTGTCTCCTTTGCTGACCATAACAACCTCTTGTCATGAAACTTGCAAAAGGAAGCAATGTGACTAGATGAACCAATCCCGTTACTCGATATGCAGCAGAGAGCGGTGTTTTCAAGAGAAAAAAAACTTCAGCTCTACAGACTATTCCTGGGCTCCAAGGAAGTTTTCACCAACTGTACCAAATTCCAACAAAAAAACAACCGAAAAGCATTTTTTTATATCACTGCTGTATAGCACATACACATGTTGTTATTTAAATGAGATAAATGGCATTGCTGAGTCCAGGCCACACTGAACCACCATAACTGACTTATACTCATTACTGAACAGTGCCAACTCCTTCCACATATTATTAGAAGTGATTATAAAACATATATAAGCCATTATTTTCTTTTTTGCCCCAGAAAACATTTGGCACGATTGGCTGTTCGATGCAAGTCCCACAGTGATTAATCTCGAGCCTGATTGTCTAAAGCTGGACTGGCAGAGAAATGAGTGTCATTAGATGAGTTAACCACAGTTGCGTTTGTTAGGTTTTGTTTAGTCTCGTAAGCCAGACCTCTAGAGAGTCTGGTGTGTTTTGTCAATAAATGTGGCCAAAAACCTAATTCCACAGAAAGAGGCAATTTAACTGACATGGCAGATAACCAACCACAAATCTTTTCCCGCAGCCTGTCGGCAAACATTTACTCGGCATTGAGTGCGTCACACAAAACTCCCACAAATCTCCGTGCAAACAGCTCACACACTTTTATATACACGGAAGAGTGAGGAAAGTCGATCAGCCTTTACATTTCTGTAGGTTGTGGCCAAAAACTGTTTCCAGTGGGTGGATTGTCTGAGGCTGCATGTACAGCAGGAACTTCATTAGAATCGTTACGTGAAATAGGCTCCTGATGATCCTGTGCTTGTGCGCTGGTCTCTGTGGATTCATGTCTTATTTCAGGCTGGGTGTCTTACTCTCTGTCAGCACTTTCATGTTTCAGCCAGTCAGCACTTTTCCACCGCATTGCCTACACAAACAAACACAGAGCACATATACAATCCCCCCCCCCCCCCCCCCCCCACACACACACACAACACACACACTCACTCCAGAGACACTTAAGAGTTTAACCAGAACCACGCTGTTTTATCCAAACCAACCAGCCACACACACACACACACACACACACACACACACACACACACACACACACACGCCAACACCTTCAAGAAGCATCAAACAGTTCATGAAAGAAAAGTCTTTTTTTTTCAGCCAGTTAGAACTTTCTGTCACGTTAATGATTAGCTGTTCCAACAGTTGAGTCATAGTGCATTCCTTACACGTAAAATATCTCCCCAAACACGTCACCTCCAGTCTAGGAGTGTGAGACAAATGCAACCAATCTGACATGTCTTTAGAGGAACATACTAACCACATGGCTTTGTCGTGACAACCGTGCAGACACTCAGACACCTAAATTCTGAGTCGCATGCGGCTTATAGCAAAGCTAGGATTTCATCTTGAATCTTCTTGCTAAGCGAATGCTATTAGCCAGTAAGGCGCCTAGGGAAGACAAGTGTATTTATTGCCTTATTAAGAATACAGATTTATCCCCGGGTCAGCAATTATGTGCAATCACTGAAAAGCCCATGATGTTTGAGAGATTTTGCACTTTTATTTTTGCATAGTATTTCCATCAACAAGTACTGTACATCAGAACTCCACCAGACAACATACGACAATATCACTTCATTTCTCTTGATTAAAACAGCAAATCAAGTTTACATTAAACAAAACAGGTCTAGGGAATGTGTACAGTGTTAGAAATTTAAGCAGCATATTCCAGCTACTGTGTATATCATTGCCTTAAATAATACACATTTTCTGTTCATTAAGTAAGAAATAAAACACAATCCTTTGTTAGGGGAAAATAATCAATAACAGCGTGGTGTCATGAGGCTCAACGCTGATTATTTTCCACTAATCATCATCCTGAAGTATTTTATTTTAATGTTAACAGATTTCCATTCACTAAAGAAGATTTCTTATTTTAGTCTGTTCATAGTTGCATTTAATGTTGTTCCTTATGTTCATTGTCTGCCGCTTAGGGTCACGGGGAGCCTGTGCCTATCTCAGGCGTCATAGGGCATCAAGGCAGGATACACTCTGGACGGAGTGCCAACCCATCGCAGAGCACACACACACACACACACACACACACACACACACACACACACACACAACGGACAATTTAGAGATGCCAATCAACCTACCATGCATGTCTTTGGACTGGGGGAGGAAACCGGAGTACCCGGAGGAAACCCCCGAGGCACGGGGAGAACATGCAAACTCCACACACACATGGCAGAGGTGGGAATCGAACCCCCAACCCTGGAGGTGTGAGGCAAACGTGCTAACCACTAAGCCACCGTGCCCCCGTTCCTTATGTTTAAACAGCTATAAACAGTCGCTTTGTCACCAGTCTGTGTTTCTCTCTCTTGAGGTTCATTTAAAATAATGCAACTTGTCACAGTACTAACCTGAAGACTTTCCTGGTTTGGAAAACTCAACCGATTAACTTTTAACGTACGTCGACTGCTTTAGCCATAACAAATAACTACTAAATGGTTTGAGTAGTATTAGAGGCTTGATTCTAAATGATAATGAATTAAAATGATTATTATTAATTGATTATAATGTGATTTGTGATTTGCATGGCAAGGAGCGCTACTGACATTACTGACCCATGCTGTTATAAATGAATCAATACATTTTATCATCACTTTTAATCAACACAATTAATCAACACTTAAAGTAGGGTTTTATATGTTTTTTGAATTTTTTTTTATATATTTTTAAAAAAAATTGTTTGTCTGTGTGCTCATCTTGCTATTTCCTCTCAACAGAGATTTAGACTGATGGTGTTCATAGTCTGTGACCGAGTGAACCAGTATCGATGGATTCATTGATAGAGACCTCAAAGCACTTTTGAACATTGCTCTGGATAAGTGCATCTGCTAAATGTAAACACATTCTGACCGATCAGATTTGAGAATTCATCCATCCATTTTCTGTATCATGCACAGGGTCACTGAGAGCGTCTATCCTAGGGGACACCCTGGACAGCACATTCACACACAACAGTCAATTTAGAGATGCCAATCAGCCTAAAGCACTTGTATTGGGACTGGAAACCAGAGCACCCAAAGGAAACCCCTAAAGCACAGGGAGAGCATGCAACCTCTGTGCAGGAGAGAGGCAGGTATCAAATCCCCAACCCCAGCAGTATGAGACAAACGTGCTAACCATTAAGCCATTGTGCTCCTGGGATAATAATATTCATTCATTCACTGTCTACCGCTTATCCAATCTATTCTCACAGGGAGCCTGTGCCTGGGGCATTGGTGGCTCAGTGGTAGGTTTCTCGCCTATCATGCTGAATCGAACCCGGGCCTTCCGAGCCAATGCCTCAACTCCAGCCACTGGATGCAGTGCCGGTCCCAAGCCCGGAAAAATGGGAGGGTTGCGGCAGGAAGGGCATCCGGCGTAAAACCTGTGCCAAGTTGTTGTGCGGACCAGTTGGTCCACTGTGGCGAACCCGAACAGGGAGCAGCCGAAAGCAACAGGGAGCCTGTGCCTATCTCAGGCATCATCGGGCATCAAGGCAGGATACACCCTGGATGGAGTGCCAACCCATCGCAGGGCACACACACATACTCTCATTCACTCACGCAATCACAGACAATTTAGAGATGCCAATCAACCTACAATGCATGTCTTTGGACCAGGGGAGGAAACCGAGTACCCGGAGGAAACCCCGAGGCACGGGGAGAACATGCAAACTCCACACACACGGCGGAGGCGGGAATCGAACCCCCAACCCTGGAGGTGTGAGGCAAACATGCTAACCACCAAGCCACTTTATTATGGGATAATAATATATTTAATATAAAAATAGATAAATAAAGGCAAGTGACTAATATTCATGAGGACTGTGGAAATCTGGAAGATGCAAGCAACAAACTGATGTTTTTTTGTTTTTTATTTAAAAAAAAGGTAATGACAAGTAATGCAGCAAAACTACAGGAAACAAATTAATAATAATTTGAAAACTCTCTATAAGAAAAATGTAATAATCATAAATCATCAACCACAAGGATTCAGTGCCTACAGAGTGGAGATGATGATCTAAAAGCTAGGTTTCTGAAAGCACAGCCACCCTGATATCAGCCAGTATACACACACACTATTCACTGGTATTAACAACTGATTGTTTTAGCTGTGGATTTCAACTCCAATAAAATGACTGCTCCTAACAAGCAAAATTTGTATAGTCCTAGCTATGCATTTAGCTACTTTCAAGGTAATATTATCTTCCCTAATGTGGTATAATAAACATTAGGTACTTTTAGCACCTACACTGGATATAAAAAGTTTACACATTCCTGTTAAAACAGCAGATGATGTAAAAAATGAAACAAAGATAAATCATATCAGAGCATTTCTACCTTTAATGTAAAAAATACAACCTGTTCAATCCCAGTGTATACCACACTGACACATTTCAAAGAAAAAGATGAAGAATCAAAACTTATAGAATAATCTAATTGTGTAAGTGCAATTACATTACACACCCAGTTATAGACATCATCATCTCCAACCTCCACAGGGCAGGGCTTAAGGTATCACGATCCACTGTTCATGAGGAGAGCAGAAATATAGAGTCCATATCACAAGATGCAACCCCTCACATCAGTAGTAAGAATCTGAAAAACCAGATTAGTCTTCACAAAGATATAGAGATGAGCCACAAAAGTTGTGGAACTAAGATTATCCTCTACCAAAGTGATGGAAAGGCCAAAATGTTGTGAAAGAAAGTATGTGCTCATAATTGGTCAAGCACACTGGAGGTAGACTCATGGCTTGAGCACTCATGGCTGTTTCTACATCATCAATAAAAAAAACCTTTGTTGATGGTGTAACTCATGATTATAGCAGCAGAATGAATTCAGACATCTACAGAAACATTCTGTCTGCCAATTTACAGAGAAATGCATCCAATCTAATTGGGAGAAACTTAATCATGCAGAAAAACAGTGAGCCAAAATGCACTGCCAACACAATAAAGGTCTTCATCAGTGGAAAAAAAGTAAAAAAAAATAAAATAAAAATTTTAGACTGGCTGTAAGAAACTACAGACTGCCCCAACCCAGATTCCACTCCACAGTACACATCTGAAGGAGCTCATTCCTAAAAAGGCTTACATATCATATAGAAATGTGTTTAATTATCTGTATGGTATTTCTACATTGGCTTAAAGCAGCCTTACCAAACATTTAGAACACTTAATCCAATCAATTATTAGTATGGGAGCAGCAGCAAGACATCAAGGACCATCACTGAACAAAGGGTATACGTGACCATGATTATCATTCAGTATTGCTTGACCATTTGGGTGATCACACCTGTAACAATACCAAGCCAAGGTATGTGACCGTGATTACCATTAAGGACATCCGGCTAGACGATAGTATCACCCAGCCATTTGGGGGATACTCAGTAATTTACATTTAAAGTAAAACTCATTTCAATTACACATGCGAAAGACTGTATAAAATGTCTGAGCAGGATTTGTTAGGGGTTCTTTTTGACGCCGATGAACCCAGAGTACTTTATGTATTTTGTCACTGCGATGCTGCAATAAACTTCTTCTTCATTAAGATCTTCGACGCTCTTCGTTTTATTTTTCTTGAACACACATGGCTGTTTCTACATCATCAATAAAAAAAACCTTTGTTGATGGTGTAACTCATGATTATAGCAGCAGAATGAATTCAGACATCTACAGAAACATTCTGTCTGCCAATTTACAGAGAAATGCATCCAATCTAATTGGGAGAAACTTAATCATGCAGAAAAACAGTGAGCCAAAATGCACTGCCAACACAATAAAGGTCTTCATCAGTGGAAAAAAAGTAAAAAAAAAAAAAAAAAAAAAAAAAAAAAATTTAGACTGGCCAAGTCAATCACAAGACCTTAATCCAACTGAGCATGCAGTTCCGATACTTTTGGTGGGGCCTGTGTTTAGTTAACACCAGTGAATAATATTAATTAGGGACGAAAATAGTTTTTTTCACCTGAAAAATTAAACAGCATGTGCAAAAGTGTTTAATCTAACATTACGAATATTGTTAGTGGTGAAGATAATTTGAAAGTGATTAAACACACTGTTGTATTTTTTCTCACCTGTGCCAGCCAGCGCTTGGCACGTTCAACAGCAGCATCAACAGTGCAAATGGACAGAAACATTCTGTCTGCCAGTTTAGAGAGAAATGCATCCAATCTAATTGGGAGGAAATTCACCATGCAGTGAGACAAAAACTCAAAACACACTGCCGACACAGCAAAGGAATTCCTCGGTGGGAAAAAAAAGTGAAAGGTTTTAGACTGGCCAAGTCAATCACTAGACTTTAATTCATGTGAGTATCCTGAAGATGAGACTGACAAACAAAACAAACGACAACTAAAAGAAAACAAAAGCATCACAAAAGAAGAATGCAACAGTTTGGTGACGTCAGTAGGTTGCTGGTTTGATGCACCTATTGCGATAGGATATGCGACCAAACATTGTTAGTGTTATTTACTTTAAGACTATCTTTCGATACTTTTGCTCACCTCGTGTATTCAGTTTATAGCAAAATCAATAGAATTGACGGTGCTGTTCCAATACTTTTGAAGGCGGTGTTTCTAAGTAATTAAGTAAGGCAATGTTTTTAATCAAGAAACTCTTGATAGATAGATAGATAGATAGATAGATAGATAGATAGATAGATAGATAGATAGACAGACAGATAGATAGGTAGATAGATCTCACCTCTACCTCATTGCTTTAAAGCGACAACAGTTGCAACATTCTTGCTAATGCTAGTTAGTCTAGATGTACCCTATGAGGTGTTGTAGATCCTGTGGCAGGGCTTTGTGTGTGTGAGTGCTAAAGGGTACAGGCTCAAAATCATACAAATCTTAATGAACCCAACCTCCTTATGTACTAGAGACCTAGTCTTGACTATGTTTGGCTAACTTGGTACCTTTACGTTATGGTGGTATTCACAGCAGTCGGCTTTAAAGCTGTAGCACCGGTAGAGGCAGCTTTATATCTGAATATCTGAAAAATAACGTTTCCAGCTGAACATCCTACACACACCTTAGACTGATTGGCCTTCCATCATGTCTCTGAGGGAGGACACGTTTCAATTAGTTTTGAGGAATGCATTGTCTGCGTAGGCCAGAGGGCATGGCCGTGCTGTTCTATCCTTGACAAACTATCAGCATGAGTTATTTTACCGAGGACCAAGTGGAGAGCAGCATTCCTTTTGGTCAGCTGCCAGATGCTTGCTATACTTTACCATCCATTTTATTCCCAGAGGTTTGATTCTGAGATCGTACTGTGACTCTGCATGGACGTATGGACCGTGATGGATTACGGTGCATCAGAGTCACACAGAGAGATGGAGAAAGAGAGAGAGCTGCTAATGCCTGTACATTTTAGTTACAAGGTCTGATCATTAAAATTCAAGTAAGTGCAAGGAGACACAGCTGTGAACTGTATAATAATAGTGTATTTTTGGGAATAAAGGATTTGCCTGAAGCTCTGAAGGATTTGCCTGAAGATGTCAGCCAGAAATACTGTTATAAAATGAATGGCAATGGCAATGAAATAAAAAAAACAAAACTAAAAAACGTATGCAGTACAAAAGTCATGAAGATAACGCATATTGAAAATCCCTCTACCCTTCTGGGAAGAAAAAAAGAAATGAATGTCAGAGCGGCGTTTTCTCCAGAAGGAGAAAAAGCTATTAATTGTGCCGCACTCCACGTGTCTGACAGTGCGGCTTTGCTTGAGCGTAGCACTGAGGAGTGTTTGTGATTAGGGAAAAAACAGACAGCCACGGTAAAATCGGCTCTGGAGGAAGTCTTCCAAGGACAACATCCTCACATTGAGATGCTCTGCAACAAAGACAGGCAGCATTAAAAGCAGCTATGTTTCACTTTTCTCATAGCAGTTGCACGGGTGTGTATTTACAGGATGGTTTTAGAGCCTGTGGGAATCAGAATGCTTGTTTGATGGATGTATAAAGGCTTCCTTGAGTAGACAGCAATACATTAGACACCGAAATCTAGCGGAAGAAATGTATGTTCCAGTGTTGACTTTAAAAGTGTGGCGGCTGTTTTCTGCATATTAGCCATTTATACACGGCTAACACTCAGAAACGTGCCACTTTTTTCTCTCAGTGTCTATCACACTATATTTATACCTCACACACACACACACAGATCGGTGTCATCTGTTCTTGACTGCTGCTGTAGGCTCCCTTTTCTTGTTGCTGACTCTTATCTATCACATACTGAGAACTCCTATACCACACACACACACACACACACACACACACACACACACACACACACACACACACACACAAACACAGAAAACTTCCATGAATTAAGGATTCATCTCATCCAAACAACCCAAACCAAAGCCGAATTTGGAAGACCGTCATAATTTAAAACCACCACACATATGTTGTAGACACTCCTCTCTCCCAAAACACACGCATATGCTATGCAGCCAGGACTCCCACACACATTCACACTCAGTCGCTCATACATACACACACACACATACACACACACACACGCGCTGATCTAGTATTTGCGGGGACATGTGCCGTCTCCTGTGGGGAGGCCATCTGTACATCATACTGTTCTGTGAGTGTTACAGTAACATTATACATTGCTGCCACATCTCTTTCAGATCCCGTCCTCACCCTGTAATATATGATTCTAGTTTCCTCACAAGGACCGTGTGACAATTTGTATACACAACTCAAAATGTTGCTGTATATGGATATGATATGAAGAATGAGACTGTGTGCACATGGGACCTTGTGTTTGTGCAGGCAACTCAGAAAACTCTCTAATTAGCACCAAGAGTGTGAAATGGAGCACACACAGAGACGCTTGTAATTAATAATGAATGCAGAGACGGTGGACATGCTGGGCTTTAAAAAAGTGTCTATATGGGGGAAAAAAAACTTTGTCTTTATTCACTGTTTGGCCCAGGAGCATTTCATACACCTATAAAACTCCAGGGTTAAACAAGCACTGTGTTTTACTGAGTCTCACTGGTAAAGCTCCAACCAGAATCATGGGAGACGCAGTGGAAAATTTGTTAAATGACCAAAAATACTCAGTGTCTATTATAGTAACCTCCCTCCGAAACGAAAGCCCTAAAAATACCATGTTGCACTCATGAAAGGCTTTCCAGATTACAGTATACCACTCACAGTACCCTTCGTTTCCAGCTTTGTCACTGCAGGCAGAGTGCCAGCTGAGCTTTATTGCTTTGTGTAGACCTCAAACTTCCTGGGAGGCCATGAGGGCTTTCTCTTTATGATGCTGCCATGACCACTCTACAGTCCAAAAATGGCTGGTATACATGATACACGAGACCAAGCAGTGATTGCTTGATGTGCCTTTATAGAACCAAATGAGTGGTTTCAACCGTTCATGTTCATGAACGCATACAATCTCTCATCGTGTTTTACAAAGCCTCACATTAAAGCACTTAACATTGCTGCAGTCTGACTCAGTGTCCTGTTCTTCACAAAAAAGAAAAGAAAAAACTATAGACATATAGACTCCTTTCATTACAAAATCTACAGCATGGAGCCAGCTATCCTCTTGTTTACGGCTCCCGTTTGTATGAAATGGACCGTGTACAACTTCACATCCCCTGTGAAACTCAAACACAATCTTCCTGCCAAAAAGGCATTCCAAGAAGATAATGACAGCCTTGTGAGAGAGTCTGGGAGCCTGGCAAAGAAGCGGCGGGCGACGTCTTGAAGATTGGGCTGAGGGCATGGCAATAATCACAGCCCTTGACACACCACAGGCACAACAGACTTTCCTCTTCTCTAAGCCCACGGGTGCAGCGCCAATCTAGCGCTTCACCAACAAGCACAACATAATCTGTTTGGGAATGCTCCGGGACCGCAGAGACGTGCTGGCTTGGCTTGCACCTCTCTTGGAGGAAATGCGATTCTGTATATGTGTGCATGTGTGTGTGGAGGTAGGAGTATTTTTTAGAGCATGGAGTAAATCTCGGTCTACACAACAAAATGAAATTTGAGCCGAGGCCAGTGTGTGCAAACTCAGTTCACTCATGTCCGTCTCCGGCAAAACCAATGTTACCTCAGGGATGTCTTGATCCTGCACACCTGCAGAACTGCAAAACAGATCGAATCATACACTCCTACAGTATAGGCTCTCTGCTGAAGTGGTGATCTAATTAACTGCCACAGAAAAAGAACAGGAACTGGCACACCCACTGAGCAAGACCTTTGCTTTGACAGTGAATTCCTCGTTATCAGAACTCATTCTGCCGGTACCATCCCTCTGCTTTCCTAGAGCCTCCCTCTGCTTTTCTGATGGAGTGAGTCCAAGCTGGAGCCCAGTTCTTATCTTTCCCAGCACATGCCATGTGTTTGAACACCTGCAAGCTCATTTGCTCTTCACACGCTATAAGGCAGTGTGACATTGGCTGTATACACCATCTTTAATATAGCTTTAGGCAACGTTACATCATTAAGCAGCATGCAGTGAGATAAAATGTATTTCTCCCATGTTATATTGCTATATACTGCTAATGAAAACAAGGTTTTTACATCTAATTCCTGTATGCAATGTCCAATATGCAGTCAGATATCCATTCATCCATCTATTTTCTGAACAGCTTATCCTACACAGGATCTCATGAAGCCTGGAGTTTATCACTGGGAATTTAGAACAAAGCAGAGGACACCCTGAACAAGTCCACTGCAAAACATAATCACTTACACACTAGAGATAATTTTGATATTCTAATCAGCCTACAATGCATGGAGTGAGTGAGAAAACCAGAGTACCCAAAGGAAACCCCTGAAGAACAGGGTCCGGGAATCAAACCCCTAAACACAGTGGTGCAAGGCAGCCATGCTAACCACGAAGCCACATTGGCACCCCTTAAGTAGACATTTTATCCACTGTACTGCACAAATTCACTGATCAGGCATAACATTATGAGCAGTGACAGTTGAAGTGAATAACACTGATTATCTCCTCATCATGGCACCTGTTAGTGGGTGGGATATATTAGGCAGTAAGTGAACATTTTGTCCTCAAAGTTGATGTGTTAGAAGCAGGAAAAATGGGCAAGTGTAAGGATTTGAGCGAGTTTGACAAGGGCCAAGTTGTGATTTCTAGAGGACTGGATCAGAGCATCTCCAAAACTGCAGCTCTTGTGGGGTGTCCCCGGTCTGCAGTGGTCAGTATCTATCAAAAGTGGTCCAAGGAAGGAACAGTGGTGAACCGGCGACAGGATCATGGCCAGCCAAGGCTCACTGATGCACGTGGGGAGCGAAGATGAGCCCGTGTGATCCAATCCAAGAGACTGTCTGTTGCTCAGATTGCTGAAGAAGTTAATGCTGGTTCTGGTAGAAAGATGTCAGAACACACAGTGCATGATGGGTCAGGGCTGTTTTGGCAGGAAAAGTGGGTCCAACACAATTAGGCATAATGTTACGCCTGATTGGTGTATGTAACAAGCAAGGGTTTGAAGGGTTTGAAACAGAGACCTGAAGCACATGAGGCAGAATATTGAAATTCATCCAGTTCTTGGGTTTGCAAAACTCTCAGCATTTACATAAATTATATTAGAAAAATTCAATTTCATCAGTGATGAATTACCTGACTAATATAAAAGGAATAATGGAAAATGTCTTTTAAGTGAAAAGAAAAGCAGGTACAGCTCTTCAGATAATTGGCTATCCTGGGGTTCGCATCACAAGCCTTAATGACTTACTCATAGCGTGAAAACACATGCAGGGCTCTACATTCATTTCAGTGAAACATTACCTGAAACATTTGCACCAATCTGTTTTCATAGACTGGGAACAAAGCACATTAAGTCTGCTCTGACATATCTAATAAATGTATAGCTCTGCTCTGGCATTGGCAACGAAAGAAATTAGAACCAGTTTTGCACACAGAAAACTTTACACTGATGACAGACTGGTAAAAAGCTGTGAGGTAATTACACACTGTTAAACCTTTATAAACTCTTATCATGTACACATCACCTTTTAACCTAAAAAGAGAGGATTATAGTCCATCATTCTATGAATACACTACACCAGAAATGATACTGGCCTGAAACAATCTGACATATTTATTTCATTTGATCCACCGCTCTGAATACCTATACATACCCTATACCTATACATATGAATACATATCACCATCCCACCTCTGCTGATCCACATTACATGGATTGCACAAAACTGCTTCACTTACTGAGAGGATGTCATCAATATAAGATGCCAGACAATGCTGATACAGATATCATATAGAACATGAAAACTAAATCAGTACGCGAATAGGATATTAATGCAATCCTTTGCAGGAATCAATGACATTTTATTACACTGTCATGATCTAGCAGGCTTTTTAATGATCTGTTTAGTAATAGTGATACTGTGGACAAAGTGATCTGTAAGTGACAGCTGTCAAAATGGCATGATTTCAGTGCTCTAAATTTTGGCTTGATACAACATCTTGCAGCAGGGAGGCTTAACATTTTGGTCTAAAAGAATAATAATAACAGACTTTCCTCTTAACCATAAATAAGGATGCTCAGGGCACAGTCTTTACAAGCACCAATCTGTGGCTGCTATAACAGCAAGGCGTGCACCTCTCAGTCAAACCATGCATGCCAGTTCAGTACGAGCTCATTACTGTACAGCTACCTTGTAATAGTGTGTCAGAATAGCCCCCAAAACCACACAGTATACTAAATAGTATTTCTAAAGAGTCCAAAATAATAGCCCTGCACCGAGTGTTGTATAGCAGTATGCGGTTGGCGTTGTAGCCTATGGTTTAGTTATAATGTGCAACGACGCGCTCTCGCACTGACAGCCTATGTGCAACTTTATGCATGCTACAGTCGTTATCTTCTTTCAACAGCGTGCAGGACTACAGGGATATTCCTGTGTGAAAGAAGAGGCATGTTTCTTTAACAGAAAGGTGGAAATCGAGGATCTGCTGAATGACACACCTCAGCGTGCTCAGTCCTGCTTTTAATGAGTGACTAATAACATTTTATAAAAAGCCAAACCCACAGGGCCATAAGCTTGTACTAACAGCCACCAACTACTACCTTCTTTGGTCAACTAAACGGAAGCTTATTTAACAGTGAATAAAGGAAAACATATGACAGAAAACTGGCCAGTAATGTTACTCACCGGAGGACACGGAGGAACCTGACAGACTGGAGTTACTCGAGGCTGCCATCACTCCGCGCTCACTTACTCTCCTCGGTTAAGGTGCGCTCACAAGATCTGATCAGGTCGTCCATCTCAGCCTGGTACCTTATTTCAACCTGTCTTCTCACACTAACGCACACCGACGCCGGATACAGCCCCAGACGACTGTCACAAGTCTCACGGATCAGCTGGGAGCTGCCAGCGCCGCCGCATCGACTGTGTGGCTTCTACCGCTGGAGTAAAAATAGTCAGTGCGCGCGGGTGTCAAAGAAAGATTTATATATATTTATTTATAGCGGTCAGCTCCTCAGAGGAAAAAAAGAATGGACGAGCAAAAAAGTTTAAGTAGTCCGTGTAATGTCATGATTTCGCCACCCTGCGGAAGCGCATTTATTACTGTATGGGATCCATGTGCCACTTGAGAGCTCGCAGTCCGCGGTGTACGCCTCTTCAAGTGCGAGCGCCGAGTGGAGGCACAGTGCACGCGTCTCGGGAACGCGCCCAGCTCTGCGCATGCGCTGTGAGTGGCGCGTCACAGCGCCATAGCCGGTGTATATTGTACCTTATACATTATGTTAAAATAAAATAAAAACTGGGTTGAAAAAATAAATAAACATTTTAAAAAGAATATTTTTCGGGTGTTATAGATTTGGAATAACTATGAAGTTTTAAATATTAAAAGCAAGGTTAAAAGAGATCTTTAAAAATATTAGCTGGTAACATGCTAGGGTCGTGACGTGATTATTTTAAGTCTACTGTATATTATTGTTGTTATGTAAGAATAACATGTATTTGAAAACTGCTGATTTCCTGTGTTTTTTACACACATTAGTCTTTAGAGTTTATACAGAAGTGGAAGGTAAAAGTATAATCAAACACTTAAATATTAGTCAAAGATAACACAAGTAAACACATCATGCAGTTTTTAAATGAAGGTTTTTATTATCAAGGGAAAACAAAATCCAAAAGTACATGGCCCTGTGTGAAAAAGTGTTTGCCCCCTAAGCCTAATAACTGGTTGGGCCACCCTTAGCAGCAACAACTGCAATCAAGCGATTTTGATAACTTGCAATGAGTCTGTTACAGCGCTGTGGAGGAATTGTTTTCTTTGCTAATGTCATGTATGTCTAGTATCGATTAAAATAGCTAACATATTTAGCTTAGCAGCAAATAGTTTTTTCAGGCACAATTGCATTGCTATAACAAAAGTTATCATTCACACGAAAAATATAACATTAACTTCTTATTTTAAAAAACAGTTTATTTAGTACTTTACGTGCACTCGAATACATTTATTATCCACTTTTTAAATGAGCATTGACTATTACTTTAGCATAATTTCTTCATTTAATCCCTGTTTAAATTAAATGCACCATATTCTTGTTATAACCCTTTCTCTGCCCTACTTGGTGTATAAACCTTTAACATATTGTTTTATACTTTATTGTTAAGTAGTCCTCGTCAAAAAAGAAAACAATGTCTTAATTTGTGAGAATTTGCACTTATGAATAAATGCGTTTAATTACCATTAGCAGAATTATAAAAGGAGGTGATTAAGGAACAAACTCATGTAGCCATGACTTTAGTCAGCTAAGAGTGACCATGTGACACGAGCTACTACTAGATCACGTGACAAGCAACGTGACTCTCCAGTGTTCAATGGTAGCTGCAGCAGTCCGAGTAGCATCCGAGTATCTCTGAGTATTATCTTTTTTACGGGTAGGTTTATTTATTTATTTGTTTGTTTGGTAAGAAAACTGTATTAGCACATGATTCAATACTGAATTAGTTCAAGTGACGAAATTGCCTTGTTTCTTTCGGGTGAGTGTGATTTTGATGTCTTAATCAGGCTGAAGGAAGACTGCACAAAGCTGAATCATGTTCTACAGCAAACACCCGGCTTTATAGCCGAGTAGAGTTACAAAGTATTTGATACAGCAGATCATATAAAGTGTTGCCTTTAATCCTCCTGGCTAGCTGGGTCATGTTCAGTTCATCAGACGGATGGGTGATAACAGGAAACATAACTCCTGTTTTAACGTGGTAAATATTAAGTGTCACTTTTCCTTCTTGAAGCTTCAGGATGATGAAGAGATGGCTGCTTGCTGTGCTCCTTGCTGTGTTTTGCGGGTTGGTGTGGTCCAGGGCTTGCTCTTCATTCTTCTGCCGAAAATCTCTGCGTGTGAGTGAAGGACGATCTGATGGACCAGATCCCGGAAAACCACTCTTTCTCACTCCATACATCGAACAAGGCAAGATGGAGGAAGGTACGTGGCTGACTCATGACCTGTTCAATACTTAACACAGATGTGTGTAAAGAAAATGTTTCCCTAGAGTGCAGACTGGTGTGTGTGTGTGTGTGTGTGTGTGTGTGTGTGTGTGTGTGTGATAGGATTATACACTTCTGCATATTTCTGCCTCATACACAAAACACAAAATTAGTGCAAAGTTTGCAATAAAGGGAAAAGTTATTGCACATATATAGTCGAGTATACATTCTGTTGCTTTCAGTTTTATCCTCGTTACATTTCTCCATAGATCTTTATATATTTTGTATTATTCTGTTTTTCCTGTTTTTATTCTGTGTGATTACGCTCATAGTCCGTCTCTGGTTCTGTTCCTTGTTGCACTTTGGGACGAGTAATTAAGGAAAACCATTTCACTGCATTACATTACATCTATGTAATATGCATGTGACGCATAAAGAACCTTGAACCTATTTTATTCAAGACACAAGACAAGCTCTTTGTAGTTCCTTTCTTGCAACTGCTGACAGCTTAAAAATAAATACACAAAAGTAAAAGTCTAGGTTTAAGGGACAAGATGGTGCTTGTTTGTGCTGCTGTTTATGGTCACATGAGCTGTTCAAAAGGAAGTTACAAGTGAGGAGAAGAGTGATAGTCAGTGATAGTCAGTTTTGTTCAAAGCCAGTTCTCTTTTCTTAAAATCCATAATGAAAGTTAAACGACAGCCTGTTGTCTATACCGAGGAGTAAAATATAACAATGAATAGTTAGGGCAACTGGACCAGTCTATGGTAGACAATTTAACCACCCACACTACTGAAAACCTTCACCAGCTTTCGTCTATGTATTCTTTCTGTTCTCTCTTTACCAGTCAGAATTACTCACCATTTGTGACCTTTCAGAGAAAAGGGGAATCACTATTAAGAGAATTAAGGACATAAAATGAATTGTTCAACCTCATTGTGGGTTCACAGTTCTGTCTCACAAGTGCAATCACTGACAAATTTAATATTAATGCATCCAGTATAGTCCTTTACAGTCTTAGGGAAGTAAAAGTTAAAGCTTGCACCCAAAAGGGTTCTTCAGTTTGTCCCTCTGGAGGAATATTATGAAACTAGGTCTTGTTTATAAAGTGCATATACACCGATCAGGCATAAGGTTATGACCACCTGCCTAATATTGTGTTGGTCCCCCTTTTGCTGCCAAAACAGCCCTGACTCGTCGAGGCATGGACTCCACTAGATCCCTGAAGGTGTGCTGTTGTATCTGGCACCAGGATGTTAGCAGCAGATCCTTTAAGTCCTGTAAGTTGCTAGGTGAGGCCTACATGGGGGACCAACAGGACTTAAAGGACTTAAAGGATACTTTTGATAGATACTGACTACTGCAGACCAGGAAACACCCCACCCTTCTGATCCAGTCGTCTAGCCATCACAATTTGGCCCTTGTCAAACTTGCTCAAATCCTTGCCCATTTTTCCTGTTTCTAACACATCAACTTTAAGGACAAAATGTTCACTTGCTGCCTAATATATCCCACCCACTAACAGGTGCCATGATGAGGAGATTATCAGTGTTATTCATAATGCTCATAATGTTATACCTGATCGGATTATATTTGCAATTCAATACCTTGTACTTTGTTCTACATGCTTTTTTGGATGTGGATGTGGAAAGCCCCATTGGCTAAGATAGAAAACGTAGTTTGTCTTCCATTGAAAAATCAAAAGACATTCTTTGATCTTGGTTTGCAGCCAGAAAGCTGAGCTTGGTTGGCCCTCTACCTGGTGCTAATGTAAAGAGTTACTCTGGCTATCTCACAGTCAACAAAAGCTACAACAGTAACCTCTTCTTCTGGTTTTTTCCTGCACAGGTAAGACTGAAAATCAGTACACATCCCAGCATCAAGTCATGTTTTGCTTGTAACTTTGGAATTGTATTTACCACTTAATAACAGCATGAATGATAAGAACTGTGGCATTTAGGTGTCCTGCATTTCAGAATTCGGATGATTAAAGGTGCCATTTGTGTCCCACTGACATTATACATATCTAGGATAAAATCTTATATATATATTTATATATATATATAAATATAAAAAAAAAAACAGTTGTCTTTCACAGCAACCTATGTACATGATTTGATATATTTATCTTTATATATACAATAATAAAACCTATAAAGGGCATATTGTATGTCCCAGTCTACTATAACTGCACTTTGCCTCAAAATGTAATTATTAAATACTACAACTAATAATGTTTTTTATTAATGTGTTAATCCATTTAACTTCTCATACTTGAAACATAATTTTTCAAGACATCTCTTAAGGGTTATTAAAAATACACATGATGGTGTCTCACAATATTTACGTAATCCTGTTATTCACCCATATGAAATATTTATGACATAAAGTCACAAGTTTAACAAGAAGTTGCTTTGGATTTCCTGAATTTTCTGGGAACAGGAACAGTGGAAGGTGTTTTACTTTGGGGTTTCTGGAATTTTAAGCAGGATGCATGTGACATGAGCTATCTATCTAATCAAATCTATCCAGTTTGATAGATAGATAGATAGATAGATAGATAGATAGATAGATAGATAGATAGATAGATAGATAGATAGATAGATATTCTGACAGACAGAGACAGATAGAAAGTCAGATAGATAAGCAGATAGACAGACAGACAGACGAGAGATAGATAGACAGACAGACAGACAGATAGAAATTCTGACAGACGAGATAGATAGATAGAAATTCTGACAGACGAGATAGATAGATAGATAGATAGATAGATAGATAGATAGACAGAAATTCTGACAGACAGAGACAGATAGAAAGTCAGATAGATAGATAAGCAGACAGACAGACAGACAGACAGATAGAAATTCAGATAGATAGATAGATAGATAGATAGATAGATAGATAGATATTCTGACAGACAGATAGAAAGTCAGATAGATAGATAGATAGCTGTTCTACAACTTTGTGTCCCAATATATAGATTGAAGTAAATTATCATCACCATGCCTTTAGCAGGAATGGCATTTTGTGTATTTGCCAATTTTATGCTTAAAATCTCAACATGTTACTGATTTAAGAGCAAAATTCAGCCTTTGCCAGCAAAACGAAAAATGAAATACTGTTGCCTGAGATGCATGCACACATTTTTAACTAATTAAATACATGTTCTTGATGCTATATTGAAAAAAATCATCAAATAAAGCAAAAAGGCGCTCCAGGCATGGACTCCTTGTAAATACGTCTTTTTGTTTATTATAAATCTAAAAATACACTCTATAGCTCAATAAATATGTTCTGTTCAGCCTTTGTACTCTTAATAAATAATATTATGTGAGTTATTTTGCACTGATGGGTTTCTATGTACAGATAAAACCAGAGAGTGCTGCTGTGCTGCTGTGGCTGCAGGGAGGTCCTGGAGGCACGTCCATGTTTGGCCTTTTTGTGGAACATGGGCCTTACTTTGTCTATAAGAATCTCACATGTGAGAACATGTTGTCTGTTGAAAATTATTGGATATTGCTGTTGTAGTGTGTGCTAGATAAACACCAATGATATTCTAGTGTTTTAGTTCATACCTAATAGATATCCTTCTCTTTGATTCAAGTGGGATACAGAGAATTCCCCTGGACTTCCAGATACTCCGTTCTGTACATTGACAATCCGGTAAGTTCTTCCCTTTCTGTGGATTCGATCTAAGCTTATGTTTCTTATGTCTTATGTTTCTTTCTTAGGTTATTGTTATTAGAGTGTGTCAAATTAATTTAGTATATTAAAATGACTCTATTGTGTGGCCTCTGTCGGTGACCTTTGAGAAATTATGCATGTCCTATTAGGTGGGCACTGGATGGAGTTTCACTTCTGAAGATAAAGGTTTTGCCAGAAACCAGGATGATGTTGGCAGAGATCTTTACAAGTAAGCTGGCCAGGAATTTTCCTGTATTATAAAGTAAAGCATTTTTTTTTTGTCCAGATTCCTGTTGTTTTTTAACATGTCTGCTGCATTTTTGCTGCATTGCAGTGCACTGATTCAGTTCTTCCAGCTTTTTAGTGAGTTTCAACCCAATGAGTTCTACGCCACAGGAGAGGTGAGTGGGAAGACAGCACTGCTCAGCTCTCATCCTCTCAATCACAGTGATAACAGAGTACACTCAATGCTTTAGGCAATCACACGAGTAGCTGTGTGGCTTGTATTTAATATCACAAGGGATATTTCATTGTGGGGTTTTTTTTATTTATTTTTTTTGCCACAGGTTAACATTTCTCAATCTTTCTTACTGTTTTTTTTACTGTATAGTCCTATGCAGGAAAGTATGTTCCAGCAATTGGCTACTACATCCACAAAAATAATCCTTCTGCTAAGGTGAAGATTAATTTCAAGGGGGTGGCAATTGGAGATGGCCTGTGTGATCCTGAGATGGTGAGTGGACGCAGGACTTGGTCTTTAATGTAAATGATGTATTGAGAGAGAGAGAGAGAAGGGTGGGGGAGATCCTATTTGTAGTCAAATCACTCACTCAAAGTTCCTAAGTCCAGGAGTCTTGAGTAGGTAGCTCAAAGTGAGAGTTCAATACAAACCTCACTTCCATGTCAAGTTCAAAGCTGCACACCTATTTACATATCAAGAAAAGTGTAGCCTTAAGCAATGCATCACTGCTTTGAAAAATCTGTCTGAATTTGTTCCTTCTTCACCATATAGTGTTCTATTTGAACTGTTTCCATTTTGCAGTGGACTTCTTAGATTATATTCTTTTGAGAGTTTGCAATATCATTACCCATAGTGCACCATAAATCCAGTGTACAACCGATACAGATTACTTGCATGCTAAAATATGACAATACATAGCAAATTATTTTAGCTCAAAATGGATCGCAGTGTGGCCAATTTAATATGCTTGATTAAAATGGTTAAGTACATGCTAGTGGGGTATTTAATACACACACTTGCAGTGGATTGTCCATAAAGTGGATTGTCTGCACATCATCCACTACCTCAGCCTGACTTTGCACAGCATTAATTACATATATTCACTCTGATCTGTATACAAGAACTATATTTTATTGATTTTTTATTTTTTTTTAATCTTTTATGTTAATTCAATGCTATTTTTATTCTATTTTTTATGTGAAAAACGGTCTGAAAAAGTAATTCACTTCATGTCAGACTATTTATGGTTGTGTATGTGTAGAATTTGAATTGCAGGTTGATTTTACGGAGCAATCTGTATCTAGTGAACAGTGAAGGTGTGAGGCTGTGATTTCTGACACTGCGCTGGATTCTGATTTGTGGTTTCTCTCTGTCAGATGTTGGGAGGCTATGCAGATTTCTTGTATCAAACCAGCATGGTGGACGAGCTGCAGAGACAGTATGTGAAGCAGCAGACAGATGCTGGTGTCAAACTCATCCAGCAGGAGAAATGGATAGAAGCCTTCGAGGTGTGCTTACTACAGTGTTTATCTTTGTTTCCTAAGAAACTTGGGCTGAAAATGTTAGCTAAATTGTTATAAATAGGAAATTGTTTTTGCTTTTAATGCTTTAAAATTGCTTCCTCTTTCTGTTAGGTTTTTGACACCTTATTGAATGGAGACCTTGTTCCTTATCCATCATTCTTTCAGAATGCTACTGGATGCACAAACTACTTTAACTACATGCAGTGTCAGGTACAAATTCACTTTGACCCTGCCTTTATATCTTCATGTTTTGGGAAATGATCTGAAATGATTGCTTCACACATGTCTAAGGGGAGGAGAGGTAATTCAGTTATTAACATACACAACTGAAATGTAACTATTCCCTTATGCTGAGCTCTTTATTGAGACCTCCGCTCTTTGGTGTCACTTGAACACTTTGAGAAATAAGGTACACTGGAAAAAAAAAGAAATATGTGGCCAGTCAATTACCTGGAGAAATATACCGAGGATGTTGGCACCAATGGGAACTACTCTATAACTATAGTATTAAATTTAGGCACTTAAATTATGCATGGTAGAATAGCACAGCAGTGATACGGCTGTTGCAAAACACCAGCGTCATGGGTTTGATTCTCAGCTCAGGTGAGATCTCAGTATTTGATTTTATTCAAGTCTTTGAAAATACAAATCATATTGGATGTACAACAATGAATTATGTTAATGTTACTTGCTTCACCAGGATCAGCTTTTTTTTTCAGTGTATATACAGCTGAATGCAAATGTTTACACACTTTGAAACGATAACACCAGTAAGATTTCATGTTAATTTGGTCTAAGGTGCATGTTGAGATATTAATAGTAAAACAACCAAAATTATTGTAGATATTTCAGAAGACATGTTGCTACCTGTGTCTACTGACACTGATCTTTCTTTATACCCTTCTCAAGATTTGCTAAAATGTTTTAGTTGTAGGTCTTGCCATCTTGTTGGTCTAATTGGCTGAATTTGGCTGACCGCAAACATCTGGAGAGGTTGTACTAGTTTCTTTTAAAAGAAATCAACAAAATAGACAAAATGTATGTGGACAACCTCAAGTCAACTAATGATGGCTGAATATTTATGCCATACAATGCTACTTTGAGATAGAGGTGCGTGTATCATTTTCTTTAGACACTAAGTGGGCTTACTGTCAAGACACTAGGGCATGCTGGGAAATTCCCTTTATTGGCAGGATAGTTTGAAAGTAAAATTGTATGTATGAAAAGCTTAATTGCACATACTCTGTGGTACTGTTGTACTCCTATACATGTAGATTTCTGATGTGTTTAAAGCAGTGCAATAAGTTTCCCAAAGTATGTGAACACAATCATTATTCTGCATTCTGTCTGATGGTGCTGTGTTTCCCGAACAGGAGCCTGAAGATCAGGAGTACTTTAGCAGGTTTGTGACACTGCCTACAGTGAGAAGCTCTATCCATGTAGGAAACCTGACGTTTCACGATGGCTCTGAGGTGGAGAAACATCTTCTCCAGGATATAATGAAGTCCATCAAACCCTGGCTAGGTGTACTCATGGACAACTACAGGGTAAGAAAATGCAGCACTAGTCCACAGTGAGCTACAAAGTAGAGCTCTTTGCTTCTGTATTGTAATTGTGCCATAGATTGTAACAAACCTGACTTCCTTTTAATGTCTTGTAGTCTATAAATTCTATCACTTTTGTGTTTGTATGTAGGTGCTGATGTACAGTGGACAGCTGGATGTGATCGTTGCAGCTCCGCTGACTGAACGCTTCCTGCCCACAGTGAACTGGACTGGAGCAGATGCCTATAAACAAGCTGAGCGTTTATACTGGAAGGTGCAGCCCAGTGACACAGAGATAGCTGGGTACATCCGGCAAGTGGAAGAGTTCTACCAGGTAAGCATCGTTTATTTGTTTTTGTTTTTTTATGTTAATGGGACAAATTTTAGGGCAATGGCGCTCACACAAAAGTTAAAGGAAAACCAGTTAAGCAAAAAAGGAAAAAAGTATTGGGATGAGCACAGGACAGTGTTTGTGATTACAGCAGCAGTTTTTAGAAGATACAGTTTACACTATTCAGGTGGGACTAGCTGAAGATGTAAGGGAATGTCTTTGGTATAAACTGCTTTGAGCCTTTTTTGGGAAGAGAAAGACTTGAGGGTATCCACATGGGATTATCCATATAAAGTGTTTCAGCACAAATGACCAAAATTTCAACCAGTTTACCCAAAGTGGGTGTAGGCAGGCAGAGCAATTCAACTGGCTAATAGTCTTAGCATATGCTGTCTGTGTACTTTCCCTGTCATTTATGCATACTAATATGTTTCAGACTCCGAAAGTCACTTCTTTTTTTTTTCTTTTGTTTTTAAGGTGATTGTGAGAGGTGGGGGACACATTTTGCCATATGACCAACCAGCAAGATCCTTTGACATGATAGACAGATTCCTGTCCACAAAAGGATTTATCTGATGCCATCCATGTAAGGTTTAAGATCATGTAAGGTTTATTTTAATCACCTTGTCTGGATTTCTTCTTTCAGCCGTGACTGGTTCATCATTAATCACCACTAAACGAATCAGAACAGTGTTTGTATACTTGATCATTTAAAGATGCTGTAAATTATTATTTCCAGGGAATGTACAGATTTAGTTTTTTTGTGAATCAGTTTTTGATTAAAGTGAAGTTTTTAAACAAGTGTTTGTGTGTACTTATTTCTTATTTGTTCTCTGGACCAGAGTTTGAGGTAATGCAGTGTTGGTGAATTGCAGCACATCTGTGAGGTCATATGTACTGTATGAAGTTTGTTGAACTCTCCCTGTGCTGTATTAAAAAAGAGCTTGTCGGTTATTGGTTTCCTCTAAGAAGGAAGAAGCATGTTATTAGTTTCCCCCTCGAAAACTGGTAACCTGGAAGTGGATTTTTCTTTTAAATACATGACTTGGGACAACATTTACGGCAACGGTGCTCACACAAAAGATAAAACCGGGTAGTGCTTTTAGTTATAGACATTCACAAAGCAGCTTTACAGAATCCTTATGTAGATTTAGATGCAGAGGTAACGGTGGCGAGGAAAAACAGGCAAGCAAAATATTTTGCTGCCTTTTTCGTTTGTTTTTAAGGTGAGTGTGAGAATTGAGGACACATTTTGCCTTATGACCTTTTATAACTATCTTTTGTGTTGTATTAAAAAAAAATTCCTTGCTCAGGAAGAAGCCAGGCAAATGCCCTATTTTTCTGATACAAAACAATATTTTTTGAACCTTTCACTGTATAGGACATTTTTATTTATACAGTATTATGTCTGTGTTACTGAGGTGACATCTAGTGGTTCAGGTGTAACTCATTGCGATCTTTTATCCTTTACTATTTTAATGCTTTACAGAATAATTTGCTTAATTTATTATTCTGATTATGAAATGGTATTTCAGTTAATTGATTAAAAAAACAAGGGGGGGGGGGGTAGCTTAATGGTTAAGGTGCTTAAGGACCAATGATCAGAAGGTGGTGAGTTCGAATCCCAGGTCCACCAAGCTGCCACTGCTGCACTCCAGAGCAAGGCCCTTAAAGCTCAAAGTTTAAGTGTAAGACGCTGTGGATAAGGGTGTCTGCCTGATGATGTAACTGTGAAAACTTAACATCTTTACAGTTTTCTATACTGTACATTTTTGTTATTTTTGGCGCACAAATGGAGACCCTTAGTAGCAACAAGGTCATGTTAAGCTATGATTAGTAACCTAACCTCTTTGTGTTAGTTACAGTGTCTCTACTACGGTGTAGTTTTTTAGTGTTATGGAAATAATCTCAAAGCAGCTATCCACATCGAGCAATCCTCCAGGTGATGAGTTTTCTCTGACCATCACTTAAATACTAAGAAAATCCTAGAGGCAGGGCTCAAAAGAAGGAAGAAGCACGTGATTAATTTCCACCCTCCAAAACTGGTAGCCTGGAAGTGGATTTTTTTTAAATACATGCCTTGGAACAACATTTATGGCAATGGTGCTCACACAAAGGATAAAAGCATGGACTCCTTTAACTGTAACCAAACATCACAAACCTCCTCAGAATGTAATACAATTATTCAAATATCAATTATTCATTCATTCATTGTCTGCCGCTTATCCGAACTACACTCGGGTCACGGGGAGCCTGTGCCTATCTCAGGCGTCATAGGAAATCAAGGCAGGATACACCCTGGACGGAGTGCCAACCCATCGCAGGGCACACACACACTCTCATTCACTCATGCAATCACACACTACGGACAATTTAGAGATGCCAATCAACCTACCATGCATGTCTTTGGACTGGGGGAGGAAACCGGAGTAAACCCCCGAGACACAGGGAGAGAGAACATGCAAACTCCACACACACATGGTGGAGGCGGGAATCGAACCCCCAACCCTGGAGGTGTGAGGCAAACGTGCTAACCACTAAGCCACCGTGCCCCCCCCCAAATATCAATTAAATTGTATATAAAAATATTTATTTATTAATTTAATTAATTTATTTATTTAAATTCCTGAAATTTCCACAGAGAAAATGCATTAGGTCGAAGTTGACATTATAAGACTCTGCTGGTGTCTGTTTATCGATCTTTCTTACTTGTTTTTGCGCTTTTCAGGTTTGGATTCATTAATAACAAAATAACAATGATAAGAACTTAAACAATAAGAAAATATATTAAAGTGGATAATATTTTATTGTTGTTTCTAGCGCTGTAACAAAACAGGTAAAATGACAGGCCCTATTGTGAACCACTGCTTCATGGTGCAACAACAGATGAACTGGGGAAACCTCAGGCGCTGTTTCATAACAAGTACATGTGATGGTGGAGAAGAAGTGAATTAAATTTGTAGGGGAAAACAGCAGGTTCACTAATTCCATTGGTGTTTAGATATAGGATGGAAGAAGATGATAATAGACAGGCTAACAGAGCCCAGAGTGTAGTTGTTTCTGTATCTGACCTACAGGGGGCAAACATACACAATAAGTAGTTAAGTATAAAACCTCTGCAGACAAGATCGGACGCTTCTGAACTAAACTAATTAGCAGTGATGTGACTTGTCATTTTGGGCAAAATAGGTGTATTTTGCGTAGCAGGGTCGTGGTTTATAGATAGAAACACAATCAAATATGTATGCTGCAGTGTATTCCAGTAATATCAACAGTGTGTAGCGCTGTAGTGTAGTGCGGCAGCTTGAAAATCAATTAAACTGATTATTTGATTGAGTCCTTCCTTTCTTTCTTTCTTTCTTTTTTTCTTTCTTTTTTCTTTCTTTCTACCTTTCTTTCTTTCTTTCTTTCTTTCTTTCTTTCTTTCTTTCTTTCTTTCTTTCTTTCTTTCGACAGAGTGATGTACTCTAATGATTATTTCATTTCTTCTAACCACAATACTTCCTTTAGGCAACATCTTTTAGATGTTATGGTTTTCATTTTTTCCCTCATGATCTCATAAATCTCCAAATTTAGATTAACCTTACAACATGATGGGGTATTTTGCATATAGCATGTATCTATGTGTCATGAGGTGTCATTGCCATGACAGGTAAGACTCCCAAAGCTAAAGTGGAGGCTACAAAGGGCACTCCAAATAGTCTTACTCCAGAAACCCCATTCCATGTCCTGTTGAATGTTCTTTGAGCTACTGAAAAACTGAGACTCCTCTTTTTTTAAGCCACAAATTTGCAAACATTCTCTGCAAGCATTCGCTGTGTGGTATGGGGGTTGGCTACATGGAATAGACTAGCCTATGCACTAGGGGGAACTCAAGCTTCATACATTAGAGAGCGTATAGCTTTGCCAACTTGGCCAGGGGTAACTAGGGACAAACTAAAACAAGAAAAGAAAAACAAGTACCAAAAAGTCCAGGGGGTTGAGACAACTGGAAAAGCATGTGCGCTGTTATTGTTCTGTAGCATCAGGGGTTATGATTAGGCTTCTAGGAATTGGAATTGATGCAAACCAAAAAAAAAAAACCCAACAACAATAAAGAGTCGTGTAAAAAAACAGAGATTCATTAAAACTGCAAAAAAATAATAAAAAACAAAGATAGCAAAACACAAAGGAATGCATCAAAGAGCAAACACAAGGCCCAAACAGGAATAATCAACACAAATCATTCAAAGCCAACTGATACAAGAAAAATGCATGACGAATCACAAAAGAAGGAAAAAGTCAGAAACACAAAAAACATGCAGTATGTGGACTTGGGAGAAAAAGATTAAATCAATTACAGAATATTATTTCCTGGTGGACCTAACAGGCAGGAAGATAAAACACTCAAAGCTGAGTTCAGATATCAATTTTTTTATTTCCACATTGGCATTAATTAAACCAAATGTCAAAGACTGCTACAATCACCAATAACTCCCCTCACCCCTTTAACTGTATAGTTACCCTGTTGCAATCAGGCAAGAGCTTCCATAGCATGATGACTAAAACCGAGAGCCTCTGCAGGATCTTTTCCCTCAGGCCATCAGACTCCTTGACACAGACATGTCCATCTTACACATCCCTTAGGATTCCATAAAGTCTTGTTTACTGTACTGTAATTCTGCACACTGCACTTTTACTCTTACTACACATAACGTCTCTGCATGTTTACTACATCATTTTGTAATATTTGCACATTCTGTACTGTCCTGTTACTCCATGTAACATAACTGTACATCATGTTCCTCTGCTACTACATGTAACATATAACATATTGCGCATCACACTGTATTATTTCTTATTAAATATATTTATATCATATTCTGGAAAAGTTCTTCACTCCTTCCTTCCTTCCTTCCTTCCTTCCTTCCTTCCTCCCTTCCTCCCTTCCTTCCTTCCTCCCTTCCTTCCTTCCTTCCTTCCTTCTGCACGCCTTCCCTCCCTTCCTCCCTCCCTCCCTCCCTCCCTTCCTTCCTTCCTTCCTTCCTTCCTTCCTTCCTTCCTTCCTTCCATCCTTCCATCCTTCCTTCCTTCCTTCTGCACTCCTTCCCTCCCCCCCCCTCCCTCCCTCCCTCCCTCCCTCCCTCCCTCCCTCTCTCCCTCCCTCCCTCCCCTCCCTCCCTTCCTTCCTTCAACCTTCCGGTTTAGGCTTTTGCTTTCATCTTTCATCTGTCAATGACACAATTAAAAAAGTAATATTTGTTTAAAAATAATCATCTCCATATTCACCTCATCATCATGTTCCAGTATTTTATGATATCATGTGTGTTGATTATATCCCTTCCCTTTTCCTCTATCCACTTATTATATATAATATATATTTAAGATGGTCCTAATTAACCTGAATCATGCCATCCCAAATTACCAACATATGTTTAGATATCTTGAACAAAGTCAAATTCTAAACATTAAAACATAATTTGAACAAACATTTTGCTTATTTTTGCTATAGTGGTTCATCTACATGCATCATAAATATGTGGAATATATTGGTCTTGACAATTTTATAGCCTTTAAACTAGCTAAATTATATATCTCAATCATCTAAATAGTCATCTAATTATTTTTGGGTTCAGGATTTTATTTAACGCTGACTACACTCCACATGCACCACACAAAATATAAAGAGATGTGGGTCTTGAGATAAATCAGATTCTCTTTTGGGGGAAAAAATGTACTTTGGTCATTTTGGCAATAATGCAGTTTGCCTTGTATGGAGAAAAAAAAGAGTTGCATCAAGAGCATCATGATATGAGGCTGCTTCTCTTCAAACAGAACTGGGGCATTATATGTCATACATTAGAGAGGAATTTAATCTCCTCAGCCAAGAAACTGAATCTAGGGAGAAGATGGATGTTGCAACTAGACAACAACTCCAAACATTCATCCAAAATCACTCAACTGTTTGCAAATAAAAGGTGAAGGTACTTGCATGACCTAGCCAATGTCCTGACTTTATTTATGGAGGATTTGGGAATTGCATGTTCTTCAGAGGACTCTTCATAACCCTGGGGAATTGAAAATGATTTGCCAAAAGGAAAGGACCAACACTAAACCATACACACACAAAAAAAAACAAAATTACTTCTTACTCTAGTCATCTTTAAGCTGTAATCACCAACATCAGCTTTGCAACAAAGTACTAACTTTGCTCATTTGTGGTGTCTATATACTTTTTCTCAATCAATTAACTGTTTTCTTAGCTTTCTTATTTCTTAGTTTTCTTATTTTTTATGCTAACAAATACATCCTGGACTGCTCACAATTATAAGTGTGTCTAAATACAAAGTGGATATATGTACTGGAAGTAATATATTAATACTCTTAATGCATAAAAACAAAAGTGTCTGCATACTTATTTCCTCTCATTTTAACTTCTTCATAAACACAAATCCATTCTTAGACCATCTAACTGTAATTATATATTTTTATGGAGTATATTATTAGATATTAGTAAATATTTATAAGCAGGTACTTCTGCTAATGAAATCAATTAGAATTGGATCAATTGAATTAGGAAGAAAAGTCTCATCTGCTATCATTCTGGAAGATATTGTGTATGTTATGAAGATGAAGAAGCCTATATTGTTGCCACACATACATTTTTTATTTTACAGCACAGTGGAATTCTTTTCTTCGCATATCCCAGCTGAGAACGTTGGGGTAAGAACCCCTGGAGCCCAACTGTGGCAACTTAGCAGTGCGGGAGCTTGAATTCTGATCTTTCAATCAAGAATCCAGAGCCTTAACCACTTCAGCTACCACCGCCCAGTTGTTATAAACAGTTGTTATGGTTTATTCTACTTACCTGTTGGAATGGTCTAAAATAGAGGTATAGAAGTCAAAATCAACTTACTGGACATTTTTAGTATATTATCATTATATAATATATAGATAAATTATATTATTCCCGAAAGTCTGCTATAAAATTAGTCAATGATAACTCTCAGTGTGAGATATTTTTTTCTCTCTAATAGAACAACCTTACACAGAATTTTAGAGGTTGATAAAGCTCGGCACGCTTTGTTACTGAACAAGTGCTTTATTTCCATACTGTAATATAGCTGCTGTGATCTCACATCTGTACATATGCATAGACAAACAAATGAACAAACACAAACATATAGAAAATGTACAAAGTTATGCAGGCATGTTTGAATCCAGGACGTGGAATAAACGAGGAAAGGTTTATGCGCAGAAATGAAAAGACATTTGAACAAACATATGAACAAACACTTGAAGTGCTATGGAAACATTATTTACAACATGTACCAAACATTGACTCCTTTCGAGAAGAAAGGTGGTTGCATTACATGAGCAAGATTAATGAGAATCTATACAATATTTATATTTTTATGCTTCAAATGATACATTTATAGTTTTTTTTTTAATGTCCACCATCTCGCAAAAAATATCACACACTCACACACACGAGCAGACTCGAACACACATTTTTTCAATCCATTTTCTTAGAAATCATGTACAAAATACAAACCCATTCGCCCGTTGTAAAAAGGAACGAAGTCCAAATCAACAAGTTGAGATTTATCTCTATTATTTTTTCTTTTACAAATCATTCCAGTTGAATCTGTTTTGCTCTGGGCCTCTGATGAGCAGAGGTGATGTCGCCCATAGTGGGCATTAACCTGATCTGCTGTCGTTTGAAACGAAAAGGATGAGGGGATGAAATACTGTAGGACGTCTGATGGTTGTTTAACTTTGCTACTCCAGCGTGGCCTGAGACATGTTACTGGATGATAATTGTATCGAACGACAACCATATGGTCCTCCATAGAGACCCATTTAATGCGTTAACGTTATCGTTCATGAGTGGAGAACGTGGATGCAAATGTTGAGAGTTCAGTACAAATATCACGACTATTTTTAGTCTGGAATAAGACAGCTATGGTGGCCAACCTTTCTGTCAGCTCACTACATTGCTATGCAGGAACTAGAGTGCAGTACTGAAATGCACACCGAGATGACACACATGTACTCTAATCAGGTTCGTGTTTAGCTGTAACAAACCACAAATCAAATCGTGGGAAAAAAAAACTGAAAGGAAAAAGCCTCTTTACAATGCTACATGTAGCAAGTGCTGGCTTCAGTTCCTTTGTTCATTGGGGAAACTCCTGCAACTGACCGAATGCAAACACAACGCATGAGGTCTCAGACTCAATAGAAAACATAATTGTTCTATTTCACATTACTACCCCAGCCACCTTCACAGTGTGAAAAACCTAAAAAGGTTATCTACAACGTTTTGTAGATAGAGACATCTTAAAGAGATATCTGAAATCTTTTAAAGCTATAAGAGCATCTAGACACAAAGTCTGAAAGTGAAGATATACATATCCTTGGATTCCAGTAGGATGGCCCAATAAGGGACCCTTTGTTTTTGGGAGATACAAAAGGCTGCGATGCCTCTGTCTCCATGGGATGACAGGGGCTGCATCTCGCTGGTGTGGGAACAGAAGAATCACTGAGTCTTCAATATGGCTATTTCAAACTCTGCTGTACTCACAGAGGTCAAAGTGCATAGACAGCTACATGGATCCTCCTCTAAATGCGGAGGTGGTTTAGCACACTCCCGCTCCGGACACAGTGCTGCATGGGAAGGTGAAGGAAATCAATATGTTCCAATTAAGAAGGTCAAAATGTCCTTGATAAGCTGTGGAATACTTGAAAGTTCAGCTGCTGGAAGAAGGACCTTTTCTCCTGTTGAGAGGGGACATTTTGGCGCAAACTTAACAATTTAGTTGGGTTTGACCGTGGATGCCTGGGAAAAGTCAAAGAAGGTCAAGGTGCTCTCATCGCAGGCTTCCAAGGTCCAAGTGTCCACCAAAGTGAATCCCCAGGAACAGCTCCATGCAAGCAAGCAATTAGTCTGAACGTTTACAAAAGAGCATAAAATCTTCAACACACACACACACAAAAAAATGTTTGATATTAATAATGACTGACATTCTTTTGCATGTGAGGAAGTCACAAAATAGTTCAGGCACAATGTGAGAGTTGGAAAGCATAGTTTAGCTTGGTACCTGTTTAGAAATAGTAAAATGCTACATTCTCTTAGAGGCAGACAAAACAAAAGCGCTACATAATAAGTCTAAGTTAAAGGGAGACAGCTAATTGATATAACCTCATCAGGGCTTCAAGGCCTGCTCAGCCACTCAGTGGGCAGCTTCGTGTCTGGGATTATGCAGTCCTGAGGTAAAGAGATCTTTTTTTCTTTAACAAACAACCAAACAAAGATACAAAGGGCAAAAAATAGGGTTCACATTGGAATGTCCTTACAGTAAGAAGAAGCTGCTTATCAATATGAAGATCTCCAGTGCAGCAGCAGATTTGACCTCCTGCAGACCCCTACATATCTGCTATAGGAAATTCTGTAGACCTCTATTGAGCCTTTGCTTGGTCCTTGAGAGGAAGAGCTGCTCGTAAAGCTTTCTTATGCACCCAATCTGGATATGTCTCTCAATCCAGACAATCTAATCAACATCTGTTGAATCTGTTAGACTGAATGATCATATTACATACTGCATAATCATAGATTTAAGGAGCAACCAAGAGACAGACTCTTCTGGCCATGCTCAAAAAAAAAGAAAATAAATAAAAAAAAGGCAAGGTTTCAACCTCATACCTATCCAACAGAATGGCCATGCAGGTTTAAACGAACATTGATTACTGGTGATTACATTATTTTCTTACTTTACAGAAGGCCTTTGTAATTTGGCCCAGAGGTTTTAGTAAGTAGAGATGTCTCGAGAGTGTCACTGTGCTGAGATTCAGCATATGGCTAGAGCAGCCACTGAGATTCATGCACACATACACACAAACAGTGGGCCTCACCAGAAATCTGACGAATTTTCAACAAGGCAGAAACTCAATCTAAACACTAAGTGATGTAACTACATTTTAAAATTACTGGCTGCTGCTAAAAGTAGCACAGCCGAGCACCAGCCAAGCAGGTAATTTACTGCACTGTGATGTTGTGATCTGAATTAAATCTGATAAATTGACAACAAAATGACAGCCAAGTTGTTGAGTATTCGTCAGACTGATGTATATTGCTTCCATTTAACATCATTATTGTCATCAATACATAATGGATTATCAATTAGGTTTTCTTAGTTCATCGCCTTGCAGGAGACTGGAAGTGTGACAGGACAATTAATTTCTGTTAATCATTTGTAAATACTAACAGATACAAAAGGAACAGATTTTTTTTTTTGGCATTATAGTTCAGAGCAATGAGAAAGGACACACCAAGGCTACAATTCGACTGTTGCATATGCGGGAAGGCAGTAGTATTTGAGGGACAGTCAGTAAATCAGTAAAATACATAAAAACACAAGTCTCAAACTTTCTCCTCATATATGTAATTTTGTACCTTGACTTTGTGTGAACAGGTCATGCTAAAAATTTCAGCACTGGATTCATTTTGATAGGCCTCTTTTTGAAATTATTTTCAAATAAAAAACAAGACAACCAAAAACCCACCAAAGAAACCATGAGATTTACATGTACCAAATACTTATGGAAGAAAGAGTTGCCACAGAGACGCAGAGGTGTGCCTTTGTTCACGGAGCTCGTGGTGCAGCTGTTCGAGTGTCTAAGACATAGAGAGTCTCTAGTGGATGGGGTTGATGTCTGTGCAGTGATTGGAGGCCGTGTTGGATGTGGTGATGGTGTTGTGCTGGATGACCTGCTGCTGGGTCACAGGGGTCGGACTTCCTGCTGGACTGCTCTCTGGACCTGTGAAGCAGAGGAGTAGGTTAACTGTGAGTGTGTGTGTGTGTGTGTGTGTGCCTAAAATTGAATCAATTTCTACTGACTCAGCTGAATTTCCCTCATGGGAAAAAAAAACAATTTTTAAAATCTATCTATCTATTTTTTTGTCTGTCTGTCTGTCTGTCTGTCTGTCTGTCTGTCTGTCTATCTATCTATCTATCTATCTATCTATCTATCTATCTATCCTTTTTCTATTTCCCATCTATCTATCTATCTGGCGATCAGATATGAAGACTGCGGGAAGGCCAGAGAACAAAGAAAGAACACATTCATTAAAGTGAATGTAAGTCTATGTGTAATGCATTCAGCACTCATTCAGGTCAAGGTCACAGTCGTTTAAAATGAGCTACAAAGTGTTTTTGTGAATTGTATTGTAAACAGATAATGATAAAACAGCAAGAGCCAAAAAACCTAAGACATGTAGGTGATATTGAAGAACTCTCTGAGCCAGAATTCACACCCCATGCTGACAATGCTGGCATTTCTACCACTGAAATTTTCCATTGTTTCTGGGAGCACAGTGGTAAAGGAGTCATATTCAGCTATTATAAGAATCCTTCCAGTTGAGGCCATGTCCACTTCTATTTCAAATTAGAATATAAATATAAATATTTGGAGCATAAAACACAGATATATATAGTGTCACTGTGTAAACCCTTAAATTGTAACATCAAATGTCTTACTGGTGTGTATAAGTCTCTGACTCTGTAAACTGAGCAAAACTGATATGATGTCACATATGTTGTTTTCAGTATGAGACTGTGAGAAGTGTGTGTGCGTGTGTGCATGATGCTTTATGTACAGTAATGTCTGATGTGTATAACACTCACTGAGGTAACCCTGTGACTCTTTCTGCATGGCGGTGATGGGACAGTCTTTGTGTGTCAGTAGGAGCTGCTTGAGCTGAGTCACCTCATTCTTCAGCATGCTCACCTCATTCTGCCACAACAGCAAACAAAATTAAAAAGCATTTATAACATTTTATCTGCCAGGAGAGACAGCTTGGTGGTACTTTAGGTATGGTTTTGTTACAACATACAGCAATAATATTATAAATATATATTGTTTAGTTGTATTATATATTTATATATCGATTAACTATTAAAATGTGGCCAGTATGTGTCCTCATTTTCCATGATCAGATTTGTCTACATTCAAAATAACATTGATTAGGTATCCAAGAAAAATACGGTTATTCTGTCACATCACTTCAGTTGTAGAGAGATGAAATGTTTTATAAGTAATTCCTTACCTAGAAGTGTCTTTACGTTGTAATGCTTAACCACGATAATCATCAACAAATTTAAAAATGAACTTGAGTGTGCGGTTTACGGACTTCACAGCAGACACACGCTTATCTGCGGTTATGAGTCTCATTATGAACGAGCATATGGCCGTGGCTGGACTTATTAAATAAAGAATTTGAATATCCTGAGCATTTAATGAGGAGCCTGGAAGCCAAAACAAGCCTGGGCAATGCACTTATTTAGAGAATGCCAGAGTGATGAAAGAGAACAAACTACTTAAACATGTCTTTTATTGTCTGTTGGCTAATCAGAATCAGAATAGAGGTGTGACAACCGAGTGAGCAGAGAGGAAAATGTAAATCAGTTACAATGTTAAGTCTTACAGTGTTAACCATACTCACAGGTTAATTTAATGTAGGTAATTGCAGTGTGAATCATTGTGTTTCCAAACTGATGAATATTTTTGGATTAGAGTTGAGACCAGATGGTATCTACAAAATTTAACAGAAAATGTGGTGTTTAGATGAAGCTAACGTGCCATCCTAACTTATTTCATGAGGTTTTTGGTTTTAGTGACATCTTCTTGGCTTGTGAGTTTCTTCTTTCACACATAGGCCTATTTAAATTCCATCTCCTCCCTGGATACAGTAGCATCAGCTGTCATTCCAGCCACATTTATAGGCCACTGTACCTGACTTAATATGTTGTGAAATATGAGAACTTATGGGGTGGACTACATTTAGCAGCATCAGGTGTGAAATGTTTTCCTTCAGAGTAGGTTGCATGAAGGAGAACTGGGACACAGCCCATACCTGAAGTTGCATGTTGGTCTGGGTGAGCTCCTCAGCTTTCTTCTCCAGAGACATCACCCAAACTTTCCTCTTCTGTCTGCAGCGTGTAGCAGCCGCCCGGTTTCGCTCTAGAAACTTGCGGCGACGCTCGTCAGGGTCCTCATCCACTACACGTCGGCGCCGACCCCCACTGGGTGGTCCAGACTGCAGTGTCTGCGTGGGTTGCATTTGCTGTGCAGCCGGTGATAACTGTAAAAAAAACCCCAAAAAACTAAGACCTTCTGTCGGGAAACAAATACCATAATGTCAGCCATCCATCATCACTACTGCACGTCCTTCTACCAGACTCCTAGGCAAGCAGCCAATCACCTGTCTAAAATCTCTCCAGTAGTTTGGGAGGTTCCTTTAAAACAACATATGTTCTGTGCATGTGCCTGCTTAGCCCTATGATGGCTGTGGCCGTGTGAGAAGCGCACTGATTTACAGGCTACCCCGCCCTCATAAAATGGTGCCACAGTCCAGTTTTCCACCGCCCAAGTCCATTCAGACTAACACTATTAGATGTCCAGTGAAACAGGTCTGCTAGCAGCTGAGCATGCCCAAAAAAAAGCTCTTTGACGTGGACTTGGCTGTGGCTGGTACTTGCAGCCGTCAGATCACTGCAGGTTGCATTAGGGTGTTGGAAAATGCAGCAGCTTTGATGAATGGTGTGGATACAGGCCGTCTTGTTTGGCTTAATAATACGCTGGAGGCAGAATTCCCGAAACACAAAAAGACAGGCTGAGCTGGAAAATTCCATACAAAGATGGGCCATGAAGTCACAAACCTGAAATTCTTTCATTTCTCTTCTCTTTATACTTACTTTTATAAGGGTCTTGTAATAAATTGGTAATCCCATAATAAAATTGTATGCTGTATCATCTTTCTTTTTAAGAGAAGAACATTTTTTTCTTTTGTCTCCTGGCTTTATTAGGACTACACAAATCTGCAGTTTTAGATTCAGAGCTGACTAAAAAGTACACAATAAATTCCTGCTCATACTGCAAACTTGAGTTCACATTATGGAAAAAAAGAGCTTTGTGGGTTAAATAATTTACACACAGTTATTCGTCTGTTAATGCAACCCATTCAACAAACTTCAGATTAACTTCTTTTAGCTCAACCTAACTGTAACAAAGCCTAAGGGTAAATAATGCAACAAAAAGAAACCTTGTCTTTGGAAATATGAAATAAAAAATGTAATTTTATGCACATAACATTTTTAAAGTTTCATTTGAAGCCCAAGACAACAACAGAACTGGTGAAGGAAATGGAGGCATCAGGTACCAAAGTTTGCACATCCAAAAGAGTCCTACATCACTATGGACTAAAAGGCTGTCACATGGCCTAAAAGGCTGAAGCTCATACTCTAGGAATGACAGGGGAAAAGGCAGAGTGATAAATTTGCAGTTGATCAGAAGGATAAAGATCTCTCTGGTCAGATGGAACAAATAAAAACTGTTTGGCCGTAATGATCAGTAGTAAGCACAGAAGAAAAGGGAGAGTATTCTAATCTGAAGAACACAATTATAGCATAGGACTGCTAGCATCATGTTGTGGGGGTATTTTGCTATGCCAGAAAAAAACTGCCACCTTGAGGAAGGAGGATTTTCTAAAACTACTGAAGAAACACATCAAAACATCAGCCAGAACTTTAAGATTAGGTCACAACTAGGTCTTCAAGTTAAGCAATTAAAATGCTAAATACTACCACCTCCAATATGTATTTATATACATATACATATATTTGCCTGTTTGTATTTACATTTTTGGTCTCAACTGTAGACTATATGTGTGCCAAGAACAAGGAAGCATTGCTGCTCTGACAAGTTATTTTCAGTTTGGTTTTGGCAGGAGATGATAGAAAATAGTGCTTCTTAGTGTCTCCATACCAAAGAAGAAGCATGAAACGTCTTTTCCCACATTATATAATGGAATCTCTACCAACGGTATAGTAGAGGAAATATTTTACCTGAGATTATTTCTACATATCCTTTTATAGTAAATAAAGACAGTGTAATCTTTCTAGACACACAGTCTGTAAAAATGACTGACATGGCAGATTTGGACAGGTTTAAAACCCCAGAGATAAACCGGTAACAATTGCATTACGCCATCTCCACACATTAAAGTAATCCATCCCAAATAGGGCTATTTATTGCTTAGCAGTAAACAGAACATAAGGGCTAAATTAGTTCAGTTTGATATAGATCATGTCGGCTCAAATCACAGGTTTAAATGTGCTTTAACACAATAAATAAGCCACACTATATAGAAGTCTGCAAATTCACTACCGCTCCCTGTACACTTCCACCTAGACTCTCACAAATACCCAGTTAATCCCAGCAAAACCATGTCTGAGACCTTTATGTTAATAAAATTATTGCTATTGATAGAGATTATGCTGAAGTACCTGAGGGGCAGCTGAGTGCATTGGTGCGTGAGGAGATGTCTGGTGCCCATGTGCAGGGTGTAGGTGGCCAGGGTGAGAGTTATGGTGCCCGTGGCTCTGCGGGTGGTGGTGGCCTGTCTGGGTGTGGCTATGGTGGTGGGCGTGGTGTGGGTAACCATGAGGCGGGGCCTGCATGTGTTGGTGAGGGTGAGAATGCAGATGGTGATGGCCGCTCTGCTCTTGCCGCGATGACATCATATCCATCATGTGACCCATCGTATTCATATTGCCATTGGAGATAGGCCCTGGATGGTGAGCCAGAACAGCTTTCAGTCTCTTTACAGAAGAAACAAGAGAAAAAGTAAACAGGCATTTAAGTAGTGTTACAAACTAGAAAATAAATTCATTTGGTTATGTGTAGTGTTCTGTTTGCACTGAAACAATGAAGAAAGATTCGCTCTAATGAAAAGCACCTTTGTTCAGAACATTGAAAGGCTGTGCCTGAAATGTAACACGTGAACATGTGTAGGCCTTTTTTAATGAATTATGACTAAAACGACTGGATTTGCAACAGTGAGTAAATAGTACTTGACTTTCCTTTTATATATGCATAAAACTCACAAGCAAATATTGCTGTAAGTCATCATTTGAATCCTTTACACTTATACACACATTCTAGACTACAAAGGGAAGTGGTAGCTCAGTGTTTAAAGCATTGGGCTACTGATCAGAAGGTCATGAATTTGAATCCCAATACCACCAAGCTGCCCCTGTGCAAGGCTCTTAACCCTCAACTACTCAGTTGTATAAAAGCGCATCTGCCAAATCTGTGAGTAATCACATACAATAATAAACACGCTGTTTCTTAGATGCACAGAAACACTATCTATCATCACTCTCATCTTTCATGTTCTCCTATGTGCTCCACCAATAACAGGCCCATATGGCTTATACACTATATAACTACCCCTTCTGCCTCCTTTTCTGCTACAGCAGTGTGGTAGACTTAAATGCTTTGCAAAGACCTACTCGGAAAACTTTTTGGCTTTGAAACATTCAGTCAAAGTGCCTGTGTTTAGTGTGTGTTTACCTGCCTGCGCTCTCTCTCCCTGAGCTGTTTTTCTGGGCAGCTGTTTAACCACCCAGACTATTAACAAACCCACAAACCCAGTCATAAGCTGCCAAGATGTGGCCACTAGTGTGATCTACCTGACAGCAAACGAAGGCAAGCTTTAAAAAAAAAAAAAAAAAAAGCATTTATGTCTGGACGCATTCGTTTAGCTTTTTAGACTTGCACTGGAAAGTAAGCGTATTTTTAGAGTGTGTTGAGTCTACAGCATGTACAGTATTTCCATTTGAGCTGCACAGGTGGAGTCATTTTAAAAGGAAACAGACTTAAAGGACAGATGAAAAACAAAAGCAATAGAGGAATCTAAGAGAAATAGCAACATGGGAAAAATTCAGCTTTTATATTTGGGAAAGACTGTAAAGCATGCTAATAATATCATATAATGATAGTAGTACAGAACTTGTTGTCACTCCAGATGCTGTCAGTCAGAGCCAGTGGCTCACTTCTCTTCGCCAAGAATCATGGCCAGCTGGCCAGCATCAGCACACGACATAATTCATCCAACCTCTCCCCATCCCCTCTGTTTTTCTCACCCCCTTACCACAACCTTCCTCACTCCCACTCTCTCCCACTGTCACTCCCCACATTACTACTACTACTACAGCGTGGACAAACTTTCTCAGCTAACACCCAGTGTTCACAGTTTTACCCATAAAGCACCACAGCACTCTTCTAAGCCTTTAGAGTTAAAAAGCATTTCCTCGCTAATGAAAATATGAATCAACAGCAATGAATCCAAGTTTATACTCACTTTAGGGCTTTTTAAACAAATCATGGTTGCTATTTACCAAAATAAACCCAGATCAATTTGATCATATTCACTAAATTCGACTGTTCCTGTACCGGCCAAAGAGAGCCACCCAGTCCCTCTGAGCAATTTCCATTCCTCTGCATCTTGTTATGGCCAGCCACATCACTGGTTCCACATCTACCTTTGCCAGCTGCACCAGCCCATGTTTTACAGCAGGTTCTGGACAAATCTTAATGACGACTTCACCAATACTGTAAACAAACTTTTTTTTTTACCATTGCCACCACCAACACAAGCCACATTAAAAAGAACTTCAATAAACCTACAACCACTCTTACCAGAACACTTTTACAAATCATGTCTGCCAAACACTGCACACCTTAAACTGCCCGCTAACTAAACACTGCAACCCACACAGTCCACCAACTACTCCTGCATTCCTTAACTGCTCCTCAAGCTCGTTCTCATCATCACTCACACATAAACTACCACTAGCAACTAAGAATACCCTCTGAACTAATGAGTTCATTAAGAAAATGTGCATGATATTCTCAAGCAGACATTACCGATACATGCATGCCTTTATTACGGTTCAACTTTAGTTCTATTTCTGTTGTTCTGACATGCATTCAGCCTCACATTTGTGTATGCTGGTTTATTTGGTCACCAAAGAGACAACGATGAGATTTTGATTGAACAGTGACTGGATTAACTTCCCTTTGTTTGTCATGTCCCTGGTTTCATAGATTTGTTTACATCTGAGTCAAATATCCTGGAGATGTTTGTTCTTGGCAAGTCTAAGATTTTGAGCTTTGATAAACAGAACTCATGTTTGCAGTTTCTGTAAGGTCATTTTCTTAGTACAGGGCAAAACAAAGGAGATGTTTGAACAGTTGTTTTAAATAAGAAAAGAATCTTGAAAATATTCATTTTAGCAAATGTATAAAACTCCACTGAAAGCACATTATACATAAATGACAAGTAGAATTGTTTAAATGAATACGTATTTTCCTTAACAATAAAAACCAGGTGACAAAGACGTTCAATGTCATCAGCCAGGCCAAATAATTCATCATATTATTTAATGCATGTTTAGATGCAGCCCACTTTATCCAGCCCTGTGGCTGCAAGATGAATATGTCAGAATCAGCAACACTAAGACACCATCATTCATCCACCCACCCGCCAAACATATTGGGGTCAAAGGGCACTAAAACACATCTGACTGAGTGGACCACCAATCAATCAGTGGTAGGGTAATAGCAATCGAAGCAATGCAGCTGTGCACCTATCTCTATCTCCCCCAGCCACCCTGTACGGTTCCTGCAGTTCCCACGCAGTGGAATGCCACTGTCTGGGGCCCGGCAAGGTTGACAAGCATCAGGCTTGCATCAGCAGAAGAGTCACTTACTTTCATTTTGGCTCCAAGCCAGCAGACGTAGGAATAGAACGAAGCAATAGATGGAGAAAGAGAGGGGGAGTAGTGAAGTTTATTTTTTTCTCCACAGAAGAGCTATCTATCCATCTCTTCTGGGGCAAAGGGAAAGTGGGTGCTATCAGTATGCTAATGCAATCACCATTCACTCTAGCTCTATGCAGGCCCCCCCAGAGCATCGCTCTTCAGAATGTATAAGTGTGTGCCACAATAGACAGAGCCATGCAGTGTGCAAGAGCACACTCTGAACAGAGACGTACATCACATAATAAAGCCAGTAATGTCACACTCCACTGAAGCACACTTTTGAATTACTTGCACATTTTTGCTAAAATCTCACATTTTCACCCAAATACCTAAAAATACCTAACCCCAAATGAGTTCTCAGTCAAACAGCTAAAACCTGTTGTCCCAGCAGCTTCCCTGACTGAACCCTCTTATTCAAACAACACACTTCCAGAGTTCCTAAGTTCACAAAACAACACAAGACCTCTCTCACATGTCTTTAAGAAATCTACAACATCCACTATTCCAAAAAAAGGTAAATATTCTCACCAAAAACCACCTCAGGCCAACACCAGATGCAGAAGAAGTTTCTTTTCCAAGTTTCTCTGGTAATGCGGAACTTATCTGGACAACGACTAATATATCCGGTGCACATTACGTCCATACAAACCCTCTATGACGTTAGCCAAGAGCCTAGCTCAGCATAGCTGGAGTGTGAGCAGAAGCCTCATCAGGCGTGATGATGAGGTGTAAACAGACATTAGAACAGTACAGGCTGACTGTGCTGCTCACACAGACCTGAAGCAGCAGCTGCGTGAGCCTCTAATGACAGTCCAGTCTCTCCCTGTCATGGCAGAGCCACGGCTAAACACTCATTATCCTGCTACAGGTGGAGGCTTGTGGGGACACGGGTGAATTGCCTGCTCTTCTTTCTTCTTATCCCTGTCTCCTTCACCTTAAATTGTGGTGTCGATTATGTCTTATAGTCTCACAGGGATTTAGACAGTGCGCAGCTACTGTATTTAAATATGCTTTGGGAGTATAAATGCCTTTTCAATTTCAACACTCACTTTACTACTACTACTACATTCACAGACATGATTTGCATATGGCTACTCTTAGTTTCTCTGGACACATTCATGACTTTGACCCTACTTTCATGCTGCTCATCCTCACGTTTAGAGCAAAACAATTCTGATAACCTTTAGCCGTCATTTCACAGTTATCTAATCTAATCTAATATATGATTCATCTTACAAAGTCAATCTTAAAAGAAGCAAATCTGTAATATCACCATAATACTGATGTATATTCAGATTTGCAAACAATATATCACTTAGTTTTTATCTCATAAAAAAACAAAAAACTGTTTTTTAAATCAAATTCATATTTTTCAATGAAATAAATATTGAACTACGCTGTATTTCAACTGTTAACCTTTAGCCTAGTTTGGCAATGACACACAAGTTAGTCTGCCAAATTTGTGTCAACTCGCTATATAGTATTAGCAGAGGCTTTATATTATTTATAAATTTATTTGCAATGAGTAAAGTGTGCTAGAGATGTAACAGTTCGGTCTGTTACTTCACACCTTTCTCTCTCTCTCTCTCTCTCTCTCTCTCTCTCTCTCACACACACACACACACACACACACACACACACACACACACACACACACACACACACACACACAGTAAATATTTTGCTAAATCAACATATGCTAGTAAGCCAGTGCTGTCTTCATTAAACAAGGCTAATGGTACAATGGTAATAACCAGATTGTGTAAGCATTATGTCTTTTCAGCCTTTTATCTATCTTGAAAAGTTAAAGAAACCAGTGTCCAGCCTAATGCAGACCATAACAGAATAATAGAAACTCCAAAATGTCTTCAGAAGAGCAATAAAATGCATACGCTGTGATTTATTTTCTAAATAATATATAATGTCACTGGTATACCAAATGGATCCGTCTGCTGACATAGCATCTTAAAAATCTTGATTTTCTTACAAAACCTTTCAAGTACATGCATTTCTGAAGGTTTAAGTTACAACCAGTGTCTAAATCCCACTATATAATCCCTCACCTCTGACACCTCTTTTTTTTTTCAAGGTTGTCTCTTACAGGTACAAGACGAGATTTTAATGGTATTTATTGTCACTTCTGTTGTGACACTAGATCTTGAGTGATGTTGCACTGAGTGCTTTGGGGTGCATACTAACAGATTCAGGTTCCATGGGATGAAGGGATGACTGCATATCAATAAAAGAGTGCAAATAGAGTGATAGTACCCCACCCACTGCTTCAGGAATAAATCAGACTGAATGAGGTCAGAGGGAAAAGGGAGCCCCTAGGTAGAAGTAGTGCAGTGAAGACTCTCTTTTTCGGTCGGTGTGTGTGTGTGTGTGTGTGTGTGTGTGTGTGTGTGTGTGTGTATAAGTGAATGTGTGTAGAGCCACTGTTCCTGCTGCTATCAGTGAGCACCTGTTACTTTCTATGCATCTGTCCCACGTCTTTCCTCTTTCCTTTAATTCTCTTTCAAAAAAATTCCCGAAAAACTAATATATGCTCATGTTATGTTCAAACTGATCTCCTTTTACTGTTAGAAGAAGGTTAATAAGCACTGAACCATACAGAGTCAACAATCTTTATGCTTGAAACACAGCCATATAACCATTCCAGCCTTTGGAGAGCAGACCAGGCTTTATGTACGCATTACTGCTTATTGCATCTCTGAATTTCCTGGCACCATTTCCTGTTCTCTTTGGGCTCTTGGGTATTAGACACCCATCTGGTTCCTCATCACCCCTAAACCTCTATGCCAGACACAAGGGGAGTCTCTTTCCATTCCTCTCAGTCCCAGCTGTGGTGAACCCAAATGCGCATGTCCAAACTCTCCACCACACCCCCATTAGCTCATTTTATGAGACCTCCCCCCACTTAGCCAAGCTCTGCCAGCAGCTGTGAGCTGGAACCTACTTAACTGATTTCTTATGGGAAGGCTTTTATGGAGGGAGAGGCACACAATCTGGTATTGCTATAGCCTTACTGACATGTGTGCCATGTGCAATTATAGGAACCAGTTTGATTTGTTTTGTTTCAATGCACCAGCCCTAGTGCCAGCCCAGGCCAGAGACTGGATTAATTAAATGGTTCAGGTTCAGCATGCTGACCTAGGATCATTTCCTTCATGATACTATAGTTTCATAGGGACCTGATAGACAAAGCTTGGTCCGAAATGAGCACGTATACAGAAACACCATAAAAATGAACAGCTTTTTAACAATTTACCACAGGCTACTAAATATTAAACTGAATAGTCTGATATTCGACAAGAGGCTAATATCACTCTATCACTACATCTCATTGATGGTATTTTTGTCTCTGTCTATGTAATGCTCTACTGGCTTCATGCTGTACTTCCTCCTAATATCAAACATGCAAAAAAGTGAAGCTTTTCATTCAAACTAAAAAACACTGAACGGTTCTATCATCTTTTTGCACAATATGTACTTTAATTGACTGTTTAGTTTTTCCACCAAAGACATTTTGGAAGTTGATAGAAATTAAATGAGAATAATCTACATTGTTCCTGACCATTAAGCCCACAGCTGATGATGTTAAGTATGCATCAGTGTCAGGAGCTGAAAAACATCATCTCGAATGGAGATCAAATTTAATCACCCAGTGTAATCACCATGACTGTCACTGATAGGTGCCATGAATCTGCACTCTGCACTAGAACGAACTCTCGGGATTGCTTGTGCGTAACACAACATGCTTTTTTCTAAGCATCATTGGTGGCCCAGAATTATCCTTAAGACATTTCTTAACCTCAAATAGACTAATATGAATGGGATGTCAGATGCCAAAAATTAAACCATATACTGATGTCTTTGTATCTTTGAAAGACACAGGGCTTAGGCCTGTTAGGCAATTTATACCAGCTGCCCATGTAGACACTAATTAATGTCAAAAGGCAAACTGGAAAACAGATTGAAAGTCCACTTTACTGATCCAACTCAACTCAATACCATATTGAATGTTTGCTTTTACTTGTAAGACTGTGCATGCTTTTAGTAAAAGTGCTCTTTTTCAATATTAACAGAATGGATAATGTTCTCAGTGGAAGCTGTACAAAATCATTTTCTCTCTAAAACTGCATGTGCCTCAGGGTGGCAGGCTGGGCAATACAGGAGAGGCCCAATCAGGCTCAGTTAACAAAAGCATAAACACACAGACCTCCTGGTCTAACTGTGGCTAAGCAGCTGTAATCAGGGCTGTTCGTACTATGGACACAAACATCCATCACTTTACACTGTAGATAGTGCAGTTCATGACATTAGAGAAGTTCAAGGCTTCACAGTTCATCCATATCACTTACAAGTTAGGGCTTAAAAGAAACTCTCAGTTGACTATCATGTGGATCGCATTACTGTAAAAACAAAGCTGATTGTACCTTAAGCTGCCAGCTTTGCTATGACAGGTCAGTGAAAAATGTCTGACATCAAAGACTGAGTAAAAGTGTAATGGTGTAGATCGCCTGTGACTGCAGAGGTCACATTTGGTACTGATCTGAGCAGTGAGTGAGTTTGGCTTCACTCTTTGTGAGCAATCTGGCCTTGGAATCAGGTCATAAACGGATTGATAATTAGGTGAAACCAGGAGAAACGGTGTTCCCCAGACTGGCAACCACCTGACCTTTGTGTTCACTGATCAATCTCAACAGCACCACCCGTGAAATAACTGTGAGACCAATAAAACATCCAACATATAAAGCGCACATATTGGTTGCGTTTGAGTCTGCATCACTGAGCGGGCTTTACCAAGGTAGGTTCTATGATGGCTTACTACACTGACAGGCTGTGAAGCGTGGATGCCCATGCAGCTAAAACAGTGTTATTGCAGCTAAAACAACAAGCTTCTACACTAAAACAAACACATGGTAGTCTCTCAATCCTCTGTCTACTCAATAAATAAACTTACAGCCAGCTGCAAAACCAGGAACCAAAAGTAGGAGCCCTTGCTTGTCTTGTCATCATGAAAAAGAGCTATGAATGCTGTAAGTCCTGTAAATCCTGTATGGGATTTTCACAGATTTTCATTCTGAAACAACATACAACACAGATTACGCTGCATGCCTTAGGCGAGGTGTAAATCCTCCCACTATATATAAATATATGGATTATAGTATTCCTAGTATTTATATCTTTAATATAGTTTTCTCCTTATATACAGATAAATGTATGTGTTCGATTGGTCATATCTGCACATTTCAGCTGCGTCTGAGCTCATTGTCACTTTCTAATGACATCATTCCCTGACAATGCCACCATTCATACAGATGTTGCTCCCAAAACCTAGATTCCAGCCCTCACTTGGCACATACTGCCTCACACACAGCCTGGCCTCCAGCCACAGGTGCTGCTGAGGCGCTGAACACAGCAAGAGAGCTCCACGTTCAACTATACAGGAATAAGGCGCTGGCACTCCAAAAACCCGGGAATATACAGACGAATCGTTACATTACATCTTGACATGGATAATTCCACACGACCCATCACATACAACAGAATTCACTGGCTTTGTGTTTTAATGAACTACAAACACTTGTAAATATTTCCAGTAGTACACAGGTTTCATTCCAGCCCTAGCGTGTTTAAATAATCCCAAAGTTGCAGTTCTCGTATAAATCCTTTACATCATCTTGAATGCAGTATCCCTCAGTGAAAGTTTCTTTAAGATAGGTTGGTTTTTTTTCTCCCCCACTCCAAGTAAAAAAGGAGTACATTTACAGCCAGCCAAGAATGATGTCACCCAGTGCAGCGTGTGCCAGCTCTTGGACCCAGTGGAGGAATGGTGCATGAACACACAGCATTGTTGACCACATAAAAAAGCCCACCTCCTAGCCTGATTCTTAGTGACAAATTTATTGTCCCTAGTAACAATGTAAACAATAGATAATTACCCCTCGATAACAAATCACACTTAGGCTGTGTGGCGTCACTCACATTACTAACGAGGCTAGCATTCCAACAAGACCTTTGCTTTGGGAGGAACTTCACAGAAGACTAGGCGTAAGAGTCTGTGCTTTTAAATCCACAAATCGACAGAGCTCGAGTGCAGCGTTACTTGGAAACAGAAAGGAGAGGATTAACATAGAATAAGTGCAGCTATAAAAATCAAAGTGAAGGTATACCATAGGCTTCATGCAAATGCCGTGTTTTAAAAGCCAAATTTCACAAATCCCTTAGATCTTATATATCCCTGTATACACATATGGTGATAATCTTAATTAATGGCTAACGGCAGCGATCATAGCAGAGAAGAAGAGGTTTAAAAGGGAGAAGAGCTGAAACTTGATCTGACATTGTACAGTTGGCACACACACACACACATCCTTTTTCCTCCCAATGATAAGAGTGTGTTTGGGCTTCCCTCTCTCCAGAGACTCAAGTACTTTCATTTTTCCAAACAACTCAAACTACTAAGGATTTGTGTGGAAAAGACAGGCTCGCGGCCTGAAGTGCTCAAATACAGACATGCCAATAGACACACACAGACACACACACACACACACACACAGTATCTGTGATGGATGATTGTGAAAACTATGTGCAATGTGTGTGCACATCTTCCTGTGAGGTGCTCTTGTCTCATGTGTGGCTCTGAACACACACACTAATATGAACCTGAGCCACAGAGGAGTGTTATGTATGTGATGTCATGTTTGGAGTAGAATGGGGTGCTCTGTACAGCATTTCCTCTCTGGACTCAGATTCCTTAAATACAAAACATTCATGCAGGCTCTCTGTCTCATACACACACACACACACACACACACACACAGACAGATAGAGCAATACAATATCACATTCTGACAATGCACTGGTGGGCTTATGGTGAAGTGCCTGTATATTTAGTATACGAAGAAAAATAATAGAAAAAACTATGTATGCGTAATTGAAAAATGCTGCAGCGTTGCAAAAATGTCAGTGTGTCTGTATGAATGTGTGCATGTGTGAGAGGCTAGAATACTGAATCCATGGGTAAGATGGAAGAAGCTTATGTAGTATTCAGGCCCAAGATCCTTAAACCACCGAAAAATCAATTTAACCTCATCAAGCAGGGCACACTGTCCAAACCTAACAGTCACACACACACACACACACACGCACACACACACACACACACACACACACACACACACACACACACACACACACACAAAACCTACTTACTCCTAGCTTTTACTCACCTTTCATTTCCTCTTCATTTCCCTGCTCGCCCAAATTTCTTAATCTGTCCTTCCATGTTATGCATTCCTCTCTGACATCTTATTCACTCCCTCCCTCTTTCCTTCTTATTCTCTCTCTTTCTCTGTCTGTCTCCTGTGGCCATGGGTAGGGTATAGAGTTACAGTGGGGGGAGATATTTCCCATTTAGAGTAAGTCAACATCTCCGGATAATGAGATTAAGGCAGGATCTGTGTGCTGTGCTCTGTAGCCTCGGCTCAACCGTGTGGGGGACACATGGCTCTGATCAGCTTGGGGGTCATTCGATAGCACCCAAAATCATCATCCAACCAGGATCGCAGCGGAAATTACGCTCATTAGAAAAGAAATGGACTTAAGTACAGGTCAGATAGTTACCAATAGTCCAGCTGCATGGTTCCTTATGCAAGCTTCGAATTTCAGGGTTATATACAGCGTTATGTAAAGTGCAACAAATGTCTGCTCTGTGTTCCTACACAAACAAACTTTTTTTTTTTGTAAAAAAAAAAGTGGGGGTTGTGATAGTATATTATACAATATACACAAAATGCAAGCTGACAGAAAGGACTTCTGTTAATACAGATCAGCTCTAGAGACAAAGCTTAAGTCGAGTCCTGGACTAAATTACACTGTCAATCTCTGGCTGGAAAACTGACTCTACATGATGCATATTGCATGTGTAGTTCACAGCTAATTTACCATTAATGAATCACGAAGGTAATAAGTGTTACTGCTGCTGAAAGATCTTCTTCTCACTCCGGCAAGGCATAGTCATGGAATAAGACTTTTCTGTGTATCTTAAAAGATTTTTGTTTTTGATTATAGAGAAAGAGTAGGTATGCGTGTGTGTGTGTGTGTGTGTGTGTGTGTGTGAGAGAGAGAGAGAGAGGAAGAGCAGGGTGTGCGACGTGTATTGAGGAAAGAGCTGTCCACTTCTAATTGAATTCCAATCAGAGAGGCAGCACTCAGAGGATGTTCTTGGAGCAGAGCCAGGACAGCGATAAGACAGTACATTAGACTAATATTATGTTCCCTCTGCCTGTTTCCATGGGGAACAGAAAAGAAACACAGCACGATCAATCTTCAGCATAAGAGTGAAAGAAATTCCCTCTCTCCCATCTCACCCACTAATCACTTACATTCTGTAGGACACACTACTCACTCACACACACACACACACACACACACACACACACACACACACACACACACACACACACACACACACACACACACACACTTTTCTGTTTGTATTGCCTTTCTCACCAATATTCCTTCTCCTCTGTCCCAGAATTCCTCTTACCAACCTCCTCCACACACACACAAACACACGCACACTTGCAAGAGCATAGCATTCTTTTCTGTTATATTTTCTGCCACCAGCTTAAAGTTTTCATTAAATAATTAATTGATTGATAATTACAGAAAACAGTTGGTCTGCACAAATTCTTTGCTGATTTCTTTGCTGGTTTTTATATATATATATATATATATATATATATATATATATATATATATATATATATATATATATATATATATATATATACACAGTGGTGTGAAAAAGTGTTGGCCCCCTTCCTGATTTCTTATTTTTTTGCATGTTTGTCACACTTTAATGTTTCAGATAATCAAATACACTTAAATATTAGTCAAAGATAACACAAGTAAACACATCATGCAGTTTTTAAATGAAGGTTTTTATTATTAAGGGAAAACAAAATCCAAAACTACATGGCCCTGTGTGAAAAAGTATTTGCCCCCCCTGTTAAAACATAACTTAACTGTGGTTTATCACACCTGAGTTCAATTTGTCTAGCCACACCCAGACCTGATTACTGCCACACCTGTTCGCAATCAAGAACTCACTTAAATAGGACCTGCCTGACAAAGTGAAGTAGACCAAAAGATCCTCAAAAGCTAGACATCATGCCGAGGTCCAAAGAAATTCAAAAACAAATGAGAAAGAAAGTAATTGAGATCTATCAGTCTGGGATAGATTATAAAGCCATTTCTAAAGATTTGGGACTGCCGCGAACCACAGTGAGAGCCATTATCTACAAATGGCGAAAACATGGAACAGTGGGGAACCTTCCCAGGAGTGGCCGGCCGACCAAAATTACCCCAAGAGTGCAGCGACAAATCATACAGGAGGTCACAAAAGACCCCACAACAACATCCAAAGAACTGCAGGCCTCACTTGCCTCAGTTAAGGTGAGTGTTCATGACTCCACCATAAGAAAGAGACTGGGCAAAAATGGTTTGCATGGCAGAGTTCCAAGACCAAAACCGCTGCTGGGCAAAACGAACATAAAGGCTTGTCTCAGTTCTGCCAGAAAACATCTTGATGATCCCCAAGACTTTTGGGAAAATACTCTGTGGACTGACGAGATAAAAATTTAACTTTTTGGAAGGTCTGTGTCCCATTACGTCTGGCGTAAAAGTAACACCGCATTTCAGAAAAAGAACATCATACCAACAGTAAAATATGGTGGTGGTAGTGTGATGGTCTGGGGCTGTTTTGCTGTGAATTGCCATGAATTCTGCTGTCTACCAAAAAATCCTGAAGGAGAATGTCCGGCCATCTGTTTGTGACCTCAAGCTGAAGCGAACTTGGGTTCTGCAGCAGGACAATGATCCAAAACACACTAGCAAGTCCACCTCTGAATGGCTGAAGAAAAACAAAATGAAGACTTTGGAGTGGCCTAGTCAAAGTCCTGACCTCAATCCGATTGAGATGCTGTGGCATGACCTTAAAAAGGTGGCTCATGCTCGAAAACCCTCCAATGTGGCTGAATTACAACAATTCTGCAAAGATGAGTGGGCCAAAATTCCTCCACAGCGCTGTAACAGACTCATTGCAAGTTATGGAAAACGCTTGATTGCAGTTGTTGCAGCTAAGGGTGGCCCAACCAGTTATTAGGCTTAGGGGGCAAACACTTTTTCACACAGGGCCATGTACTTTTGGATTTTGTTTTCCCTTAATAATAAAAACCTTCATTTAAAAACTGCATGATGTGTTTACTTGCGTTATCTTTGACTAATATTTAAATGTGTTTGATTATCTGAAACATTAAAGTGTGACAAACATGCAAAAAAATAAGAAATCAGGAAGGGGGCCAACACTTTTTCACACCACTGTATATATATATATATATATATATGAATTTGTGCAGACAATTTAATTAATGTTCTTAATGTGTGGACAGAAATGAACCAGGAGTAACACAAATACATGTTTTTCATGTATGCAAATATTTTGAAAATCCCAAAGAATAAAATACAGTATGTCTGTTACTCATAGATATTTGCATCACAGACCTCTAAATATAAGTTGTTTTATGCTCAGCAAGTCTTCAATAACTAAAGAAGGTTATGAATAATTAATTATTTAATTAAAACCTTAATCTGGTGGCATATAATAATGATATGATAAACCTAGATCTTCTGGAAATACAGAAGAGTTACAAAATGAATTCTGGCTGAATATTTCAGATGTTTTCAGTGTTTACAATCTTCACAATATGCTTACAGGATGCGCAGTAACCAAATTTGCTTTTCATATTTATTTTCCATCTTATTACAATTGCTTACATACTGTTCTTGCATCCTGACACGTGATTCTCAAAAACCAAAACTCTCTTTTCCCTCAGCGAATGAAAGAAAACTCTAAACACATTTCAGAGCAGTTCACTCTTACTACAAAGCCACTTTCACCAGGATACTTCTTTTACACTTGTGTATCCTTTTCTGCCAGTTTAAGTGAAACTGTCAATTTCTATATAATCCAGAGAGGCAGAGACAGACCTGACTGCATAGAAAAGTATATTCAGATTATTTTTATGTAGACGAGCCTCACAATAATTTGGTGTATGAAATGAGTACATCTGCCACCCTACCAAACAAGACACACATTGAGTCACACAAGCCTTCTTTAAAGTAGAGAATATTGGAGAAAACAAGTGAAAGAATGAAGAGAGCAGATACTGAGTTATGTATCGATACCTAATATGAAGAAAGAAGAAGAAGAAGAAGCACACTATCTGGCCTCAACCATGATTAGTGTTTGAGAGCGCCAGAGGATTATTCCAACTCTGTTAGAGAACATTGCACGTGATGTAAACAAAATCAATTCACTGAATCAAAATGATACCAAACATCCTGCAGAGGTCTTTTCTTTATAAAAGGAATAATTGTACTTTGCTTGCTACGCAATCAAGACGTTTATTTTATGTTACAGCAATTCATTTCCTGAACACAAAAAACCCAGAAAGCAAATCAGCAAAGGTTGCATTCAAATCGTAACACGGTTCATAGAAATTCCAATGATCATTGTGTGTTGTGTTTGGTGAGAAGAGGTTTTATGATTTTGGAGCCAGTGTCTAATTTTGGGCACAATCTTAAAAATGAGCTTTTGCATATCATGTGTGTGTGTAGTGAGAAATGTGTTAGAAAGATTTGAGACACTGAGACACTGTTTCCAGGAATGTACTTTAAACTGTAATTACTCCAAGACACACATAAATAATCCTAGTTGAACGTGAACATTTAATGTGGCAAGAGCGATCCTGCATGCAAAGGTGACAGCATTTTATTTGGAGAATGTAATTTTAGAGCTCCTGCTCATTATGACGGTGATGAATGAGACCTTTATTTCTGCTGTTTTCCTTGTGATACTGAAAACCTCCGCAACTTCCCGCACTGCCTTTGAGAATAAGATCTGGACAAGGATTTATGTGAATTGAAATTTCAGGTGCACATACTTGGCCTCTTGGATAGATTTTGATTCATCTTAATGTTCTTAATGTGTGAATAGAAATGAACCGGGAGTAACACAAATACATGTTTTTCATATGCAAATATTTTGAAAATCCCAAATAATAAAATACAGTATGTCTGTTAGTCATAGATATTTACATCACAGACCTCCAAATGTAAGATGTTTTATGCTCAGCAAGTCTTCAATAACTAAAGGGGGTGATGAATTGTCTAAGTGCTCATATTAGCTCTGGTCAGACTGAGTGCTTTCTTGCCGATGAGATCACTCCACAGTTTAACTAGTGTTAACAAAGCTGCAGAAATGCTTATGTGGGCAATGTGATACATTACTGATGCACATCAGGCCACACAGCCTATATAGCAGCGCTGCCAGTGTTTACACTCGTGTGTACTTCAGGATAATTACATCCAAATCCTTTCAAACAGCTCAGTTTGGAGAAACAGAAAAAAACTCTCAATGTTAATTAGCAGCTGAGAAAGGTTAATGCTGGCTAATTCATTTGTCCGTGCGTGCGTGTGTGTGTGTGTGTGTGTGTGTTTGTGTGTGTGTGTGTGTGTGTGTGTGTGTGTGTGTGTGTGTGTGTGTGTGTGTGTGTGTGTGTGTGTGTGTGTGTGTGTGTGTGTGTGTGTGTGTGTGTTTTGACCAACCAGTTTTGCTTCTGAATGCATGGATGGTACATGAGGAGAGGAACAGGAGCTGCTGTGGGTGGGGCCTTGCATGCCCATTATGTTGGAGCCCATGGACATTTGTCTCTCCATCTGTTCGGGGGGAAACAAACAGCAAACCAACAGAACATGAACACGGGTCAGGAAAGTTGAAAGAAAACAGAGAATGAAGCAGACTATAAGAGATTTCTAATACTTTTCTCACATCCAAGCAAATCTGTTGTTACACATTTTTAAAATCAAATAATCACAAGACAGTTATTGCAAGATGTGTGTGGGAAAAGGCCACATAGACACTGGTATGTGCATGTGTGTGTGTGTGTGTGTATGTGTGTGTGTTTGTGGTGTGCTTCTGATTTCACATTCGTATTTGTGAGAGCAAAAGAGTTGGTCAGAAATAAAACTAACACAGGAAGTTAACTCTGCAGAAGTGTGAGGCTCAAAAATAAAATATGGTTCATGCAGTAGTGGTTACTTGTGTGAAGCAAGTATGTGGGAGCCATGTATTCAGCCTCAGTAAGAAATAAATGTCCGCATGATAATATGAAATTTAACTTTGAATTTAAGAGTACGTTTGACATCCATTAAAAATATATATAATATGGGAAAAATTGGAAAGACATATTGAGGTGAAGGTTTGGTTAAGGTTAAGGCATAACAGCATGTAGCTATAATAATACAAAAATCAATGGAAATACCTCAAAGATAATAACAGAAGTGTGTGTGCGGTTGTGTGCGAGAGAAACACTAATTTCCGCTCGTAAATTATACGATTTTTTTTCTCCAGTCCCCAGACGGCCCCCCTCTGTTCCCCATGAGCCCAGCCAGGTGGACGCAGAGCAGCTTGCAAAAATTACTGGAGAAATATTTGGTATAAAAATATGTCCCTACACTGCACCCCTTTCCTGGGACATCAGTCTCTTGCCAAAAAACTGTCCAACTTTAATTCAATCACCACTAAGCTTCTTTTGCCTGCCATCAATATGGACTGGCTTCAATTACAATGAGAACATGTGTTGTGTCATTAAAACCCTGATGCGTGTGCTCTCACACTCTGACTCTCTCTGTAGTCCTCTCCATACGTCCAGCTCTTATTGACTTTGCTACAACACAATTAAAGTTATGGACACTTTGGTAGGAATCTATACTCTAGGATGGCCTCCTGTGTCAATGATATGTGCAAGGCCCTGGGAAAGTTAACGGAAAAATCAGTAAATAATTTCATCCTGCAAAAAAAAAGCAGTGTACAGTGCTGTCTTTTTAAATTCTGTGTGGAATAGATTAAAGTAGAAATCAGTAAAATAAAAAAAATCTGTACTATGAATAAATAAAATCATATAACACAAAATCAACACTAGGAAAGAAATGCTTCAAGTCATTCATTCATTGTCTACCACTTATCCGATCTATTCTCAGGTCACAGGGAGCCTGTGTGTATCTCAGGAGTCATTGGGCATCAAGGAAGAATACACCCTGGACAGAGTGCCAACTCATCGCATATACACTCTCATTCACTCACACACACTACAGACAATTTAGAGATGCCAATCAACCTACAATGCATGTCTTTGGACCGGAGGAGGAAACCAGAGTACCCAGAGGGGACCCCTGAGGCACAGGAAGAACATGCAAACTCTACACACACAGCGGAGGCGGGAATCAAACCCCCAACCCTGGAGATGTGATGTAAATGTGCTAACCACCAAGCCACCAAGCCACCATGCCCCCTGCTTCAAGTCAATCACTGAGAAATAAATCACTGAGAAATAAACCTTATAAACTAGTGTGATGAAACTGAAAGAGAAGAGGTAAGATAACTGATCACCACTACTTGGGCATTGGTGGCTCAGTGGTAGGTTTCTTGCCTACCATGCAGAAGGCCTGGGTTCAAACCCCAGCCAATGCCCAAACCCCAGCCACTGGATCCTTTGCCGGTCCCAAGCCTGGAAAAATGGGAGGGTTGCATCAGGAAGGGTATCCGGCATAAAACCTGTGCCAAGTTGCTGTGCAGACCAGTTGGTATGCTGTGGTGACCCCGAACAGGGAGCAGCCGAAAGCAACTGATCACCACTACTCATTCATTATTAGTCTGGATAACAATTTACTATGAAGATAACTCCTTTAGCACATCTTGTCTGGACAGAGCAGATAACGGAAAGTCGACACATATCTAACACTCACCTGTTCACTCAGCAATTAACCCCTTAAACCTTTCCAGTTATATTTACTATAAATAACACAGTGAAGCTGAATTCTCAAATCTGATTGGTCAGAATTAATTAATATTCTATAATATCACAGTTCTGATCATTGTATCACCTATAATTCAAATCACTAGTTTATATCAATGTATTTGTTCTAATATATTCTCACTTCTTTAGTAATAACTAATTCACATGGACCTGTAAGCCAGACACTTTACATAAACCAAGAGTAATAAAAGCCAAGCTTAAAAAACGTCTTATTATTTAACAAACAAAAAATAAGCCATTGTTCATATAGTGAGGTGTTCTGTAAGGAGACATTTATTTAACATTTATGGAAGGACCCTTTTCCCCTCCTCGCAGGGAAAATATTGTTCACAAGAAAATTCAAAAACATTAGAGGCAGGCAAGGGACTATTTATTACAAGTGATAAGAGGAATAAGAGGAAATGTATTGTGACATTTATTAATTCACTTTAAAATTGTAATCTTTTGAAAATTGCTGTGGTACAAGAGGGATAAAACACTACGGATGAGTTAAAAATATAATCTTTAGTATCAAAATGACCTTTTGGGTTGTTGAAGCTTTCCCTAATAGCACATCCTATCATATTTTAGTCCTTACATAATTAATCATAATGTATACTATGATTTATTATAAACAACTACATAACCTGGGGGTTTAAGAGGATCAGGGTTAGTGTGTGTAGTTGGATCAGGGTTAGCACTTATACTAACTTACTTAATACAGTCAGTTATAAAATGTATATACAATAAAATATAAAATAAGCTGGCAATGCCACTGTCAAGCATCTCTGTGTGTATGTATGTGTGTGTGTGTGTGTGTGTGTGTGTGTGTGTGTGTGTGTGTGTGTGTGTGTGTAAGAGAATGTAGGCACTCACAGGCATGAGCACAGCAGAGGATCCCTGCATGGTCGGGTCAGGCAAAGTGCCAGGCATGGAGGCTGGCAGAGGCTGTCGCTGTCTGTTCCTCAAGTGTAGCAGTGATGAGAGAGAGCCAGGAACTGGGCTGGGAGAGACAGACAAATGGATGGACAGATGTGTGAGATTACGTGAGCCAACATGAACATATATGTCCTTTCATAACAGTAACAATGATGCATACGTCCGCTAACGTAAGGGACATTACGAGTGTTTTCACAATAACTAGACTTCCCATTGCAGATGGTATTAATTTCTAAGAAGTTACTTCCACTTTAATGAGTCATTGACATCATTTCTGTCCATCATAATTCTCAGCAGATTGCACTGTCTAAGCTGGGACAGTGAAGGCTATATTAGGGCATAGTGTTCAAGAGGCTTCAAACCACTGATGATATCATATACATCTACAGATATACAGTTTACTGATTTGGTAGATTAACACGCAACAATTTTTCAAATACAGAAGCTTTTTTTTCAAATGAACTCTACAGTTACAGTAAATAATCTAACACGTTACTGAATGTGCTGAACATCACATGCCCCCTGCAAAATATAGCAAACTTCCTTATCTTTAAATCTTTAAGTGTGAGTTTGGGTAGAATGTGGTTTGAAGTGCTAAAGGTGCTATGATGTGTATGATTAAACACACACATTTATTCTCGTTGGAAACAGAGAAATGATCTGAATGAAATCTATTTAGTATAAAAACATGTAATGAATCTTCAGGGTGTTCATTTAAGTTGACCAGTGTTTGAATTGGCTCTCCTGCACATCCCTCTACTTCTAAGCCACAGATTTATGAATAGTTTACTAATCTTACTAAATCTTAACATAACTCTAAACAAAAATGAAGAACTACTGTTACTATGACCACTTTTATATCTAATAGCTAACCCTGTTAACAGAAAACAAATAGTCTGAACTTTTATTCAGTTATATCCTTCAGAATATCCTGCTGAAATCTCATAAAATCACAGTATCATAATAACATAAAGTCAAGTAGCACAAACATACATCATGTCCACATACACCTTTTTGTTCCTTTTTTTGCATGGCAAGATCCTTGCACATCCCTGTCATTTTTAAGAATTTATGGTCATGTAAAGGTCTAATGAAATGCATGATGTGGACCTGCCCATTCACAACAAGTTTTGCAACAGCTCAATATCAGCCTACTTACAAGCTAGGCTAGCTAATGCTACTTTTGTCATGCAAGACTTACAAATACAATGTCAGAAGCATAGTTATCACACAGCATGCAGTTTTGCTTATGCATGTTATACACATACCTTCCCTTTTTGCTAATATTATAGTTCAGTTTAGTTTGGTCCGTTGATGGGATAGTTATAGGACCTTCATACATTGACAGTTAATAATTCTATTTGATGTGCTGAGCTGAATAGCTGATTGTAATTTAAAGTGTTATGCTGATATCATTATCGTCATTAAATAATCTGTTTAAGTAGCGTTATGAACAAAGTGCATAATTGTGCTTGTGTCTGTGTGAGTGTGTGTGTTTGGGAGATGTTCTTGCAGCCCCTGTCCACTAGAATCCCTGCACATGGGCCTATGAGAACATTGTGAAGACAATAGTGACGCATTTCATCTTGGAAACCTAAACTATTTCTTATTTCAGATAAGATATGACACACTAGCAGACAAACTCTAACATTCATCTGTACCACTCAACTCCCCACGTCAAGATGCTCACAGCTGAACTCTACAGAGCTGGCACTTTACAGTCAATCACATCCAATCCTTCTAGCACATATTACCCTGTTTAATGTGCACTATACAGAACAGGCACTCAATGATGTCATTTAAGCAACTGCCATCAATTATTTAGCTGGTAAGTGCAAAGCTTTGCAGCTGCCTTGCTACGGGCAACACAATTACATTTCATTACGCAGCAGGCATATGTGCATGCTTACTTTTTAGCATGCATGCTAATGTCATAAAAGAAGGATGTGCCTAACAACAAAGAATAATGAATAATCAATGTTTGCCAGTGCTGAGCACTATTATGGCCAGGAAGGAGGGATGACAGACTGCTGGAAGGTAAATGTAGGAAAGGGGGAAAACATTCCTCACCTGAACAAATACATGTATTTATACAGGCTAATTGGCAGCAATTGCACTGCTGACGTGTGAGTGCGCACATACACACACACACAAAACACACACACACACACACACACACACACACACACTCACACTCGCACACGCACAGGCACTGGCATTAGCATTCTGACATATTGTCATTTATGTTCAATGCTCCAATCCATCACAATCAATGCTAGAGCGCCTTCACAAACTTGTGTGACATGTTAACAAGATAAGTGAAAGTCTCAGTCTCTGACACGCACCTGCGCAGATTCAGACAGAATCAGATCAACCACTTTCAATCCTTCACACACTTCAGCCCTATTTTCAGTTACAAAAAAGTGCTTATCACACAAGCAAACTTGCTGAACAACACAAGTATTTTCAATGACGTCTTACTTTAATCCATCCAAATATATATGACAAACTGCGCAGTAAAATCTAATAATGCTCTAATGAAGTTTTATAAATGTTTGACTTAGTTAATAAGAAAATGAAATTAAAAAAAAAATGATATCAAATGTGTTATTAAATGTCTCCGGTTCTACAGAAGTCTTTAGAGCAAACTCATCCGCTAATTAACAAGCCTGTAGAAGTGGGTGAGTTAGAACGGAAAACACTCTGATGTCTCTCATTCCTCCCTTGTTTTGTATTCTCCAAACAAATTAAATTACAAAAATCCTTACCATTTACTTTTCTGTGCTGTAGTGAGGAGGACAATAAAGCATGAATGTAATCAATCCTAGATCTTAATTGATTCAATCTATTTTAATAGCACATCTGGCATCTAATCAGAAAGAAGTGCTTCCTTGGGTCACAGTGCAAAATAAAATTTAGTTATGGAGTAACTCACATTAGCATTAGAGCGAGACAGAGCAGTATAACACAAGAGCTCAGTTCGAGTCTGGGCCTCCACCCAGGCAACAAGGAGATGAAAAAACAAGGCTGTGGAGAGAGAAAGAGAAAAAAGAGAGAGAGGGAGTAACAGAGGAACAGAGAGAGAGAGAAAGGCCGTCTCTCTTGCGCATAAAGGCGCTCAGGGCAGGAAGGCCTCCAAATTGCAGTTGAGCTTGACTAAATAGAAAGAAAGCAGCTTTCCCGCTGTCAGCTACTCACCTGACCCAGAGAGACCAAGGGGGGTTGAACTAGAGACAGAAACAATTTAAGACACAGAGAAGTTCCCCAGACATCTTGTACGCACACACCAACACACACACACCAACACATACACACACACACTATGGGCAGAAACCCACCCTGGCTGGGACACCAGTTATCATGTACACACATTCTATTACACTAGCATGGGAAGGGACTTTGTCTTTACTGTTATATTGGTACAGGAACACTTTTGTATTTAAAAAGAAACAACATATAGTATTACATGTAATCTATAAACAAAGTAACGCAACAGAGTGAAAATCTGAACTATTGTGCTATATACACTGGTTACACAGCTGATGTGGTTCATTATCCACAAATCACTAAAGCTGTATCTATCTGGAGCTGCACTAAACGAGTGACCTTTCTCTTGTTTACGCTCACCTTCATAGTGGGTCAGTCATATTCTTGACATGAATTATTCTAAAGGCAAAAATGTGGTCAAGATGTATTCCTATTGACCAATTTGTCCTGTTTACAGTGCTACCGTACAATCCATTTTTAGGTCTTCATATAACAAATATGTATCATTTATATGTTATCAAATATGTATCAAATATTCACAGATGGCATTCTTGCTTCGGGAAATTATAGCTAGCAAAATAAATAATCATGACAAATAAATGAAAGTCTAAATATTAGAATTGCAATTGTATGAATACCTTGTTGTATGCGCTGTGGTTAGCAAGTCGTGCTTATTATCGAAGAAAACATTGTACAGCAGGAAAGCCCCACAAGGTGAGTGGTTACACTCACCTAATGTGGGGGGGATGTTAGCACCTTCATATACAACACAAATGCCTCGATTTACTGTAAAAATATAACACACTTATTTTTAAAGCCTGTACTGATGAACCGAGCACTTCATTAGGAACACTAAAGTGATACTGGGTAGGGCCTTCCTTTGCTCTCAAAAGCATTAAAAATAAGATGTTGGAAACTTTTCTTTGAGATTCTGCTCCATGTTGACTTGACTGCATCACCCAATCCTGGCAGATTTTTCAGATGCACTTTCATGATGGATATCTCATGTTTTACTACATACCCAAGGAGTTCTGGGATTTATATCTGGTGACTGGGAAGGTGACAGAAGAACACTGAACTCACTGTCATGTTCATGAAACCAGTTTAAGATGACTATTGCTTTGAGACATGGTGCATTATCATACTGGAAACTGCCATTAGATTATGGTAAAACTGTGGACATGAAGAGATGCACATGATTAGCAACAATACTCAAATAGTCTGATGATTGATTGGTATTAACAGCCCAAAAGTGTGCCAAGAAATCATTTCCTACACCATTACACCACCTCCTCCAGCCGGCACTGTTGACAAAAGGCATGTTGGATCCATGGAGAGATGCCAAATTCTGGCTCTACCAGGTGCCAAATTCTGACTCTACCATCTCAGAAATCAAGATTCATCAAACCAGCATCTTCAACTGTTAAGTTTTGGTGATCCTGTGCACACTGCAGCCTTAGATTTCTGTTTTTGGCTTACAGAAGTGGAACTGACATGTCTTCTGCTGTGGTAGCCCATTCGCCTTAATTTATGCCTCATACTGCTGCCATATGATTGGCTGATGGTATGAATGGGTACGTTGTACGATGTTCCTAATAAAGTGCTCAGTGAGTGTTGCAGTATAATTCAGTTGGCGTGGTTTGCTAAATTGCAAATTTATATGGTTTCTTATTTTGTATATCAAAAAAGACATTGTACAGACGTAATGTACATTTTTTTTCAATTAATTAAATAGTGAACCAGAGAATAACAAAGGTATTGGTCATTTAATGTGCTCCTTGTGAAGTCAAAAGGACATATCACATGATATTATGATATATACCGATATCACCGAGATCATTTAAAACCATATTGCACTATATATTTTTGCCATACTGCCATACCACTACATTACAGATTACATTATAGAAAACGTGTCTGTGGATTTGGGCAAGAATAATCAGAGCAATGGTGAATCTAACCATACAGACATACAGTGCTGCCTGACCCTTAGCTCTCAGATTACACACACAACCCACTCTTCCCAACATGACATCACTCCTCTTTCTGTCTTTATCTCTTGCTTTCTTCCAGTACTGTAGTTTGTTTACGTCTTCCATCTACGACTAGCTTTTTCCTCTTATCTCTGATGGGACACTCAGCCCTAACACAAACACAATTAATCCTGCTACACACTTGGGCATATCCAGGTTCAGATGAGATGAGAGAACTCCACATGTAGCAATCTAGCTCTATAAGCTCTGCATGTCATGGACATGCTCCAAATGCACCAAAAGGGTGGATGAATAAGATTGTCATGGGTATACAATGGAAAGCATTGTATGTAGTATAGGTCAAAGCATTTGTGCCAAATGGTATGCACAGGTATCTGCATGCATATAAATTAGACAGCAGACATGCAGCCAGATCACAAGGCTCAACCTCAGTGACTTAAACACAAGAGGCCTGGTTGCAGCATGCAGAGAAAAGAGAGAGAAAGTGAGAGGGAAAGAGAGAGAGAGAGAGAGAGAGAGAGAGAGAGAGAGAGAGAGAGAGAGAGAGGCACAGTCAGCCCACTGACTCATATCCTTCCCTTCTTCTCTCCTTCCAACAATGATGTAATGCTCTTGGCTTCTTGCCATCCACCCACCCCCTGCCTGTCTCTCACTCTCTCTGTATCTCTCTGTATCTCTCTCTCTCTCTCTCTCTCTCTCTGCGCCATGCTGGTGAGGTCAATGCTAACTGGAGCAGACACGGCAGGAGCAAGGAACTTTTACTCTGTGTGAATGTAACCAAAACAGCCCCGGGCTCACTTCCAGCCGCTGGGAGATGGTGGTGCGGTCTCCACAACAACAGACCTAAATAGTGAGAGAAACAGAGAGAGTCCAAACAGCTTGCAGCTGCCTGAAGCTCTGAGTAAATACAGCACAGGACCTGCTCCTGATTTACCACTTTAATCATGAAGAAACAGAGAGAGAGATAGAGAGAGAGCGAGAGCGAGAGAGAGAGAGAGAGAGAGAGAGGGAGAGAGAGTGGGGGTGGAAGAGGTGTAGAGCTTATCCGAGTGCCACAGTGCTTGGGACTGCTAGTACTGGAAGGAGGGGAGGTATAAGAATCCGATCAAATAAATCAAGTCTTAATGGCCTGTGAGACTCTTATTCGAAAGGGTGGCAATTACCACATGGGGGAGGGACATCAATCTTGGTATGTCCTTGTCCCATTGCTTAAGGACCTGAATTATATAAATCAACATATGGTATTATATAAATTATCCAGGTGTAAAAGAAATACAGTGACAGGCACCATCAACCAGCTTAGCACTATCTACAAGAGTGTGAAACTTGTCCTGGGACATCCTGAGGGCAAAGCAGCATCCTATAATTCCTGTAGTATATAACAAACTCATAATTATATGACAATATTTCCCTCAGCACAGGGGGGAACTGGTCTGGAGAGAGAGAAAAAACAAACTGGCGCACGACCAGCTTTTTCCTCATGTGACTGAAACTGGTCTATGAGTCCCGCCTACACCTGTCAATAGAACCTGCTGCCTATATATCACCCTGAGAGATTCACTCATCATGTGGATATAATCCCGCCCACCAGTTGCTGACTGCAGACGGAGCCAATCGAACAGAGTCAGAGCCAGGTGACAGCTCTGCTGAATAAGTCCATTGGCTGGGATACGATGTCTTGTGTGGAGCTTTGCTGTGTTTGGGAACACTGGCTGCATTTATCAAAACCTGTTTCTCAGTTTCATCATAGTGACACTTCCCAAACAGGGCTGTGTTTTCTTCTCGCCAAAACCACATCTGCAGACTTATTCTTAATGTCAATCCATAAGCCTCAAGAGCAGCAAGTATATGTATTTAACCACATGTTTTGCAAGAATATGTGACACCTTGTAGCCCATCTTCACATTCCATTAGGTTCATGCTTTATATCTTCCATACACTTTGGCTTCAGTGCTGTGTTCACTCACTTTTTTGGGCTGTTCACCCAGCTTGACCTGATAAGACCATTTTTCTCCTCTTTAAAGCTCTCTGTCTCACTACTTCACTTCCTCCAGCTGCTCATTTCATCATCCCCTTACCCATTTAAGTCTTCATCTTCCACATCCTCTTCCTCTCTTTCCTCAACCTGAGGGACATTCCTCCTGACAATCCACTCTTGATCCCTTTCTTCCTCTCTTCCCTACTCTCTGTCATGGCGGGCGGACAGCCCTGGGGCTGTGGATGACACAGTGGTGTAGGAATGAGAGGAACAGGGCCTGGGCGTTCCTCTCCAAATGCTCTATTAAAGCCTGCGCTGTACACAATGAGCTCACTCTAATTCAGCTCAGATGTACATCCTGCCTGTCTGCCATCTCTCATTCGTTCTCTTTTCTCTCTCTCTACACACACATCATGCTCTCTTTGTATATGTATGTCATAGGTCACAATGTTGAAAACTGATTTCTAAAACCATACACAAAGTCAGAAGATAGAATTCAATATTTTATTTTTAATGTTTCAATTCGATGAAGATTCCACATGAATTTCCTGTTCATTAATCACTGTATTTATGTAATGATGATACTGTGATGCCAATGCAAATTGAAATTTAAACATGGAAGTCTATGACTTTTGGCCCCAAAAGCAGAAGGCCATAATAATACAATTTACTGCTAAGACAATGATAAACATAATTATAAAAGACAATGATTATGACAGGCTAGGAGCATGCAAGTGAATAATGCTACTTAACAAAGCTATACACAATAGTTATTCATTTCCCATTTCCTTTTTGCAAGCGCAGTGAATTACTTTTCCTCATTTTCTGGAACTATATAATCATCTCTCTCGCTTTATCTCTCTCTCTCTCTCTCTCTCTCTCTCTCTCTCTCTCTCTCTCTCTCTCTCTCTCTCTCTCTCTCTCTCTCTCTCTCTCTCTCTCTCTCTCTCTCCTCTCCATCATACTGCAATACATAGATATGGCAATGAACTATTTCAGTACTTGGTTTCCTCTATGCATGTCAAAACTATCTCAGGATGTCCTCTGTTCTTCGGAGGTGTGAAAACAAGCATGCATGCAGAGCTGTAGCCTCACAGACCTCGATCACTCACACACACACAAACACAGAGAGAGAGAGAGAGAGAGAGAGAGAGAGAGAGAGAGACACACACACACACACACACACAATAACAGACACATAAATCCAGTTTTTGATAAAAAAGCATGCACCTCAGCAATACACACACACACCCACACACACACACACACACACACACACACACACACAGAAAGACAGACACAAACCATACAACTCTCACTAAACTGTGTGCCCACAATCTAAATATTAAGATTGGGACAATTATGTGGCTAGATATTTTAGCACTTGTGTCCATTTTAAATTGAAGCACAGTGAAAAGCCAAATCAGATGCTATGGTCTTTAGTGTCCTTGTATTGCCAGGAGAGTTTGAATTTGATTTTGCAGTGTAATTTTTTAAAGGAACTAAAACCTTGTGAGTTAGACTTCTGAATAAATGCCAAGGAAAACAGTTAAAAAATTTCAGCAATTCTGAAATCACGCCTCACTTTATGGTATGCACTGAATTTTGTGGAACCAACAACTGGACTCAAAGTTTATCATGGTCTTGTGGCTACTTGAGGCTACCGATGCTACACGTGCTAATAGTTTAAGCATGTGCTTACTGGTCTAATAAATTTCATCCAAAAAGAATAAAAGAGTTATCTGAGCCCCCAAACTGACAGGAAGATTTATCACACGTTTAACCCATTAGAAGTCATTATTATGCATTTTCCACAACTCCTGCTCCTTGCACATGTTGCTGCTTCATGTTTCCATTCACTGCACCACCACCACCATCTCCCCTGCCCCCACCACCTCCCGCAATAAGAGACACTGAGGGACTCGTACAGTGTTTTATCTCACGCGCTTGACTAGCTGTGTCTAACGTGTTTAGCGCTGACACAACTCAGGAACAGATGGTTCCCATTCGAAAAGCCGAGGCTGCTTGATTCAGTTGGACGCTCCCAATCTCCCAACAGTGGTCAATAATGGTAGCCATGATGTTCAGATTCGCTGTGTTGTGCTCTTTCCTTTGTAATTTCTTCCCAGTTTCTGCTGCTTTTTGTCAAGGTGTGCATCATAGGGCTTTCGTGCTCAGGGACGACACATATCAGGGGAACATAGGCAAACTGCTGGGGTATAAGTGGGGGGTTGGGTTGGGGGGGGGTGTCCTTGGGTTTGCAGCTGTGGGCCTCTCGCCTCAGCAGGCCTGTTTGAGTAAAGCCAAGCTTAATTGATTCCAAGCCTCAAAAGCACTTTACTAAACATGTTGCAGCAACGGGCTTTCTTTTTGCTCTCTTAATTTAACAGAGGCCCTTTTCCTAATTCATAATCCACAGTCTAAAGAAGTCAGGAAACAGACGCAGTAAGGATGAGAGTAAGGTTCCGTGATGCTATGTATATATATTCAACACAGGAAGTATGCAAAGCCTTTCTGACTTTCTGTAAACTGCGTACAATATCAGCTTACCAGAATATGCATTTCACGAACTCAACTCTGCACCACTTTCCATGCCCACTGTATAATGTGTACTATAGTATACTAGTGTACTATAGCCAGTTGTCTACAGAGTAACAAAACTGATATTCTTTGCATATTTCATCTTGGATGAGTGCACACTCAGCAACGCTACATCATCCCTCGAACAACTGATGATTAAAGGCTTCGTTCAGTGTCAGCTTTAAGTGTTGTGAAACATGAACTTGCTGCCTTCTGATCAGTTGCACAGAACGTTAACCACCAAACAGCCACTCTTAAAAATAAGCTAGCCATGTAAATACCTCTTATCTACCAGTCTCACTCTCTTCTAACTAAGCTAATCAGAGTAGCTTGCTGATATCACTCCTTATTCATTCAATCCATTTAGAAAAGTGCAAAATGCTATATGGATAGATAAAAAGATACTGTATATATTAACATAATCATAGTCAAAAGCAGCAATTGATGGAAACATTCTTCTTTTGGCAGGCTTTACTTGGAAAATATGCAAAACATTTAGCACTTTAGATGGAATACATCCGGACAGAACACTTATTTTCCTGTCTTACTAATCATGAACAGGAGAATTAGCGCACACCTGCTGTCTCTGCAAGAATTTATTAATGCTTTAGCTTTATGAGACTTTTATGAGTGCTTCATTAAGCCACAGTTCAGCACTGTAGAGATGCAGTGTTGTGTGAGAGCAGTGGCAGCAGTGCTGACGAACCATAGCGCGTTTGACAAAGCATCATAGTTACAATGCAGATAAGAAGGAAGCGGAGCCCCTGTGAACAGAAGCACTCGCTGACCCCCTGCTTCCTGCCGAATAGGCCTCTGGGTTACAGAACATAACATTTCTGTGCCAAGGGCTTTCCTTGCTGGGCTTTTCCCACTGAGGTGGACATTTCCACACTCACCGCTGCCGGTCTACTTGGGATAACCAGCAACCACTGCAGTTCCTGTAAACAATAGGGTGTGTAGGCCTGGCTTTTTAGCTACTTTCTCATGGTCTCGTTTCATGCTGCTGTGAGACAATCTCATGAAAAACTCACTGGAATGTCAAGATAAAATAATCTTTAATTGAAGATCCAGGCATGGGATACCGGTTGTAATGTTAATCAATTTAATTCTTTAGAAAAGCACAAACCTGAGCTTGCAAATGTTAATTTATGTGTTGGAAAGAATCAACTCAAGCCACTTCATGTTCAGACCTGACTAATCTCATTCCCTCCGTGTGTTATAAACCAGAGCCTGTTTTGCCACTTTGTTAGTGCTGTACATACATTCAGCTTCTGTTCAGCTTCGACATGGCAATTCAACTGATTGGAGATTAAGCCAATTAACCACAAACACATTTTTACACCAAGGCTGCCAATAATTCTGGAGCTGATTATTTTATCACGGTTCGTAGCTGCAGTCACTCCATAATTCTATATTGGGTAATAATGGATGGAAGATAATATGCAGAATGAAAAGGTTTCCATTTTGTAAAGCAGACAGAGACTAACAAGGTACACAGAATTATGCTATGATGATATGAAAAAGGTAAACCTATTTCAAATAATGTATTTTCTAAGTATGCAGCATTGATTAATGTGCAGATTTATTTTAAGTAAACAATAAGGCCACCTGGTTTTCTGCATTGTTTCAATAAATCCCGGAAGCCCAAGAGCAAGTCAGTTATTTATAAATGTTTTTGGTAACGTGTTATTTGAACAGTGCCTACAATGGGCCTTCATAGCACATTTATTAGTGAATTGTTTATAAAGTAATGCTTGGTGATTTCTAAAAGACTCTAAAAGACATTATTGTATTTATCTTTGTATTGAAAGTGAAAAGAGACATCAGCTATATTTATGGGTTTACTGATAGACAGTGTTATAAGTGTTTGAGTCTCTTAAGGTATGCAGAATTAAACCTTCGTTTTTGCTGATTTCTATTGCTTTATTTGTATTTTACTTCATTTCTCTTTGTAATTTCCATCCATCCCCGCCTGGAGTCTATCCCAGAGGACTCAGAGCACAAGGCAGGGGACACCCTGGAAGGGGGTGACAAACCATCACAGGGCACTATCACACACAGACACACATTCACACACTATGGACAATTTAGAGATGCCATCCAGCCTACAGCACATGCCTTTGGACTGGGGGAGGAAACCAGACTACCAAAAGGAAACCCCTGAAGCACAGGAAGAACATGCAAACTTCACATACACACAAAGGCGGTAATGTAAAGGCAGGACTCGTTCCCCAAACCCGGGAAGTGTGAGGCAAACATGCTAACCACTAAGCCACCATGCCCCCTAATTATGTCATTTTTTTCTCACAAATCATTTGTCAGTTTATACAAACAGCGTATGCTGCACAAGCTAACTTTTGGGAAGCGTATTTATCAACTTCATAATGGAGCACAGGTTTGCATGTGTGCTGAAGAGCCAGCTTCACTGATTATGAAGAGTCAGGGAAAGTTAATGGTGTTAAACTGAAGTGGTTATCAAATTTTGCATGAAACAAAATATAACCTTAGAACCACTTTAGTTTTTTTAGAAGCCCACACAGCAGCTAAATGGATACTTTATAGACTTCATGAATGTGCAAAAAAAGCTTGAAGGATAAGAATAAAAAATGACTAACAATTATGATTGAGAAACCTTTTTTCTCTTTTTCATAAGACCCTGTCACTTCACAAATTCTGTAGTAGCAAGTGAATGAGCAACATTCTTACTGCTGCTGCTCTCTCTCTCTCTCTCTCTCTCTCTCTCTCTCTCTCTCTCTCTCTCTCTCTCTTTTCTGTGGCTGAAATTCCATCCATCCCTCTGAACAAAAGCCACTGTCGACCTGTCAGTCAAACCGACTGACAGTCTTCCCATCCAATATTCACAAGCTGTCCAATCTAGGCATCTGCCCCCATGCTGTCTCGCTGCTGTCATAGAGAAGATGTTGTGTTCTCCTTTAACCTCACATGTCACACCATGCAATGCACAAGGACCAGTCATTAACACCCACCCTCTGCCAAGCGTGTGTATGTGTATGCATGTGACAGTGATTGTTGGGGAGTGGTAAGTATGAAGGGCACGCTTGACATGCAGAGCACATCCTGGAGTCTTGCTTGTTAACTGAGTGGTTTCAAAAAATAATAATGAAAACAGTTTTGTCTTGTACATATTGGGTACAGTTCAGGTCTGCACAGGCCTTGGACATTGGTCATGTGTTTGAACAGAACCACAAGCGGATAAATCAAGGCAAAAGCATGTTATTAGGCAAAAACACATTCCAGCTGATGTGAATATTCTGCATAAAATATTCTGTGGCTGAGTCTGTAATGTAAGATACAGACCATCAGGTCAGCTCAGGAAACCAGAACCTGTGGCAGTCCTGATTGCTTACCTCCACTGCATGACGGATCTGCACTTTAATCCTCCTCAAACAGACCAAACCAAAGCCACTGAGCTGGAAATGACACTGTGCTTTTCCTGCAATATGACTGTGTGTGTGTGTGTGTGTGTGTGTGTGTGTGTGTGTGTGTGTGTGTGTGTGTGTGTGTGTGTGTGTTTTTGTGTGTGTGTGCGCGCACTGAGGTGATGATTATGTCGCAGACAGGGTATATTCTGACGCAGACAGAGCAAAAGAGAGCAAGTCAGATGGATCAGAAGTGGCGAGTGCTTGCGCAAAAAGGGCGTCACCCCCAAATAGTCAATATCCCCACCAGAGCAGTACTATTGATGTCATAAGTGTGGGACACACCCGAGCTGGCCAAACCACACAGGCGCTTTAAGGGCCAGGGCAACTGAAAAGAGCCACACACACAGACAGACAGACAGACACACACACACACACACACACACACACACACACACAGAATAATCACACACACCCACACACACACACACACAGCACCACTGGAGACCTACAACAACATGCTTACAACTTTCAAAGCTTTCATAAAATAATCCCTTCACATTACACCTAAATAATTTCTAAAGTAGTTTTAATATTGCATATTTATTTATCTACTATTAATAATATATTGATCTTAAATAGATGACATATTACAGATACAGACAGGTGAATAATTAAAGGAAAAAGTAACAAAACGTGGTTCGGCTCAGTACGTTGTTGGGTCACCGTAAGCTACAGGCGCATGGCCCTTGGCAGATTTTCTACAAGTCTCTGGAACTGCACTGGAGGGATTAACATCATTCTTCCGAAAGATTTTCCATCAGTTACAGTTTTGACGATCAGCCACAGGCTTTTCATTTCAAATTGTCACTCAGCAGTATATCAATTCTGCACGTTGCACTTTGAGTCGCCTTTGTGTGTGTGTACATTTCAAATAGGAACCAGTTAAATCCTAAATATACATTTTATAATGATGAGGTTTTATTCTAAAACCTTTATGAATTCCCTGTTAACTGTGTGTGTTGGGAATGTATGTAAGATGCTACACTTCCAGCCTTTTGGAGGCTGTCCAACATGCAGTGCTGTGTAACAGTGGTACACAAACAACACAGCTTACACTACAGCAAAACAATGCATAAAACTAAAGAAAGCCCACAGCTGTCTACATCAACAGAGAATTAATGCTAGTCTAACCTGGAATTAGCAAAAAACAAGCTAACTTAGTGGAATATAGCCAGTTAATGTTAGTAAATTAGCAAACATTTCCTCAAAATTAGGTGGCGTTCAAGCCTTGTAGGGAGATAAAGACGACACGTCTTTGTTTACTCCAGCATACTGAAACACTTTAGTGAGGTAGAGTCAGGGGCGCTCATCCTCAAGCTCCGGTTTGCAGTCTGATGGCTTATCCATCTTCAAACACACAGAGATTGCTAGAGCGCTAACTGCATTGTGTAGCAGAAGAGGAGAAGGTCACATAAGATGATGAAACGGCACAATTCTGGATAGTTTTTTCTTCATTGATAAAGTTGATTGGATGCTAAACGAAAATGATTGGATGCTAAACTGAGCCCATGGATTTGATATGTAGTGTGCAGTTTTTGACTGGATGAGAGATGAAGAAAGAAGGTAGATAAATAAAAATGTAAGGAGTGAAAAGTTTTATTTTTGTAAATGTAATTAAGAGTGCAGCTATACAATGTCAGTAAAACTCAACCACTAAAATAATCACTTTACATTAACAGTACGTGAATATTCATGTACTAATACCGGGATTAATACTTACTTTAAAAATGAAGTAGTGATGCACATGTGCATAACAACCACCTTATCCACAGTTACTACAGTGGTGTGAAAAAGTGTTGGCCCCCTTCCTGATTTTTATTTTTTTGCATGTTTTATCACACTTTAATGTTTCAGATAATCAAACACATTTAAATTTTTTAGTCAAAGATAACACAAGTAAACACATTTCATGCAGTTTTTAAATGTAATGTTTTTAATTATCTCCAAAACTACATGGCCCTGTGTGAAAAAGTATTTGCCCCCTAAGCCTAATAACTGGTTGGGCCACCCTTAGCAGCTACAACTGCAATCCAGCGTTTTCCATAACTTGCAATGAGTCTGTTACAGCGCTGTGGAGGAATTTTGGCCCACTCATCTTTGCAGAATTGTTGTAATTCAGCCACATTGGAGGGTTTTTGAGTGTGCAAAAAAATAAGAAATCAGGAAGGGGGCCAGCACTTTTTCACACCACTGTACATGTGTTTAGTTAATGCATTTAGAACTAAACATGCACAATTGTTTATATAAATTGCAATATGTATCATTGTACCCTAGCTTCATTGGTATGGCACTGGATTAATTTATTTATTTATTTACACTGATCCTCCTTATCCAATGTAGAAACACAAATTTCATCTCAACCTGTTTTTGCATAATTTTTTTCCATGCATTTTTCCATGCATTTCTCATCAAATCCCACTGTAGTACTAGTAAATGCTCTGGGTGGCTCTGGGTGGCTCAGGCCTGAGGCTCTGCTCCATTTACACACAAGTGTGAAGTTAATATAGTTACATTTATTCATTTAGCAGATGTTATTTTCTATTAACATTAAAACCAGTATTTTGTAAGATTATTTTTTCAGGGCCTAAAACATGAGCAAAAGCAAGAGAGAAATGAGGGACTGTTCTTTAACGATTTAAAGCCGGGAGACCGGATGGACACAGACACAGTGAAGCAGTGAAAATAAACACAGTAACATTTAAAATACTGAAAAAAATAATCTTCTACTACAGTGGTATTTGAAGAGAAATGGATGGAGAGTGACGCAAAACAGATTGAGATGAGCTTATTGGTGTTTATTATTACTGTGTTTGAAAAAAGTACAAATTGACGATAAAATCAGTACAAATTGACGATTTGTGTACACAGCTTTGTATAACAAATTATACACATAATTAGAAATTATACATTAATAATTAATACATTAGCTAACCAATGTACTAACATGTACTTAAGGTGGTTGTTATTCATGCATGAATTCATGCAAAGCGTAGTAGCTCTACATTAGCTTGTGATGCCTTAAATTATTATTAGTCCATATATAAATAAATATTAATTCAGGTATTTGTGCATGATTATTTATGTATTGTTATTGTAAAGTGTTACCATAATACTTATACTAAGTACAAATGCTCAAGTATTTTGCAACTGGTTCAACACACATGCACACACAATGGCCCACAATTACCATCTACAGCAAAAAATAAATAAAAAAGATACAGACAGCAAGGTGCCTCAGAGATGACAGATGGAAAGAGAGATTGAAAGAAAGATGTGTCTTTTTAGATGCCTTTTTAGGTGATTCATTTCCCACAAGGTTATATACAAGATGTCAACTAAGTGTATAGTCAAAAATCCAAAATAAGATCTCAATCACACAGATCCTTCTTAATGAAATCTAGACATTCAGAAGAAAAAGAGACATTTCCTGAGAAAGCTATTTTGGTCTGGGAAACAAAGAGCCTTTCTTCAGAGAAGGATGTACGCAGAAGGAAGAAATGCATTCAACAAGTTCATTAAATTTTTAATGCAGAACGATCTAAAAAAAACCTGTTCCCCCTTTTAGAAAATTGAGCATCGACACAGTCTATAAGTAAACTGCACTCATTCAACACATGCCTCAGGCCATGTGAAAATGCAAAGGGTCCCCTGTGTAACTAATATTAGTAGTGTTTGAGTTTACCTTGTAGGACGTTTTACTGGTACAATATAAAAGAGTGAACGTATCTATTTATACATCATCACAAAGTTTTAAATGTGCAGCAAACACAACACTTCCTTTTCTCAAAACTAATATAAATGTTTTAGGGATCATTATGTGATGGTTAATAAGATGCCAGTAAGTGGATTTAACACAGTGCAGCTGATTAGCATTGTAAGCTGGATGTTTTTACAGTGCAGACAATCAGTATGTCTTCACTAACAATACAATGTGGGATGCTGCTGAATCTGAAATTCATCTACTTACCCGATCTGTCTGTTGGTGGAAGGAGCCTGAGTGATGACTGAGCTGGACTGTGGTGATGGCAATGCTTGCTGTATCACTATGCTGCTCTCATGGTTGGCCATTCCACTGTGAGGTTGCTGGTGCTGGTTGGGGCATGGTTGTGCATGAAGAGCAATATTCTAACGAGAAAAAAAAACAAAATGTGTATCAATATACCGAGGACAGCTTCCTGCACTGCATATAGTCAGATTTGTCAACTATTTCTTATTATAAAATTACAATACACCAAGTAAGGTGTATTGTAAGACTATTTCCAGACAAAAGCTTTACATTTTCGTATTCTATGGGCAGACAATGTTGCTTCTTTTGAGAAATAAATGTTTCATATTATCTCCTAATAGGAAATACTTCACCTATATTCAAATTATTTTCATTTACTGTCAGTTTTTTGCAACGTGTAAAAAGAGTTTAGTTTGCTAGTTAGTTATTTAGTTAGTATTTGGCTTCACGATACAGTGTAAACAAGTACGACAACAACCTAACAATATATAACTAAACAACAAAACAAAAATACGTAAAAACAGCACAATAAATTTAAAAACTTGTACATTATACTTCAAGAAGCATATAAAATGTGTATGTATGTATATATGTGTGACTCAATATGAAATGTTTCATGTAGATTAATTCAGATTAAAATGTGCCTACAAATAAAAAAAACTATACAGAATGCAACACTAATATTTCAGCTAAGGTGGTTGCATACTTGTCATTAACTTACAGGTAATAAAATATGAATATAAAATGTGAATACAGTGAAATACAGTAATAAGGCAATTATGCTGATTAGAAATGATTAAAGAGTTCAGTACATGAGAACACTGAAACACCTTCTTAATCAAAAATGAAATTAAAATTAAATTTGAATATCATGTTTACATCAGCGGGGGGCACGGTGGCTTAGTGGTTAGCACGTTTGCCTCACACCTCCAGGGTTGGGGGTTCGATTCCCGCCTCCACCGTGTGTGTGTGTGTGTGTGTGTGTGTGTGTGTGTGTGTGTGTGTGTGTGTGTGTGTGTGTGTGTGTGTGTGTGGGGAGTTTGCATGTTCTCCCCGTGCCTCGGGGGTTTCCCCCTGGGTACTCCGGTTTCCTCCCCCAGTCCAAAGACATGCGTGGTAGGTTGATTGGCATCTCTAAATTGTCCGTAGTGTGTGATTGCGTGAGTGAATGAGAGCGTGTGTGTGCCCTGCGATGGGTTGGCACTCCGTCCAGGGTGTATCCTGCCTTGATGCCTGAGATAGGCACAGGCTCCCCGTGACCCGAGAATAGATCGGATAAGCGGTAGACAATGAATGTTTACATGAATTTTTGCTAAAGTCTCCTTTAATACCCAAATCCTGTCAGACAGTGTAAATGAGTTACACTAAAACACATTTATTAAAACTCAGTCATAATTCTATTTAAAATGAATTGCCCTGTGCTTTGGAGCTTGTAAAGTACAGCGATGTGCTTTAAAATTAGGAGCAGTCAATTGGGAGGTTTTATATCTTTTATATGTCTTGTGTTGATACAGCAAATGAAAAAAACTATTAAAATATTACAGCTATTTCCTGAAACAGTTGTTAAGGAGAAGAAGGAAACATCTACAATATAAATAGAAGAACACAAAACAGCAGTCAGTGTTGCCATATATTATCTACTGCTATACCTCCTACTTATTATGCTTATTAGTAATAAATTAATGTTTGATGTGTAATATATACTTAAGTGTTATCTGTGTAATCAGGCCTTGTAAAAAGTGCTGGAAGCTGAACCACTACTAAACAACAAGTCTCATTTCTGGAACAGTTTATAGACTATTACACGTTTTGACTTTTGCAGGGTGTTTGGAGTATATTATTATATGAGTTAATGGAACATAAAAAGGTGCATGGAGAAGTTATAATAGTTGTGATATTTATACCAGTCAGTGGGTGATTTCTGTTCTGTATTCTGGACACAAATTTAAGGAGGTAAGTTCTTGGGCAAGACTTCCTCTTGATGTCATGTAGCTTTTCAATGTAAAACTATTTTTAGTATATTTAACCATGTTGTCATACACTATATATGTAAAAAATAATAATATAAGGCTTTTATAATGTAATGAGGATTGGTCCAAAATGACAGGTTTGGCTTAGAATAACAAAAAAAATTATAATAAACCATTATATGCCATTTTAAAGGATGTTTTAAAGCATAATTCCATCATTTTGAATCAATTTCTATTGATTTGCCTAGATTTGTTTTTTAATAACCAACAGATCATTTCCTGACACTTTGAGTATAACACTCAAGCTTACACAAGTTTAAAAAAAAATACATCTTAAAAGATTTCTAAGTAAGTCATATAAAGTAAGTAACTTATGTTCAAATATTCAGAACCTAAAACTAAAATTGGCTTTCACATGCTAAAGTCATTACTGCACTCTTCCTAGAATTCCAAAAAAGTTTCTGTTTTAAAAGTTATTGTTTTTCTGCCTTGATTATTAACCTTTTAATGCTGACTGCCATAAATGAATATACCTGTTCTTGCATTTTGTCTTTTAGCCTATGCTGACTGACACGTTATTTTTGTTGTTATTATTATTAACAGTAGGAGGAGAAGGAGGAAGAGGCTAAAGAAGTAGAAAACTTTGCATTTTCCCATCTAAAGTTAAATTGTTTGAGGTTTTCTCTCAACAGTAGTGATGAGGAAGTTAGCTAAGAGGTACGCGGTCTCTGACAAACCTCAGCACCAAAACAGCATCATAAAACAAAACCCATAACTTAAAGGTCTGACCAGAAACTGGCGTTAAAAGTGTTACTGGTGTAGAGTTTTAATTAAAATAATCTAGTGTTTAATCGTGTCTTTGCAGCGCTATGTATGCTAATGTACTTTATTTAAAGAAAAAACAAGCCTGGAATACACAAATACAAACAGTTGTCCTGACAGTCGAGGATTTCTGCTTTCTGTCATTGTTTCGTAGAAAATGATCTTCCTGCTTTTTCAGGAAAACAGTTTCTAGATAAGCACATTTCCGACCCGATGAATAAGGGCAGAATTCCCCTTCATGCCCCTAGGCTGCTTCTCTTGTGTGAGCTATAAGTCTTCGCTGTTAACTTATATCTCTATATCCCTATAGCTTCTTTACTGTGCTCAGAAAAATCTTGCTACGACCTGTTAACTGCTGACTCAGCATCTCAACTCCACAGGTACACTCCTTACACTACTCAGACATCAGCTGTCCTGCAGAAAGTCTAGCCAACTGCTCAGGCTAATCTAGTTGGCAGTATTGTGGTTCTGTGTTGTTTTGTTTAAAAAACCCACAATGGGGTCAGTTGTAGGTATTATCATTCACACAATCATAGTGGTGTGACATAATAGTTGCCCACAACTGTGTATTATTTTACATACATCACATTAATCACTCCATGCTGTACAAGTTCCAGACACACATGAAATATGGCTGCCTCTGAGGGTTGAGTGTAATGGTTTAGATGCCATGCTAAATTTTATTTAGAAAGAGAAAAAACTCTTATTGGTTCTTTGCAGACTCAGATGCTATTGATATAGTTTTTGCAAGCTATGTGAGTGTGTGTTTACTTCTGACACATATTGATTAAAAGCTATATGAGAAACAATAGCAGTATTTAATATAGGATGAGTCCTATGGTGCAGCTGCACCACAGGCCCCACTGTCTCACCGGTTTGGTGTCTTCCTCCTCTTGGACTTTGCAGAACTCCTGCTCGATGGAGCAGTCCAGCTCACTAAACAGTCCTACCTCCTCACAGTTCTTCAGGAAGCGTGTTGGAGTTGGCGTCTGGTCTGCAGACAAAGCAAAAACATGATTTAAAACTTTAGAACAACAGTCAACCACATTTATAGAAGTAAGATCAACCCCCCTGTAGTGTCTTTTGAAAAGTACATATAGTCTATAAACACTGAAGTGGTCAGCACCATTAGTTTTGTATAATGACACTGTGGATTAATTTACCTGTCACCAACATCCTTACACAAATATGCTGAACTGTTTTCAGAATGATGAAGGAAGCGACAGAATTCAGATGCAAACTCATTTTTTTACAGTAATGTAGATGGTCTGGCAGACAGAGTCAACAGAGATCTTGGAATTAAACCCCGTATTAAAACTTAACTGAGCAATTAGTTTGCAGTTAACAGTTTAGTTACAGTTCTAGGCTGCAATTTGCATTGTGGCTTAGATAAAGTATACGGTTATGGTTTAAGCTGTGTGCTAAATGTGGTTAGAAGGTGCATTACTTACAAGCTCAATGAGGTGTATTCAGAGATTTTAGTTGTTTATTTGTCTCTGAGTATTTGTGTTACGTGTGTCTGAGTGTGTGAGTGTGTATGTGTGAGAGAGAGAGAGAGCGAGAGAGAGAGAGAGAGAGAGAGAGAGAGAGACTATGCATATGGAAGAGTTAGTGATTGAATGCAGAGTGAATAAGGGTTTGAGAAAGTGAGTGAATATATATATATATATATATGTATAAATAGGGGTGGGGTACAGGAGTGAGTAAACATATGAGTAGGAGTGAGGGAGGGAGTGAGGGAATAAATAAATATATAAGTAGCGGTATATTCGGGAGTGAAGGAGTACGTGCTTGAGTGAGGGTAAATAAAGAAGTAAATGAGCAGGCAATGAAGTGACTCAAAAAGTGTGTGTGGGGTAACTGGGAAGTTGAGTGGTGTAGCGTCAGTGAGTGAGTGAGTGAGTGAGCAAGTGGGTGAGTAAGTGAGTGAGTGAGTGAAGAAGTGAGGGAGTGACGGAGGGACTGAGTGGTGGAGTAATTGAGAGAAGCAAAAAGATGAAGGGACTGAATGTACAAGAATGCACATCTAGTGAGAAACCTAAAGCTTCGAGGCTGCTTGGTCCTGAAACCTGATCTGTTCCCTTGACAAGGGTAAATAATGAAGAGGAGAGAATCACAGCGCTGCTAGAGAGGCACAGAGCTCGCTCACACACACACACACACACACACACACACACACACACACACACACACACACACACACACACCTGTCAGAAACATACTCCCAGGATAATTAAAAAAAAAAAAAAAGCTTCATGGCTTTCAGACTTGAAGTTAAATAGAAACATGCATTTTACAAAGTTGTGTAACTAATATTTGGAAAATTTCAAACGTTTTCTGAAGTGCCCAGCAGAATCAATTTCATCGTTTCAACTGCTTGCACTTCTGAATAAACCATAAACGTGTATGTGACTGGAGTCAGATGTGGAATTTGTCTCTAAATTTGAACTTTCTCCCTGTTTTCAGCACGGTAATTGTGGTTTTGTGGTTTATTTGGTTTTGTCCTGAAATGACCAGCACTCTAACTGATATGGCGCTTAGAGCGTGCAAGTGATAGGAGGGATTAAAGGAGTTAGGTAGAGGGCAGCAAAAATATTATTTTAACCACATAGTTATGCATAATCTCCATGTGTGCACGCCTAATGCTTGCTAATCGAAGACAGACGTCAAATGAAGTCTCAGATGGCCTATGTGGCTGGTTTTGTGTGCTGTGAGTGTGAGTGTGTGTGTGTGTGTGTGTGTGTGTGTGTGTGTGTGTGTGTGTGTGTGTGTGTGGGGTGATTCACCTGATAGCATGTTATCACTTTTGATGGGAGGAAATTTGAGGGTCATCTCATGCTTGTGGCGGTGAATCATTAGATGGTCTTCTGTGGGGAAACGCTGTTAGACACAGAAACAAGTCAGTCTAAAAGCAGTTGTGGCTTAACTCATGGCTAAAAACAGATTGTGGTTTTGCTTTGCCTTTATAGGTTTGGCAGAAGGCTTTGTAATATCCTGAAATGGCATGGACACTTACAAATTATACTGAGAACAACCAGCACAATTCAGTGAGCTAAGAGTAAGTGTGATGAGACGCTTCACTGTGGAACGGGTCTATAATTGGTCAAAAAGCTCTTATCACACACAATCATTTATAGCGGGAGAATGCGGCTTTAGGACACAAACATCTCAGATAGCTGCGACTGATAGACTTTAATTATCAGTCATCCGCAGACTTGCTTGTTAGACCGATTTAACCCTCGAACCAGAGCTATAAACATTTTTATAATAATTTAGGAATGAGTTTATATTTTTATAGGGCTTTTACCCAAATTATTACACATATATAAAATGTGCTGCAAAAAAACATAAACTACGATGTGCTACTCCAGAGTTCCTTTTTATCAACATGCCAAGAAATAGTGACCTGGACATCTAAGGATATACAGTGGCTTCAGATGTTAAAAAAGGCCCGAGGGAAACAGTTTTCTTAGCAGGGTAGCATTTCACTGTTTTCTGTGCAGCAGTGTTTCGCTTTGAGAGAACCTCGATCAGGTTACCGATGCGTTCATCCTCGCCATTGTGCAATCAAGACTTACCTGAGAGCAGCCTGGAGCGCTGCAAACGAACGGCCTTTCCTGCTCGGAGTTCATCTCTTGCTCCAGCTCCTCATAAACCTGTAAACAATCATGTAGACAGAAATCAGCGCCATGGCCCTCTCTCGCATTTTGCTCGTGCTGTATGCCAGCGGAGCGAAAGCTGTGCTACCTGGCGGGGATTTTCTTATCAGAATCTCAGAGGTGAGTATTCAGTTGCCTGTGCCTGCATGCATTGCTGAGGTTAAGGTCATGTTGGGGTAGAGCTGAGAGAAGGAGGAAGGATCAGGAGCACAGTTTACTGGCCCGAGGTGTCACACTGCCTCTGCGTCTCCATGGTGCTGCTGCTGACCAGAGCACAAGTGTGTAAATTATCCACCAGCTACCCAGAACGCAACCTGGTACCCAGATAGCAACAGCAACAAGGGCTGGGTATCAACAAACTGCCACTCAGTCCTCGCTGTTATTCTGACCCTTCAACTCTGCTGTCTTCTCAGTCATGCCTTTAGTAGCAGGGATGAGGTCAGTTTGCCAACTGACTGCTAATAATGGTAAATACTAGAGGCTCTATTCATTAGAGTGATAATGAGTGTGACTATCAAACAGACAGGGGAATAATTTATCGAGCGTAGCATAGAGTAAATAATATGTCACAAAACAATGACAAAACTTCCACCAATTTCTAATGGTCATCTTACAAGTGCTTAATAACTCCAACCCATCAATGATAAACATTCTAACTCCTCTCTATCTCATTCTCTATTTATGTCTATCGCTCACTCCCTCTTTCTCTCATGAGAGCTCTTCTTCAGTGCCATGATTCTAATGAATACCTCTGATGACAGTCTGACAATGGAATGGTATGTCAGTGATTCTGTTTCCCACATGCCGTGTGTAAACAGACGCTCTCTGGTGTTAATGGAAGTTTGTTTGCCCACAGTTTTCTTACATACTTGCTGCCATTTCTTTAAGCTGTGAAATAGGTTGGTCAACATTTGTGCTTCATGGGAGAAGAGGATACTTCTATTTCCAGAGATGATGAAACTGGAAGGACTTAGTGTGTAACTCAAATCGCCTGGCCCTCTTAGCACATCAGGGGTCTTATGCAACTCAATGACCACATATCTATGATTAGACCCGGAGAAGAAAACCACGATGGAGTATGATTGAAGAAGTTCCACTGAGAATCTATAGTCATTTTGCAAAATGCTCTTTTTATTAAATTCACTTTTTCACCGATTATACATTCACAATTTCGGCATTAAACACTGTTCTCTCTCACGCCTCATTTCAGTAACAGCACCACAGTCTAGAACAGCCTAATGAATAGCCGTCTTAATAGTGCATGACAGTCTGAGTCGAGTCCTCCATATACAATAGTAAAACCAGACTAACTGCAGTGGGCTAGAATATGTATTGACACGCTGGTTAGACAGCTAACAAACATTCTCTTTCCAAATATGTGGAAAATAAACATGTTAGGGGTTGTGAGACATGAAAAAGGAGGCACATAGAGCTCTCTTCAGCGCTCTTCAGGTTAGGTCTCTCTGGGGACACACAACTTCTACAGCATGAAAGCTTTCATACACAATTTGCATGTGATTTTTTTTTCTGATGTGTCTCGCCAACTGTTTCCTCTCATGCAGTCAAAACATTCAAATTTGGCGTTATGTTAGCCAGAGCAGTTTTTCATTACAGACGGACCGACAGGCAGAACCCCTCCAGTCAGGCCCCAAAATACAGCCTTATGGATCGCATGATCTGGTCTTGATACGTTGCCTACACGTACCCGAGTGATGCGAAACAACAACAAGGATTTGCTCTCTCTAGTTATCTCTGTCTGCCCCACATCTTTCTTTCTGTTCTCTCATTACTATTATATTTTAAGTATGCAGATGAGATGAGTGATGAGATGACAGATGAGATGAGATGAGATGAGATGAGATGAGATGAGATGAGATGAGATGAGATGTACCCTCATTAATCCCTTGTAGGAGAAATTTAAATTAACTATCAATTATAATTATTTATATAATATATTTACGTTCTCTTCTTTATGCAAGATTGAATGTACCTCACATTTCTGTTTTTAACAAAATAATACTTCAGTATTTGTTATCCCAGATATATCAGGTAGCTTGTGTGTCTGCAACTGCACTGACTTGCTCGGTTACACTGTGTAATTTAATTGACCAACAGACAAAATATAGTAAATTGGATAATTTATCATAAGGTTTTTGCTGAAATCTAACAAAGATCTCACCTAAAAATGGCCCAAGTCCATCCATATCATGAGCACACAAGGCTGATTGTATATATTAAGCTTTATTCTGACACATTAGGATCACTTTTCTAAGGTTTCTATAAGGCTCAATACCTTCAGATGTGCCGTAAAGACTTATTTGGATATTCTGTTGCAGAGTATCACAACAGGGTTACAAAAAGCACAGCTCACTGTGTAAACTGATCAGTCCACAACATACGGCTGCTTTACCCCGTAACACACTTCTGTGTGTGTGTGTGTGTGTGTGTGTGTGTGTGTGTGTGTGTGTGTGTGTGTGTGTGTGTGTGTGTGTGTGTGTGTGTGTGTGTGTGACTACACATACACAGCATGCCTCATGTACATTCTGAAGCCTGTCATCACAGCCATTCAGACTGATGTATATCTCTGTACTCAGTTGATTGTTATAACCTTCAAAATGAGCAGGCTCACTTCCCTTTTCTCTGTCACATCTTTTAGACACTAGAAACTACCTCAACCTCAACCGACAACACGGCCCTATGTAATGTCAGCAAACTGGAGACTCGAATGCACCATCTAGGGCAAAGGGGGCAATTGACTTTGCTTTTGCTGATATGTTTTCATTTAACGGAGGAAATTTGGTTACGTTTCACAATAAGTGGGTCCCGATGTGGGAGCACATGAGGTTTTGTAAAGCAGAATACGATTTCATGAGGAACTTTTGCTCTCAAGGTTCAAGCGAAAATTCAGGTTCCACACAGAATTCAAACAGTATGGAGAGGGAGGAGACGAGCGTAGGTTGCAGCATGCACAAACTTGCACTGCAATTCAACCGCCCCAAAAAGAACACACACACACACACACACAGCTCCCTAGGCCTTTGACAGCACAAGTTCAAGGTTGGATCAGTGTAAGCCCTGGGGTGAGGAATAAGGCTCACATAGGCAATGCACTTATTGTCAAGAATCCTTCATAATGAACAGACAAAGGGGCCCCACATCAGCCACCTTCAATCAGTGCCAATCAACTTACCACGTCCAAATTAAACTTAGACAACTGCTCAAAACTCACATTTGATTTCATATCTTAAGTTAATGCAGAGTCTATAAATTGCTCTGTGTAATTTATTTCCTATCTGTACAAATATTTGCTAAGCAAATACAGCAATTGAGAGAGATACATTTAAACAGGACTGCATGAAAACAAAGTGAAAAAGCCGAATGAAAGAACGTGCGAGATACGCCTTCAGCTACACTGATAGCGTTAAAGGTTGTCAAACTTCTATTACCAAACCTAGTCACATTTCCAGTTTATCTCCTTGATAAAACAGATATGTTGTTGACCTGTTGTGGTTTTGTTTTTGTTGGTAGTGGGTTTTTTTTTTTAAGATTTACTTTTCCTTCTGAAAGTATAAAAGAGTATGTCAAGTTCAGAAATTTTTTTAATATGGTTTGATTTTTGTGTCAACAAACTTCATTGCTGGTGTAGTTACAAACTAATTCTCACCAGCCTCACCCCCCCCAAAAAAAGGAATCAACATAGATACTGTATTTCACAAACAGAATAAATGAAAATATAATTGAATATAAATGTGAGTGCATATTTAAAGTCAGAATAGAGAACGTCTTATTTCTGATTAGCTGTTACAATTCAGAATCATTTAAAGTCCCTTTGTAGCATTACTCCCAGGATCCATCGGCCGGTCGGGATTCATTTTACTTGCACTCTGAGCTACATACGTTATTATATTTTACTGTCTGAAGGTACTGAATAATTTGAATAATAGTAATGAATAATACTAACTAAATAAAATGTTTTAGGATGAATAAATAAATAATAAGCAGAAGGATTAATGATAGATCCTTAGACAATTATTATATTTTTTTTTATTAGCAGTAGTAGTTCTAGTAGTAGATGCTGTTGTTGTAGTACTCTTGTTATTGTTGCTTTTATAATTATAAACATAATACCTGTTTGTTATTTTAAAAAATTGTTATTACTGCTGTTATTGTGTTTTTGTTATTATTATATAAATATAGCAATATATTATTATTATTATGATTATGATTATGATTATTATTATTATTAGTAGTAGTAGTAGTAGATGCTGATGAAAAGAAACTAACCCTATTAACCCTAATGACACTAGTTAGTCTACAGACAGCGTGTGTATGGATTGAAGCATGGTTTCAGCCTGGAGGTTTTAGTGCTTGCTCAGCACAAGTCTCCTGAATCCTTCACCATCTCAGTGCTTAATCAAATACTCCGACTGGCCTGCAGAATGACGTAATGCCCTAAGGCACAGCAGTTTTTTTTTTTTTAAATGGAGAAATCTACAACTGTGGTATGAAATACAATTTATACAATAAGTGTTATTTGGGAATAGAAAGCTGTCGATATACTTCCTTTCAGTGTGTCAGTAAAGCTGAGGGGGGTGAGCTCCATGTGAGCTAGACATATTTTAATACAGAGCGCCGCGGGTCCGAACGTCGCACAACTCTCTCTCTCTCTCTCTCTCTCTCTCTCTCTCTCTTTCTTACACACACACACACACACACACATGCATGCAAGCACTTAAGCGAAAACTCAACCCATCCGCTCTCATGTGCAGGACAGCAAGTGTGTCACGGCTTGAGGCGCGCAAGAAGCACCAGGAAAGCGCTCAGTAAACTTCTAACCCTAACCACACGACGCTGTTGTCCCGAGTTGAGTCAGTGCTACACAGCTCAGGCATCCTGAAGCAAACAAGGCGAAACCTGTTACATGCTGCTGACTTCTATAGACAAATCCGACAGGCATTGTTTACTCAAACTGATGCTTTAAATACCTTAAGAAAACACAGCTCGCACCGGACGCATTCCGTTAGACAGTAACTTCAAATGTGTTGCCCCACACAGCGACTTGTCACTTCTGCTCACTCGGGAGAATAGCCTTTGTACCGGGACCGAGTTCACTTTCCAGCCTGCAAGCGCGCGCTCTCGTTATCTGCAACCCAAAAACTCAGCCAGCGGCATCATCTCCAAAGCGACTCTCCAAACTACTTACCGCAGAAGTGTAGAGAAGATGCAGCGCCCTTTCTGAAGGAACCACGTTGGACTGAGCAAAGATTACAATACGATCTATTTAGAGAAGCATTACGTCACCCTCTGGTGACGTCGCGTGGGATTCCTGAACTTCTAAATCACTGCGGTCCGTTTGGAGGCGGGGCGGCGCGAGGCGTGGGCGGGGCCGGCGGGGATATGGCTCAAACTACCCTACTAAGGAGTGTGTCAAAACAGATGGCCACTACAGCCAGTGCAGATTGTAGTTTGTTTAATGCTCAGTTTTATCATATTATTTATTAAAGTAATAAGTGGGCGTGACGACAATAACAACTTAAAGTGGGCGTGACGACAATAACAACTGTCTGGTTTGTTGTTATGTGGCATGGCGCAGATGTTCAATACACAGTTCTATAATGTTGTACAGTAGCTGATGGAGGAAATTTAGGGGCAGCATGCGTCTGTTTCTTAACTACTGTAAAGTTTTACAGGAAGGAATCTGTATGTAAACCATATCAGTTACACTTAAAACACACACACACACACACACACACTATAAAAAACTTCAGCATGGATAGGATGTTTAACCAGTGTATGGGTAAAACGTCATTTACTTGTTTTTCTTGTTCATTCTATGTCTCCAAGGTTGCTGTTAATTTTGTTTGAATTAAATATATGTTTCAGATAAAATAATTTATTAACTCAATATCACATCCAGTGCAATTTCTTAAATCCCTATGAAAGTCAGGATCAAAATGAAATTGACTTCAGTGCTAGTTAATATGTGAAGGTGATTAAACAGTAGTAACATTAATAGTTATGAAGTAGCTCAAAATTGGGTAACTCTATGTGAACGCTAAATACTCATTATACTCATAAGTATTTTTACTTTTTACTAGTATTCTCTACTTGACTTAAAGATTAGAGTGTCTTCTAATCTTTACATTGGTTTTACAACAATACTAATTTGTTATTACAAGAAGCCTGCTTCAACTATATTTCCCCATAAATACCATTAACTAGCTACTCAATACAGAAATATAATTCTGAACACAAATGTAAACAGAAATCAACATTTCTTAGAGTTGCAACTGATTTCTTTTACTTTAGATTCTTTTCTAGTTGCTGCTCTCCACAAACACAAAGGTAAAAATTCCAGGAAATGAATGCCTGTTCTCTTTCAGGTCCTCACCCCCAAGCCAGCATGCTAATTTCCACATTATCAACTTTATTTAGGTCACAGTGATGAGACAACTTGATCCAACAAACTCAATCCAGCAAGTGAATTGTAAAGATTATGCCTACTGAAATTATTCAGTGACCAGCTAATTTACAGCCAGAAGCCTACAATATATTTAAGTCTCTATCAAGTGTTAAAACAATGCTTTTATTTAATGAACAGAGCCTAATTTCCCAAAAGCATCATAAAATTAAGATTTAAGGAGGGTGTTCAAGCTGAAGCTCAAGCTATCATTCAACACAGATCTTGTGCTGTGGGGCTTTTGTAATAAAGACAAGACACACACACACACCACACACACACACACACACACACACACACACACACACACACACACACACACACTCAATTACAATCTGAACACTTGTTGGTTTTATTCCTAATCAGCAGGCCAGTAATACTAATTGCATCAGGCTTACCAGTGTCTCGGCACATACTAAATAATGGAAGTAGCAGGGGTAAATAAATTATTGGCAGGATTATGTCTGTCTGCCAGTGTTGTATTCAGAAGATGGTGTTACAGAATCAAAGCTCTGACTTCTTTGTCCTGAGATAATTGCTCAGCAGATGTAATGTGATGCACGTGAAGCCTTAACACTACACAAATCTTTATTGCTAAGCAGAAAAATGCTTTTTATTTCTTCTGTGTTTCATAATGCAACACTTTGGCACAATCTTAATTGGAAATACATAATACCATTAATCTTATATAACAAGACATAACATGTGTTATGTCTAATACCTGCTGCATTTTGATATTGAACAATAGAATCTATGGCAATAAATCTTGATTATGAGTACGTCTCAGATTTATTTAAATACTAATAGGGCGTCAGGTTTAAGTGATATGGTAGATAATGATAAGTGCAAAGGAATTCATGTATTATTCATATTTCACAACGATCTAAATATCAACAGTGCAGCGAGGTAAAGTAATATCACAGCCGGTTTTGATACTGATCTGAAAGGTCATGGAAATAGCGATACTCTTGTAACTTGATAATTTTAAAAACAGTCTGTCGCACTTTTCACTGGCATAAGTATCCGTGGTTTTGTGCAAGGTTAAAGAGTGGAGATGGGAGTGGAGAAGCTGTTGAATGGCAGAGAAATACACCAGCATTCAAAGCTCATAACAATAAATTGATGGTGCCACTAAAGCTGCTCAAAAACTGTTAATCTTATACGCTATTCCTTTACTTGAGCAGAATCTACACCGTGTGCAATAGCAAAGACAATGGTGATATGGCTCATCAGGACCATTAAATTGACACATTAGCCATTTACAGATGAAAATGAAAAAAGTGGCCCACCCAGGAGGTAGCAGACGGAGTCATGGCCCTTAGCGCTTTAGTGACTCTGCTGGTGGCAGTGCAGTGATTTCTGAGGCTGGACGCTCAGGAGAGGAGTCTGAGATGGCTTCGGCAATTAATGACTGTCTGCTCCTTGGAGAAGGGCTGTTTACAGCGAGCCATCCGTGCTAAGAGCCTCATCACGGGAACAATAACGCAGGCCCCATCCGCCGCTATAACTCAGCCTCTCCCTCTGCCTCTGTCTTTTAACCCGAGGCTTAATCAAAGCTTTATGACAGTCTTTTGTGCCTTTATGGACTATATATTTCCCCCACCAATCCAAACATCATCCCTTGGGAAAGCTGCACAGTAAGTGGCATAAGTGCACAGCCAGGGGTGGGTCGCTGACCCCAAGCTTTAGAAGATTTTGCCTCTAATGCACCAGAGCGACTGTGCAGATCTTCAGTCATATAAAGATCACAGATGATGTCTTTAAGACTGGAGTTTTCAGTTTTTGGAGTCAAGACAACCTTTATTAATATTCCACAATTAAAGACACCACATGTCAGCCAAAGTGATGTATAATAAAATCAAGTAAGAAATTAATGAATCAATAAGTGAGTAAAACAATAATAAACATTAAAAGATACACTATACACTGTTTACAACATTCGCAATTTCCTAAAGAAAAATATTAATAAAATATACACTGTTAATTATGATTCCCTGCTAAAGAATCGGATAGTTTCAGGCTTGCAGTATTGAATATTTCCATTAGCGAGTGCAAGCTGTAGAGTGCTGCTGATTGCCTGTCTATGTGTTTGATCTTGTTAACGGAATGTTCCACTCTCACTCTGTCAAGTCAACTTATTTCAATGTCTTGAAATGCCTGAGGGAATGGAAATATTAAAGCATAATCCTTCATATAATGTTACATGCTCTGTTTGCAGATCATAAGACACATGTCTAAATATCCAAAACACAGTTTAGAGGAAATAGTGTTTTAATAACTAGATTTAATTTCAGATGAATAATAAATTCATGGTCAACACAAAGCTTGACAAGTTAAAAGCTGTCATTTTAGTCTTGCTTTGTTTTATTGACAATAAAGCATCTACTACATAAATTGTCACATAACAATACAAATGTGAGTACTGTTCACAATCGGTCATGTGTGTTCACTTTAGAAAATCAACAATTGTATCTGAATAAGATCTAATGCTATGCAGCCTCAGATTTCATAAGTAAACCCAAGTTAGCCAAAACAAAATCCAGGAGCCATTTTTTCCAAGTTAAACATAATCTTAAACTATATTATGAGGTGGTGCTCATTAAAAGGCCTATGTCCCCTAAAACATCCACGTCGTTACCTTCTGAAAGGTTATGAAGTGTTGAACAATTATTAAACAGACTGACTTGGAACAGCCAAAAAAAAAAGTGATGCTTGGCTAGAGAGTTAAAGGAAAAGCATTTACCATGGTGGAGGCATGAAGCGCTTCATGCTGCCAGTGTGCGTAATGGCTGTATGAAGGGATATTACGGTGTCATTTAAGTTCTTAATGGGGTTTGAAAGTTTGTGTTTGGTCATGTCGAGGGATTGAGGTGAGCCAGTGGACCTCTTTAACGTGTCCGGGATTTAAACCCAACATCTTTGTGCTATTACTCATCCTGTGGCGGCTGCTGGGCAGATGGGCTGAAGAGAATTCAGAGATGAATGATAACAGTTATTACTCAGGGGTTTTATTAGACTACTAAAAGTGACACTTCTACTTAACCTCATTTGGATACCGTGTGGAACATGAGAAAATAGAATTACCCGCAACTTGCTGCCTAGAACAATACAGGTTATACAAAAGAATATAGTGGAGGCTAAAGAAATAGTCAATGCAAATGTAAAATCAGTGGAATATTTCACACAAAAGAGAGCACCTCATGTAACTTTTTGAAGTGTTAGGGCAAAACATTCAGCCCCTGAGCTATACACACACTTTGTCAGCGAGCAGTTTATATTTACACTTTATTTATTTATTTATCTATCTATCTATCTATCTATCTATCTATCTATCTATCTATCTATCTATCTATCTATCTATCTATCTATCTATCTATCTATCTATTATCTATTTTATTTTATTTTATTTCTTTTACAACCAAAAATGTTTCCCTCATTGATCATAACACTGATCCTAAAATGAGAGCTTAATAATAAATGACAAATCCTTATAAACAATATTGTGAATCACAGTAACTTACAATAAAAGTTGAAAAAATAATAGAAATGCTGTACACATTTCCTACATTTGAAAAGCCTTTACAAAATGAGGACAACTTACAACAAAACAATGTCTTGTAAACACACACTCAACAAAAAACATACACACACACACACTGACAAACAACACTTTGTAGTCTATGACTTCATCTCACTTTCTCTAGTTGTAAATGAACTGAAGGAGAATGTCACTGTGATCAGAGGCAGGTTTTTTTTTTGTTTTTGTTTTGCATTACCCAGATCAGTAAGGCTGAGATGGAACTGGAGGCTGCCACACAGCTCTGGAGCTCCTCAAAGCCTTGAGTGAGCCAGTGAGGTAATGCTTTCATAGGCATGTCCCTTAGCATGCTCTGGTGCTGCTGGAAAAAGCAGGTCGATCAGAGGGAAGGCTGGTCGCAGAGCACTGCACTGAGCTGAGGCTCAGTGAGGCCCAATCCAGCATAGTCCCCATTACACACCACTTGGGCACAAAACCAGTACAGACAGCCTCTGCCAACAAACGTGAACAGGAAAAATAGAGGAGTGTGGGGGATATGACAGTGAAGAGTGAGCAGTGAAGTGCATCGATGTGAAGTTAAAAAAAAAGTTTCCTGGCACTGGTATTGCAGTTTGACAGCCAAATGCTCAATTCATCTGATGCTAGGCTGTTGTCAGATAAGATCTATTTTAGTAGGTTACAGTAATCTTTTCTTCTAACAGTGAATTCCTTACATACATTTATTATTTTTTTAATGCATACTTTTTCCTTTAATACATACTTGTTCCTTACTTCTGTCCATGAACCCATAAGCAAATGGCCTAATTATTATTATCACACAACTTACCTTTTAAACTCTTCAAGCTTTTAAAAAATATCAGTGATAGTATGTAACTTTTTCTTACTGAAATATTAAATTAGGGATAAATAGTAACTTAACTTTAAACTTTAGATTTTTTTTTCTGTTTCTATACTTCTGTAAAGCTGCTTTGAGACAATGTCCATTTTTAAAAGCGCTATAAAAAATAAATTGAATGGAACTGAAATTGAATTGAATCCTTGGGTATAAGCCCAGCCAATCTCAATATGTAACCAATATTGTTTTCATTAAAGACTACTTAAAGATTAATAACGTTTTAATTTCTTTTAACCGAAGCACCTCACACTAAAACTATTCTAAACAAAAATCACTAAATTCTAATTGTATTATAAATGAATGAAATCAAATCAGTGATTACAAGAGAGAGAAAAAAATCCATATATTTTATATGCAAAAATTTCCAGTTCTAAAAACACATCATTATACAGGATTTTACAGCATTTAATATACAATTCAATACACATAGATTTTCTCTGATATCTGCTCCACCATTTTTGTTACTGGTGTCAGCCCAGATTATGTTAGATATTATTGATAAGCATTATTGTCGAAAATTCCCGATGACTGTCTGACACTGGATGCATAAATCTATGAATTAAATACATTGGAGGAATTAAAATAAGAATTACAGAAGTTAGTAATACCTAATAACAACATAGAGTCTGTGCTCTGTTGTCAGGTTATCCCAAAGTTGTTCAGTGAGGTTGAGGTCAGGGCTTTGTGCAGGCCACTAGAGATCTGCTATACCAGTCTTTTCAAACCATGTTTTATGGACCTCACTTTGTGCACAAGGACATTCTCATGCTGGAACATGTTTGAGCCCGTTACTTACAGTGAAGGGAAACTGTAATGCTGTAGTATACAGAGGCATCCTAAATAATTGACTTAACAAAAATAGTTTGGGAAAGAACCAAGTATGGGTGTGACGATCAGGTGTCCACAAACTTCTGGCCACATAGTGTATATTAATGATCTTCTCTTGATCTTTGTTTATGGTAGTAACCCTGGTAGTTAAACTGCTTTTTGAGGTTTCTAAACTAAACTCAGCTCTGACAACATAACGAGATCAGCTGGTCCCTCAGAGTTTTGGTTTTAAGACTAACACTGCCACCTAGTGGTGAAAGAGCAGAATTGCATCACACTCTTGCATCTTAGAAGAAATAAACAGTAAGCCTATTTTTTGTTTCCGATGATTTTCAAACAGTTTGCATTCTCTCTCTCTCTCTCTCTCTCTCTCTCTCTCTCTCTCTCTCTCTCTCTCCTCTCTCACACACACACACACACAAACATTTCTTTACTGTGATCTTTGCTTAGATGATTAGATGATTTTTACCAGCAGTGAATCCAGAGACGACAATTCTGTCAAGCATTTTCTAATAAATTTAGTCAAGTAATATGAAAACCGGAAAACAATCAATTATCAAACCTGCTGGGTTTTTCAGCAGTGCCTAAAGTGAGGTAAATATTACTTATATTATTGTCCAGTCAAGCACAACAAAATATTCCCTCTCTTTATTTGTCTCTCTTGCTTGTAGAGTGTTGCATATGCACAAGAACATCCGCATGCAAGCATGTAGACAACTCTGCGATCATCAACAGGTCCGGTAGTAGTGACGTCAGAGCGGCTCTCGCTGATAGCCCATCCCCCTCCCCCTCGTGCAGCTGTTCCAGCTGTGTGTGTATTTGCGAGTGCGAGTGTGTGCGCGCGAGTGCGTGAGTGTGTGTGCCCGCCGGTGTGCGTGCCTACGTGCCGCTTCCTTTCCGCTCGCCCTCGCACTCAATGTTGCAACCACCATGACAGGCATCGCCGCTGCCTCCTTCTTCTCTAATACATGCCGTTTCGGAGGCTGCGGGCTGCATTTCGACTCCCTGGCGGAGCTGATCGTCCACATCGAGGACAACCACATCGGTGAGTGCGGAGCGGCACGCATACACACACGCACACACACACACACACACCCATACGCACACAGCGAGGGAGCCTCTGAGCGCCAATACGCAATGGCCGGGCTCGGCCGGCTACTTCCTGCGTCCCTTCGCTGCTGTTGCTAGGTGTGGTAGCGTTGATACATGGGGCTTGTTTTAGCTATACACGGCGGCCTTTCAGCATCTTGACCAGACTGGAATTGTAAATCAAGCCGTTGTGCGTAAGCATGAGCTGTTCGCCGGAAACGGCACGCATGCTGTAACTTTTCCGCCCAGTCGATGCTATCCGCTTGCTATTGCTGTGCTAGGCCTGATCTGAACACATTGCTCCAGCCCTTCAGATACACAGCTAAGGCTTTACACGTTACTTACACCGCTATATATTCGACATGACTGAAGGATGCCATATGAACGACGCTGAAAAGTTGCTTAAACACAAATGAGCTAAGTCGTAGCTCCCGTTAGCTAGGTAGCTAAGAGTTAACGGATTCTTCCGCGTCGCTGCTCAGTAACGTTGACATGCTCGTTAGTTCACATTAGCCGTGGTTTGGAGTGGTTATGATAACAAACCCAAACCGTGCGAAATAAATTAATATGTATTAGCAGCTTCGTGGTGCCACATTACAACATATCTGATAAGAGATGTACAGCACATGTAACTGGTTTATTTATTCAGGCCAGTTTGTTTAATATTTGGTTCCACCGTCTGATCTTCAGTACATCTTTGGTATTGTTTGCGCCAGAGCATAAGACAGAGTTTGGGCTGTTACTCAGTTCATTTCATACCTGATTTTGTCACATTTCTGGAAGGCCATTTATAAATACCCCAAGCCCACAGGTTCCCAGCCCTGGTAGCCTTATCCTGCACATTTTATGTGTACAGCAGTAAAACCTGTTGGACATGGAGCACTTCACTATCAGGGCTGGAAAGGTGTGTCCTACCCTTTACTGTTGTTGTATTGCTTCTGCATCCTCTCTTGTTTACCTCCTGTCTTTATTGTTGTTTGGCTATAGTGCTGGTGGTTAAGCATCTGCTGTTTGTTTCCTGTTTGTTCTGCAGCTCTGCCTGAGTTAATCAGGGTAACTCTCTCTGGTGTATACTTCACACAGGGCTAAGAGCTGCAGACATGATCAAATTTTGTAGAGAGTGCTCCTTGTAACAAAAAAAAAACTAGATCTAGACCTGTTAATGTACTAATATTGTTTTTGTGCCATGCAAAAAGGTGTTACACTATGCATGTGTGTTAGTGAGAGGTTGGTAAGTTAATAATGATTATGATGATAATGATTTTTCCTGAGACTAATTTCCGTATTTGTGCATGGACCAGTTTAGTTTTCAGTATTTAAATACAGAATTAAATCTAGCTATGCAAACCAAGAGGGGAGAAAAAGATGAGAACTTGAATTTGGAGTCATCAGGTTGCTGAACAAACTGAATACTTATTTAGAACAAACTGAATAAATTTGCATGTAAGCATATTAGATATTTATGATGTCATTTCTTAGTAAAATACTTGTCGTGGAGCTGCCCTTATGTTAGTGGGTTAAGATTCTGTGTTCAGCCAACATTGATGCATGTCATGCTATACTTAATGTGTTGTAAAATTTATATTACCCAAGCTTAGTCAAAGAGCTAGCATAATCATTTGCTAAAATACTTTGTTTTTGCACAACACAGAGAACTAAACATTAATTAATTAATGATGAAGCCCACCTGAGGTGCCAGTTCTTCAGGAATTCTCTTATGTATACTGCTCGTTTCTTTTACTGTAATCACTCTTTCATTATGTTAATTATCAGCACTGAAACTGTGCTGTTTTGATTTGATATGTGAGCTGAAGTGTCTGTCTTATCTCTATCCCTGTAACGTGATTCCCCGGCTGCCTGTCTCCTGAAGAATTTGCCTGGTGGCTGAGTGTGAAAGGATTTGTAATGAGAAACCCACCTGTAGGTGGGAATCTGCCCTTTTGTGGTTGATTGGCGTAGTTCTCAGCCAATCGGAATTGACTTAGTGGGGCGAAGACAGCTGGACGTCTTCTGCTGTTCTTCGTCACAGTCATCCATCTCGGCTTGAGGCATTTAGTCCGGCACACAAGAAACATCAGTCTAGTAGAGTTACTTCCTGTTTTGCTTTATCTATTACTCAGACACTCCGGATCCTAGGCTTGTTGTAAAATAGGCTTATTTTTGTTTCGGAATTTATAGATTACTTCAAAAAAGTGAACTTCTTTTCATGAAGATGCTCAAAGATGTTTGCTTTAAGTGTGTGGACCTCAGCAATTATGGTTTCAGCCATGCATTTTAAGACTGTGAGTCATGCTGATGTAGGGCTTTCTGAAGATGTTGTCCATCTGCTGCAGTTCATTCAACTGAACGCCTGCAGTACAATGTTGGTGATAAATAATGTAATAACACAGTGATGTATTACTTATGAGCAGACCTCCCGTGTATCCCTGATGTTCATCAACATTTTAATCGATGCTGTCTAGACCTGCACTGTTACTCATCACTCATCACCTCCTCATCTATTAACAAATAATAGGCATAACTTTGTGTCGACCATGGCAGCGATTGTGTGGCTGCAGATGCTGTTGCAGTGACCTTCTTTTGACCAACAGAGGGGGATACATGCTCAGGTATAGGCCAGTTGTGTTTCCATGCATTCACAAATGAGTGTAAAAAATAAATGTCTTTGCAACCTTTAAATAGCTTTTAAAAATTACACCTGAACCCTTAAGGTCTCTTCACTAAGCATCTAAATAAGCACATTATCCATCACTATTCTAAACCTGATCTACAAATTTCTCTCCATCAGGATTTTGGATTGATAGATTTAACAAACCCTGACCTATTTGTAAAGCACATCTGTAAGTCACTCTGGGTAAAGGAGTCTGCAAAATGTTATTTATTAGCAGTTAAAAGATTGACTAGTCAATTAATTAATTTTTTTTTTTTTTTAAAACAAACGCACACACAAAACTGCGTTGTTGATCAACACAATGTTGATTCCAGTTTGCATCACATGCACCGCAAAGCTGCTGCACGCTCTACGCTTTTCTGCAGATATCTCGTCTTATCAGTCTCCTGAAGAGCTCATAAATGTAAATGCTGTGTTGGTGAATTTACACATGAATAACCTTGTCCAGTGAAACGCTTGAACACTTACCAGGTCTTTGCTAAACAACAGCAATCACAAAAAGCATCCATCACTTTCAACGATTTAGGTGAGTCTAGGTAGTAAACAACTTTTAAGTAGACAAACAAAACAACACAGAGGAGAGGATTTCTATGTATGCATCTAGTGAAATATTAATGACAAGAAAACTTTACTGTGAGTACTGTACATATCTAAAAGTCCATTCAAAAGCAACGTGATCATTTTCACTGCAAATATTCCATGGTTTATGCAGTAGGAAATGAACTGTGGAATTGTTTACAATTTCTGTGGCAGCATAAAATTATATTTACTGTGAATGTTTGAATGTACAGTATGCAGTTTTCAGTTAATAAACAGGTGCTTTCTCTTTTACACTTAATTGTAAAAAAGTGTAGAACAATTTTTCAACCACAGAGCTACAGTATCAGTTGTCATTGTATTGGCCAATGATTTGCATGTTAATCTACTTTTCAAAGGTTTGATCAGCTGATTGCAGCCAAATTAATCCTGTTTGCATTTTCTAGGACAAAAGGAATGTCTGACATAAATAAAGAAATGATGTTACTGCACTCATCCATAATGTATATAATATATATTACTGCATATAAAATGGGAGGGTTGCACCTGGCACAAAACCTGTGGCAAATTCAAATAATGATCCTCTGTGGCAACCTCGAATAGGGCACAGCCAAAGGAAAACAACATGCATTACTACATATACTACGTGTAATACATATAAGACATATAATCGTATAATGTAATACATATAATCTCTAAGCCCAGTGTCAGATAGTCATGATCCTACACCTGTCTAATTATACAGGTTTTGCTTGAGATTAATCAGTCTAGTGTTTTCAGATGGCCAGTTTTGAAATTAACATATTTCTATTTGCACTTCTACTGACCTGTTGAAGGAAATTGTTGTGTCTCTGCTGGCACACATTAGCTCCTTGAGTCATTTCAGATAGAGTCAGCTCACCTGTGTGTTTTATTGCACATTCCCATATTTGCTGTAACAGTGCATGGTGCTGTATTTCTGTTTGAAGCCTCTTTAAAGCGTCTTAGGCCTCTCTCTCTCTCTCTCTCTCTCTCTCTCTCTCTCTCTCTCTCTCTCTCTCTCTCTCTCTCTCTCTCTCTCTCTCTCTCTCTCTCTCTCTCTCTCTCTCTCTTTGTATAGATGATGTGGCCTGTATGGATTGTAGGTGTGAGTTGAAAGTGTGATTGGTCTTATTGGTCAGTAATGAGGTAATTAGTGGTCTCTGGAGTTTAAAAAAAATTCCTTGGAACCACTCCTTCCTCCCGCCTCGCTCCCAGCAAAGTGCAAAATCTGGCACTCTCTGCAAAGGGCGAGGAAGCCTAATTACAGGGTGCGCTGGCAGATTCTGGCCTCTCTTCCTCCTCATCTGGGGACCTGCTGCTCAAACACATTCTCTGCTTTAATTAGTACCAGGCTAAAATGAAGGTCCAAGTTCCACATACATTTGCGGAGGGGAAGCATTTTCACTAGGTGGTGCTGTCTCACACTTAGTGTTTCAAGCTTTGTTTGTTAGAACAAATGCAAAGCACTATGGCACTGGTGCTGTTCTCCTTTTCATTAATGTAAATAAAGTAAAGGTGGCAAAGTGCCGTAGGGGCCGTGAACCTGATAAACCACCAACGTAATGTGTTTTTGTATGTCAGGATATAAATTTGTTTTTCTTTCGTGATTATGGCTGATCTCACGTAGTGTCTAAGAGTGTCTCTAGCACATCTCTAAGCATTTTACTGGGAAAAGTGGCAGTATCGGGAGTTTTTTATTCAAGTTAAATTACAAAAAATTACAAAGAAAGAATTCTTGCTTACTAGCAGTTCACTAATGTGGCTTTCACCTGAAAAAATTTAGAATTTAGAAATAAAACTAACTTAACAAGCACCATTTCAGGCACCAGGTTTTTTGTCCATAAATCAATAAACCCAGATTCAGATGGATATGATCCCACACCAACCAAATTATACAGGGTTTCCCCAAACTTACTTTGTCAAGTAGTGTTTTTAGACAACTCACAGACTGCTAATTTTTAAAAAAATATGTAAATACTTTTCAACTTCCCTAATATCTGGAAAAACAAGAGTTGCTTCCATGTAAATGCACTGACTTACCCGATTTGGATTCTGTATAAGATTAATACAACTCCTGAGCTGGTCAGAGATGCCACCACACATTCACGGTTAAAGAAATGAAAAGCCGTTCATTTTTAAATGGGTATCGGAGCAATGGCCACTCTTCACAGAAGGAAATTTCTGCGTCTCTATGTTGACACCCATTAAATCCTCAAGTCATTTCAGATAGTCAGCTCACCTGTACGTTTTATTGCACAGCCCATATTTATTACATAACAACACATGGTGCTGTGTTTGTATTTGATCTGTTGATAGCCTCTTAGGCCTCTCCTTTTGTTTTTTCTCAAGGCCCTTAGTTGTTTATTACTTGCTTTCCATGGATGGTGGTTGCACAAGAGACATGACATTCAATGACGATCTTAAACAGACTGTCAGATAAGGCCATGGATGAAAGATAAGACCCAGGCTTTGATGCAATAATTATGTAAATTTAGTTAGGTTTAGTTTTCCTGAGCAGTTCAAATTTTACTCCATTTACACCATGCTTTGTCTCAAATTGGTCATTCACCAGTTCTCACCATCTAGCTAGTGCTCACTTGACCACTGCCAAGCAGGGAGGGTGAAGGCTAATATGTGCTTTCTTTTAGACATGTGAAGCCACTTTATTTTTATGAACTGCTGCTCATTCTACATAATGTGGCCAAAAATAAATGGACATCTCACCATAAAATTTATATGGTTCATCCCAACAGTTATCTAGAATAATCTTTGCATTAAGATTTCCTGCAACGCCTCACCCACCCACGCCCAGTGGCTCAGAGACATTATGTCCTGTTTGTCCCTGGAGAACATTCATTATTCAATCCGTAATTCAGGCTTGAAATTCCATCAGGTGTGGGGGCCCTTCACCAATCCTTCCTTCACATTTTTCAAATAATTTTATATTTTAATCCCCCCTTTTGGTTGGTTTTCTCAGGTGTATGGATTTATTTATTTATTTGATTTTTTTTAAACCCCCCCCCTTTTCCCCCCTCTTTCTTTGCACACAAAACCCAGAATTCCAGGTCCAGTTGGAAATCTATTTATTTATTTTGTCTCTTTTCTTTCTTTAAATATGTGTGGTGTTTAGCCACTCTTAGGCATGTGAGGCTGGCTTGGAGTTTGGGGTTGGGTTGGGTGGGGTGGGGGGTATAGGTGTGTAAGGGGTTTATAAATCCAGATAATACAAGTGTGCCTTGAAACGGTACTTTTAAAAGTTTGGATAAACATTTACTTTGTATGTCATGTCTCTGTTTAAAAATCAATAAAAAATATTTTTTTGGGGAAAAAAAGGATTTCCTGCAACTAGGAGGTCATATGTTCCAGTGTGACAATTCCTTGTATATAAAGTGGGATTGATAAAGATATGGTTTACCATGGTTAATGTAGAGGAACTCACGTGGCCTGCACAGAGCCCTGATTTTAAACCCAATGAACACCTTTGTGATAAACTAGGTCTGTTTTTATGACATCAGTGAATAGAGTCTGTGTTGTTTGGTATTACAAGCATCTGTAACACTGAAAAAAATGACATTACAGATCTAAGAAGTTCAAGATTTATGCATGCAGTGTCTATTTTAGTGCCAGTCATAATCAGGAATTTTAAACAATAATCTAACACAACTTGGGCTGAGAGGGGAAAAAATAGACACCAGGTCTATTCACATGATATCAGTGCCCAAACTCTTGCACTCTTTCGGCTGTATTCTAACAGCCATGTGCCACAATCTAGTGGATAGCCTTCTCAGAAGAGTGGAGGCTGATTGGATTTGCACTTACATTCTCCCAATGTTACATCTCATATTAAATTAAACATTCTCATCTTAAACATTGACCCGAGTTAAGACTTAAGTTCAATGTAGCTAAGGCTAGACAGAGTTCTGTTGCTCAGGTAACATTGGGACTAATATCTTGCTTTATCCCAACTGCATCTTCAGTCATCTGGAACAATGAGACTTTCTCGGCCTCTCTCAACCAGGGGCTCATTTAGGGCACCTGGAATGCATCCTGAAAGCTCAGCGGAAATAATAAATTTGAGGAGCAGTTAGTGGTCCTCCCAAAACTGCACCTGGCTGAGCTAATTACCCCTCTACCCCGTAGCACCCCACTTATTCGTTGTTCTTCCAGTTCTATTGGACTCCAGCATGAGTGAGGGCATCCGAGAATAAGCTCAGCCCACCGCTGCTTCTCACTAGTCATGGCTAACGACAGGAAGGCCTCATATTACCTCTGCTTAGTTGGGGTGGGCAGTTGTTCCTAATTTAGGTAATAGGATTTTATCAAAATGCCATGTGGAAACCTGACGCTGATGTGTCATGGTGACACGTTGCAGAAATATCGTCTTGCCAGATGAATAAATATAGCATCCAAGAACGCACTCAATGCGAGACATGGCTGAATTGGTGTTCCTGGTTTCTGGTCACAAGCCCATACTCCCACATGGGGGCCTTTGCCGTAAACATGTCACCATTACGAGGGCCACACGAAGGCATCCCACAGTGCACTGGGAGAGCAGAGCAAAAGAGGAGGGAGGACGCTGGGAGGCAGTCATGTCTGAACAGCAGAGAGTGTTTGTGCTGGCTGAGAGGTAGAGTGAGGAAAACAGGATGAGGTACATAAAGAGCCAATGAGGCGAACATGCCTGCGTTTATGGCTTCGTTCTAATGAATGCGTTTGGTGTGCTGCTTCAGCTCCTTACACACACTTGCATGTTCACACTGTGATACCTAGCCTTCTTTCCATAGCAGGATTGGTTCTGGTTTTATTATGAGGTAGAGGAGGAGGAGGAGAAAAGAAGGAATTCTGCTCAGCCTCACTCATTCCTTCCTGTGTCTGTGATGGGCTGTGGTACTTCTCTCCTTCTGTCCTTTTCACTCATTCACTCTCGTTTTCCTAACCATAATAAGAGTTTTACGTGAACTCCGGCTTAGTCTCAATGGACAATGTGTATGTGTGTGTGTGTAAGAGATAAAAAGGAGAAGAGACCACCACAGTGGACCACCTGCCTGTGTGCTGGACCACCTCTCTCTCTCCTGAGCTGGGATCTGGTAGGCTGCTGCGCCAGGTCCCTGATTGGCCTCCGGATGCCAGCATGTGATTTACAGAGTGTGTTGGGGGATTGATCTATGGCTAATTGTGTGGCTGTTGAGGGGGTGTGTGTGTTTCCCACCCTCTGTTCGGGTACAGAAGAATAATGCTGATCTTAATGTGTCTGTACGTGTGTGCGGGACTGCAAAGTGTCAAAATCTCTTACTCAGTGCTTCCAGACTAATGAAACACTTCAGTAAGAGTTCAGAGTGTCAAAGTGCTCAGCATTGCAGTGCCAGTGACTCCCAACACAACGCTACATAGACCAACACTCCAATCGAGTACAGAGCCCTTAGTGCTGCTGTCTAAAGAGCACTCTGCCCTTTGGCGCTGTGGCTCGGGCGAATACCAGGTGGTACTGTCTGCATGCCTGTGTAATTATGAGGTGCTGGTGAGTGTGTGATGCCACGCTGGCCGGAATTGCGCTGCAGATTCACACGCGCACACAGACACACACGCACACATACATTGGCCTGCTCGCTCTCTTCAGGGAAATTGTGTGGTTTCTGAAGAACAGACAAATATGGTTTAGTTTAAACAGAGAGAAAATGTGTTTACTCACAGCAGCAGGATAAAGAAAGGCATTAAGACTCATCGTAGTGTGCGCATGTGTGTGTGCCTGGGTTTGGGTTATGATTAGCTAAAGTCCTTTTTGTGCAGCGTTTGTGTTAATGGTGTTGGAGAATGCCTGCAGAGGTGGGCATCTGAAAACAATTACCCTGGCAGGGTAGTGAAACTGTGGGCTAAGTTAAACACAGAGTGGACATGAAGCTCTGGGACCTGTGGATTCTCTTGTAATAAAAGCTTCCCAAAAATGCAGGCTTGCATAGCTTTTAGGTTATAGAGCCGGCCACTTTGAGGGTGTTTAACATATCTTCACACTAGGGGGCAGCAGAACTTTACCAATTAGTCACTTAGCCCAGTCTGTGGAATGCTGAGGGCAAAGGCTTCCTTGGTGATCCTGATTCAGGAGCAGTGTTGTCTCTCACTGTGAGGTTTGGCCAGGTTGGATCCATTTCAGGTTCACGTTCCTAGCCATATCTTGCACACTAGACCAATAGGCTGGATATCTGGAGAGGCTTCTGAACACAAAGTGTGCTGATGTAGACCGGCACTAAAGTGCAGCAGACCAGATGTCTGGAGCACACTGTATGAAGTTGCACAAGTGTGTCTAATGTGGTCTAACATGTACCCAAATCTGTGTGTGTGTGTGTGAGTGATTTCAGTGGAATCAACATGCAACCAAAATGCCTGGAAAGACCAACTCCACTTTCCGCATATTTAGTGAGGACCTCTGACTAATTCTGCTGCTCATTTACATTTAATGACAGAAACTTTATTAATGAAGTTAATTGCCATCTGGGAGTGATTAGAGGGTTGGTGAGTGGCAGGAATATTAGAGAACCACTGGGTGAGACTATGAAATGAGTAATAGATTCACTTTATATACGCTTTGGGGATAGTCCATGCTTGAAATGAATGCCTTCATGGAAAAAAAAGTTGTTACCACGTAATTAGCTCCTCACACTCTCACGCAACGTTTGCACCGAGTTCTGCTAGTTATTTCGATTCCAATTGGGTTCATTTTCTCAGGAAATCTGCAAACAGACGCTGACATTCTGACAGGTGTTTAAAACGCTTTTTAAAGTAAGCTGTTTTCACCGCGGTTTTGAGGTTTTTTTGACCATCTCTATTTCTCTCATAGCCTTTTTTCTCCTTTTTTCTGTCTCAGATACGGATCCTCGCATGCTTGAGAAACAGGAGCTGCAGCAGCCCACATACGTCGCTCTCAGCTACATAAACAGGTGACACATCACCACACTCAGAATTCCAAATAATATGTGGTGTGTAAACACCTTTGGTCCTTAATTTTAAGGGTCTGTTTGCTAAATTGTTATCTATAACAATACAGCAATGAAGCACCAATTCCCCCTTTTTTTCCTTTTGTCTGTTTTTGCATATTGCAGTCACTATAACACTGTGTTACGTATATTGCTTTGGCCTTTTCAGTGTCTTGAATTAATTTATTAGTATTATTTATTATTATTATTATTAGTGATTTCTATTAAATGTATTTAAAAGAATGCTAACTGTACTTCCACTGAAACATTATCAGCTGCCTTTTTCATCTTTATAGTCCTCTAAGCTTCAGCATTGCTGTGCATGGTAGTGTTTTAGATTCCCTTGAATGGCTCCAGTCCCTTTATGACTCTATTAGAGACTTCAAACCAGCATCTGAGCCTCCATATGCTCCTCATACTGAAGACGCTTGTGTTCTGACATTCTCTGTATAGCGTGGTTTCAGAATGGATCCTCCATGCTGAGAGGGCGCACTGGGTCTCGTATGCTGTTTCACTGCTGGTAGAAAGAGGAGTCTCCACTTGATGTGGTTGCCAACTGTAGTCTGTTAATTCCACACTAGCTTTAACAATGTTTGTGTGAACTTTTTATTTTTTTGTGCCATGCATTTATAAAAGCGTTTACAGCGTAACAAAACAACTCAGGCCCAATAGTTTGATAATGAAAGCGTCCGCAGACAATCGACTGACTTGGAAGTGATTACACGTCTCTCTTTGATGAAGGTTTCTGATCACCTTTCTTATTTATGCATTCTTCTCTGTAGGTTCATGACCGATGCAGCGAGGAGAGAGCACGAGACTCTGAAGAAGAAAGTTCAGCCAAAGCTGTCTCTCTCTCTGACAGGCAGCCTATCACGTAACAGCGTGTCCACTCCACCCCGACACACCAGCGGCAACCTCACTCCACCCGTGACACCACCTATTACACCCTCATCTTCATTCAGGAGCAGCACTCCCACAGGTACTATACACGCACACAGTACACTACAAGGGTTTATTCCTGTCTTTATGATCATACTACACCTGGGTGTTTCCAACTTATAAAAAAATACATACTTATGTTCATCACTTTACTTCTGCCACATATTTTAGCATGCTTCTTTCATCATTCTCAAAAAATGCCACGGAGTCGCACGTCTTCACTGGGGATGGGCACAAGAAATGCTTTTGCAGGGGGTAGGAAACATATCTTTGTGTTCTTACTGTGTCAAAGTTGTCATAACAATAATTAGGAACAATTATGTGACACATAATTTTCATTATTTAATCTTAACACTTACACAGAAACTGAAACATGACCTTAATGAAATATATTGCACTTTACATTTACAGTGTAAAGTTTACACTTTACCATTACAGTGGTGTTACTGTGAAGACTCAATCTTACAGTCTGCACAGACACACACATTTTAGAGCCATTTAAAGCAAGGATTGTTCAACAGATGGCCTGCAGGCAACCAAACAGCTGCCAATGGATATAATAACGTAAGAAAAATAAAACTAATATGAAAAAGAAAGGCTTGAGATGCTGCACACAGTCAAACTGCTTTCACATGTGGCTGTAGACTAGAGGAAAAAATGGCTTCAATTATGACTGTAGCAGTTACTGAAGATGAATTAATGATAGTGTGTGTGTTGTTGCATAGCTATCACACAGCCACTGTGGATATGAGAATGCCAGGTTCTTTCATGCTTTTTCATACTGATACATTACAGTATGTGTGGAATAAGTAAGGAATGCAACTCATGTTATTATAGAATAATAATTAACAATGAGGCGATGTGGCATGGCCTGCTGCACATTTTATTCCACATATATTTCCTTTTTCTTCCCTTTTTTTCTTCCAGGATTTCATTCGTCTTATACTGCAATTACAGCTTCCTTTCTCCGTCCCAGAGAATAAAGTCCAGGATTAAATGTGCAGCTACACCGGTGTGAAATAGTTTGGTGTGTTTACTAAAATACAGGGATATATATGATATAAATGCATACATAATGTACATTAAAAAAAAAAACCCCTGTTTTGATTAAATAAGTAAAATTGTGTATATATAACAATAACTGTAAATAAAACATGGCGGCACATGCTGTGGTAGGAAAATAATCAGTGACAGGGTTTTGTGAAGCTGACATGGAGCTACAGTAATGTATGAGAGAGTGCATTAATATAAATGTGATTCGTGGTATAGCTGGCGTGACTGTCAGAAGCGTGCTGTTAGATAATTACTCAACACATTCTGACTAATCCGAATTGAGAATATAGCAGTTCTGGGGTATAAACACCTATGGCATTTTATTGCTCTTCACTGCATTTTGCGTTTTCTGTATTCACTGCAACCATTTTCCCATAGTCCTTGTTAGTGGGTTATTTCTTCTCTTTGCTCCACAATTAGAAGTGCAGAGCATTTTATTTGTGAGGGTTTGTTTGGGAATGCTGGTTGCTGGCATGATACTCTTCCTGTGCATTAACCCATAACCCTTAACAACATGCTTACATTCTTTTCCATAAAAGTACAATGGCAGCGTGTCGGCGCTCTCGCAATAGCAAAGCACAGGCCTGTGAGAAATTTGTGCTACCCAGTTTTTCTGCATAGCTATGCGACCCAAGGGAAACAGTTCTTTGGTTGTTGTGTGTCCTTCAGGTAGCGAGTACGACGAGGAGGAAGCAGACTATGAAGAGTCTGACAGCGATGAGTCTTGGACCACCGAAAGTGCCATTAGCTCCGAGTCCATCCTCAGCTCCATGTGCATGAACGGAGGCGATGAGAAACCTTTCGCCTGCCCCGTGCCTGGCTGCAAAAAGAGATACAAGGTAAGGAACAAGGCACAGATCTGATTTCTCAGTACTACAGCAGGGAACGTCGAAAGAAACCTACAGTGAGGCGTATAAGTGATGCTGATCCAGGGACATGATGAACAACAGCTCATACAATAGATAGTAGAACAAAGTCTGTGTTCGAGCACTCTCTAAAAATAACAATGCTTTAGACTGTGAGGTACAGCTATTGACGACGTACACTCAGGACTGATGAAAGCTCTCAGAACTCCTACGGCCATACAGTCCACTTCAAGGCTTCCACAGGTTTTATGGGATTTTCCGCTGGCATCTGGCGCATTCTCCCGTGATGAATTATGTACAGCTTGAGAGAGCCGTGTTCATTAAGAGGCACAGGAAGTGGCTGGTGACAGGCACGAAGGAGATTTTCCATGTTCATGCCATTTTTCCATGGCGTTAGATGTGGATTTGATTTGGGCTGGAGTGGTTCTCTGTGTACCTGGTCTTGACACCAGATGAGTGTCATGTTACCATGCTCTGCAACATTGAGCCCAGTCCTGCGAGAAGTTAGTGCTCTTCCAGGTTCCCGTTTCATAATGTGACCTAAAAAAATCAATCTGTTCATTGCAATAAAATTTTTGTATTTCTTTTTTTTTGAACATTTGATATCGTTACAAAGCAGCTATACAGATTTAGCTTCTTAATGAACAAGCCAGAGACTGTGGCAAGGAGGGGAGATATGACAAAAAAACCTTTAGAGGAACCAGACTCAAAACGTAAAACCAATCAATCCTCTTTGCCTGTTAATGAATCCTCTTCTGGTTGACACCGGATGGTGGATAATACATTGTTAAAGTATACGGGTAGAAGAGTTGAGCCAAACAGAACTGTGTGCTAAAAGTTTATTCTGTAGGAGAATAATGTAAATAAGAGTCCTGGGATGAAATAAACACAATACAGTTTTAATGATAACAGCAGCAGTTCACAGAATGTAGAATTTTTTGAGAATAGAACTGGCATGATTTAATTCATGTGTTTGTGTCAATTCAGTAGGACTTGATCCTTTAACTGACTAAGATTTAGCTTCATGGTGTGTAATTAGAGAAAGAATAGAAGGATTTCTATTTTCTTGTAGCTGAGAAATGTGCATGTGCATTACAGAAATCTACATTACAGCTCTTCTGGACAGTGTGGTATGATTTGAATCCTGAATATTGCTGGCTTGTCTTTCGCAGAATGTGAACGGTATCAAGTATCACGCCAAGAACGGCCACCGCACTCAAATCCGTGTGCGCAAGCCTTTTAAATGCCGCTGTGGGAAAAGCTACAAGAGCTCACAGGGCCTGCGCCACCACACCATCAACTTCCACCCGCCCGTCTCAGCTGACATCATGCGTAAGATGCAGCAGTAGAGCGGGCCTCCGTGCCAACCCGATCCCTCATGCATACGTTCCATTATTAGAAGCTGTTGCTGACTGCATTTGATACCTTTTCCGCTTTGTTTCTCTTTAATCCTCCTTGTCCTCCACGAGGAAGATCCTGTCCCCCTCATTCCTCTCCATGAGGAAACTTGTACCCCTTCATTTAACTCTTCCATAAGGAAGACTCTTTCTCTCTCGCAACCATTTCATACCTCATTTCGGAGTTTTTCTTTATTCCCCTGCTCATTCCATCTACTCCTGTGAAGAGTAAATGCTTTTACCCTCTTAATTCCAGGAGCTCCTGTGCTCCCTTTACACTACGCTTTGAATTGCATGCATTTTTTTTTTTTTGTATCCTGTTATCTGTTCTGTGCCTATTTGAGATGATGTATAATAGTAGAGTTTGCAGTTTTGTACTTTTGCACATTCAATTATTATTCCTTTGCTGTCTTGTATTACTATTGACTTAAGGTGCTTATTGTAAAATTATTGGGATACATTAAGATAGGATGAGGCTTGGCATCACTGTGGGACGAGTTCCCAGCAGTTGCTGCCACCACTTGGGGCAGCATGTGATGCGTGTCAAAGCCACAATCATCAGAATTCAACCAGCATGATTATTTTGGCTTTTGACAAGAGAAAAGGGCAAAAAACAAAAGGAAGGGCAGATTGTGCTACCCAATAAGAATATATCCAACATTTTTAGTTGTAGATTATAATAAATGCATATAGACTTTCATAATCCAATATTAAATATATCCTTTTATTCTGAAGTTTTTATGTTTGCATATACAGTTTTTAAAAAAAAAGATACCTGGCTAAAGATTCATTTCTGGAGTTTACTTTAATGGTTAATCCCATATTTTTCATCCTTGGACAAATCGTGTTTTACACCTATTTACAATCTCAGGTGACAGATTGCCAGCATTTCAGACACATTATCTTGCCCACGTGGTCTAATGGTATTTTTTTATACAGCTGTAACATGGGTCCCAGGCCAGCTGTGGCTGGTTGTTCTAGAACCTCTGGAGCATTCTAGAACACCGCAGCTGAATCCATTGCCTGTTAAAGGACCTAAAGCACTTTGTAGCACCTAGTTGCCAACCTAGTTAGGAAGTTTCCATTGCCAACATGTCAGCGACTGCAGAGAGCAACCTGTGAGTCACTGAGTCAAATCTACACACTGCTCTTTCAATTCTCTTCTTTTTCATCAGAGCCCCAAAGTGTGTTAGTTTTAAGATTGTTGTAACCGATTGTCTTGAACTGTTATAGACCACAGCAAGGCGATCCAGATTGGGTTTTTGTCCTTTGACACCGGCTGAGCTCTGGCGTTATCCGAGCCACCTTTCAGACGGACACATGGCATGTTATTGTACTTCCCAATATTAAAACTACAGCAGAGCAGTTGCCAATCACCTTCTTTGGTGGCCTTCTGCATCAACAGTGTTGTTTTGCTAATGTGGCAGTAGGATAACTCAGGGATGTCCTGTCCTAGAGTTAGAACTTAATTTTTATGCCTTTTCTGCTTGAGTCAGACAGGAGCAGACTTCTGAGTACCAGCAGTTATCTGGCATTAAAATAAATAGAATAGTTATATATTACAAAATCAATCGCCCAACTCTGGGAGGTATTAGAAGTAAAACAAAAAGAGTCGGCAGAGTAAGCCCTCATCAAGGGCCAAGCTGCCAATCACCCATGATCATGACATTCTAAATGCATGGACATCAATGTTGTAATGGATTTATCTGTTTGACAGTATTATACTGCCAGTCTAGAGGGAAGTATTGGACATGTTGTGCATAGTTTATGTATTATGTATCTGTGTAAGTGCATTAAATTATATTTTCATACATTTGTGGGGGGGTGGGGGGATTCCTACATGTAATGCCATTGACACCAGGGTTTGTTTTAAAACTGGTGAACTTTCTTCAACAAAAATGGAACAGAAAAAACTGACAAAAAAGCTGCTTCATATATGTAAACCTGGTTACAAGTTAAATATTAAATGGCCTCTGATGTGTTTTGATAACTTTGTGTGTGGAATGGTTTATTCTTTTTATGATGTGTCGGGACACTTCCAAGAGTGGCTTTTAGCTAAAACTAAACAGTTCGTATCTAACCACACTGGCAATTCAGCTGTACCAGTTATTGTTTCAAACAAAACTTTATTGGTGTATATCAGAGTAAGAAGACGCAGATACAAGAAAAAGACCTTATATTAACTTAAACCAAAGTAAATACACATTAACTTGGTTAACTGAGACAGATTAAGTCTAGCACTGGGTGATGTTCAGTAGTGCAATGCGGTGTACAGGTTTGATTAATGAATTTCATATCTTATTCCTTCTGAGCAGAATCATTTTATTAATATAGCTCTGTTTGTTGACATCAAATGACTTTGGACTACAACATTCATTTGTGAGTTTCCTTTAAAAAAAATTATTTTAGTCAATTCAGTGCGGTGACAGAATAAGCATGCAACTAAAATATAATAACTGTTGAAGTATCAGTAGACTTAAATAGAAGAGAAAAAAAATAGTTTCTTAGAACCTGTTCTTCATGTGTGATATTTAAAAGCATTTTCTAAAATAGATTATTTTATGATTATATGATCAGCTTAATGTGTATAAACTAGTATTTTGCCCTGACAGTACAGAACTGTGCTAGATCAGCACGGGGTGGGGGGTACGGGGTGGGTAATACCTGACACATTATTTATAAATTATTTATCATCACTTATTTCTTAAAGCCTGGAGAGTGCTTGCAGTTACACGTGTTAAGACGTTACACTGGCTATATGATTATGCTTGTGACAAAGTGACATTGAGTTTAGTCTTTACAGCCTTCTCCAAATAAACCAATACTAATAAATAGCACCCCAATCCTGCAGTATCCCTACTCGACTGTGTTACAGAACCCCACCATTCTCATGGCCAATGTGAGCTTAAAAAGAAATCCTTAGCAAAGCGATAGTCATGAGCTAATTAACTGATTGATTTAGAAGTAAATGCTTACAGCATAACGTGCGGCTAAGAGTTAACGGCTGCATTTATGAGGCGAGAGAAATGAGCTGAATATAATTGTGGTGAAGATTTTCGCACTGGTTGGTCTAATCGAAGTTGAGCATGTTGCCATCAAAATGGGTGAGCACGTGCTTCTCGAACAGCTGCTGATCGCAGTCTAGGGGGAACTGCTCACTGCACATGGGACACACCTTCCAGTGGCTCTCCACATGCTCCTCAAACTTCGACTGGTCGTAGTTCGGCGGGAAGATGACCTCACACAGCGGACAACGCTTCTGCAGCTCCTCGCTGTAGGAGAGCAGGAGAAAGTTGATGCATGAGAAAATGGTAAATACAGATGAGTGGGAAGGGGGATGGGGGGAAAAAACAATAGAAAATAGCCAAGGCGAATAAAAGACAGTGCATTGTGTGCGATTGTGTGTAATAAGCTGTTTTGATGATGCGGGAGAACCAAGGGAGTGAGGCAGTAAAACAGCATCTGTGTGTTGTGCGACGTGGGTGGCCCATGCAGCTAATTCAGCCACAAACACAACTCCTGCAGAGCTCAACAACATGACACATGACAGCACTTTCTGTGTGGTACTTTCTCAGGGTGTTGGTGCGTTTTACCTGGTATCAAAGCAGAATGGGATTTGTCCATCGTTGAGGAAGTTGGTGGGTGGCTCGCTGACCGTGGCCTGGGTATTGGTTTGCTGTAAAGACAGAACATAGGTCAGAGAGCACTCATTACTCTTACTACCTTTGTCAGCATTAGCATTAACATGTACCATGCGATGTGCACCACAATTCCTCCCTGTGCTGAATTACTCAATTAGCTCAGTGTTTGGAGGCAAGCTGCAGCGTCCTTAATGAGCCCCCTTAAGTTCAGTTCTGGCAAGCTCAGCTAATCCCCACTCAGCATAGCAGAGAGAGCACAATGCAAACCATAAAAAGCTTTTCCACCAGATAACGTGGCACAGTACAGATACAGTACCCTGGTCAAGGGGACGTGTCTGTTTCTCATCACATAACTATTCCTGTGAACGTAGAAGGAACTTCTGTGTTATTTTGCAGCACCGTTTATTTCTTCAAAAAAGAAATTACTTGGTAGACCTTCTTATTTCACATACTTTTTGCTTCTCCAAATACATAGTGATAAGTGCTCTTCATTGTAGTTGCTGTCCATGTGCTCCAACACAACTACTAAAAAAAACACTGTCATGCTGTCTGTTAGACAAATAATTCTAGCTAGGATTGTTTCAAATGGCAGGTGTCTGACAACTAGTGACTGTTTTGTTTATTGTCCAATCAATAGTCTGTCTGAGTATTCCTAGCTCCCTCCAAGTCCTGGTTCAGTACTCTTGGCTCACTGGCAGAAACACTGAACAAATTAAGCACAGGTCATTGGACAATGGAAATAATGATAAAATGTTGGAGAACAGATTTGTTGCCATACTGTGACCTACGTTACAGTGCAGTCAGGTTTGCTGTGCATATTGATTGGGCCAGAGATAAGTCATTTAAAAAAGTACCTGATAATGGCTATTGCTTTAACTTTGCTATACACTTCCTTGGGTTAAGTCCTTTTTCAAAAATTTCTCTTTTTTGTGCATCTGAGAAAGCTTTTTCAAGCAAACCTTCAGGAAGGAAAATAACTAATAGACAGTCCTTCAACAGATCAGAAAATGTCTATAAAAGTCAATCAGTAATTTAAAAGAACACTTTAAAAAATCCAGTTACATGAATAAATAGTGTGTGTGTTCTTGCTGGTATATGCATGGAAGCATGATCCACTCACAGTGTTTGGCTGCTCCTCTGGCTCCTCCAGGCCATCAGGGCGGCTCAGGTTGCGGGCAGGCTGGCTGCACACCACGTTGCTGTCCAAAGATGGAGGTCCAATCGGAGGAAGCCTAGGCATCTGATCATCTGAAAACTCACCGTCTGCACTGTCTAAACCAAGACACACACGAAAGAGAGTCTAAGATTACCCTTCCTTATCTGAAGGTGTGACAAAAGCAATTTAAACGTGGATGTCTTTAGTATTTTAATTTCAGTTGTTGCACATTGTCTAGCATGTGGACAGAACACTGACCCCTGCTTTCAGTTGAGTATGGGTTTCCAAACATCAGCTCTGAAGGACGCTGGGCCACCAGTAAAGGAGAGGGGACATCTGGCTGATATGGCAGGGGGAACTGAAGAAAAACTGGTGGTACATCCAAATTACCATCGTCATCCTCCTCTTCCTCACGACTTGCAGTTCTCTGCAGCTCCTGCAATCAAAGGCACATTTATTAAAGTTCAGCCAGTGAATGGAATCAAAAGTAATACTAGGTAACTCAAAAGGCAATGCAGAAGCAATACATGATTTAAATGCCCTAGATGGAAGCTACATTTAAATTTTACTGTTACTAAATGTAGCTGGACTGCCAAACAGAGGCAATATAAAAGAAAACCTTAAAGCAGCAAACAATTTATTGACGGCTATTCAGCTTTCCATCAGTCTTCTTTCTCTCCATCTTTAGCTCCAGACAACACATCATCTGCCACAGTATTTTAGCTGCAGCGTTGTGGACGCACTAGCCACCCTCTCGCACAAACAGTTTAATTAGCCCCTTAATTAAAAACTCCTCTGCCTGTTCAAAGGGATGCAGAGCTTTGCCTTTTACTGAAGTTTTCTGCAGGCGCCAATTTAATTTACAGGCTCAGCCTCAAATTGGGTCATTTTGCTAGTTGAAGCGTCAGGCTCTATGCTTTAGCTACCTCTCTCAGCAGTGCTTTCTGTTTTTTGGATATTTTTTTTTTGGGCTGCTGTGCATCCCTTTCTGTGGTCCAGAGTAATTGAATGGAAAATGAGGCCTTGCTGGCTCTGCTGCCCCAATTAGAGAGATACGTTAAACCCAAACCAGATCCTGGGAGGGGAAAAAAAACAAGCACTCTGCGGGCATTTTTAGATTGGCACAAGTCTTTAAAGAAGAAAAATGAAAACCCGCACCCCTTCCAGTTTCTCCTTCTCTTTGGATAAGGCAGCGAGGCTGTCCTTTAGCTCCTTCAGTTGCCGGCCCTTGGCTGCTACCTGGCTCTATGCAATGAGGAGAACAGTAATGCATTATTAGTTAAGTACATATGGTGTTAATAAGAACAGTAAGGAATAGGGGTGTAAATATCCAGAGGAAAATTAATTATGTAATCCTTAAAGCTGGGTGTACTTTAGCATTTAAGAATAATATTTAATATTAATGACTACTTTCAGTGAACTCACTTCTAGCATTGCTATCCTTCAGCCATGTTACTCGCGGTGTTTAAATAAAGGCACAATGAGCCAGCCGTTACATTAGGCTGTCTTGCATCAAAAATCTGTCTATCCTTCTCCTGCCTCCATGTCTCGTGTATACAGCAGTAAAATACTGTCTCCACTCTGTGCTCTTATAAACCTGCCCTGTCTGTGCAGTTGTGCTAACAAATGATACCATTCGATGGAAAAACCTTGAGTCAAAACAGTTATGCACAGACAGAAGAGAAGCAGTGCAGAGGCAAGTGATCAGAGCTCAAACCATCGCAGTTTTTATTTACAAAGCAGCTCAGAGCAGCAGTTATGATCTACAGTCAGGTTTCAGTTGGATGGCATGAATAAGTTACAATAGCAAACGAGACATTTAGTGATTTGTGAGACTAAAGCCCATCTGGCTGTGTGCCAAAGGAGCAGAACAATTTATGGTTTATGGCACATCCCCTATTGATTGTTTACTATAAAGGTTTTTAAATGTACATTTGTTTTATGGTTTGTTTCACTGGAGTTTACATTACATGTTGACTCCCAAAAAAAACTAAGTTCTTGGGTTTGTGATAGTGTAATTCAAATAAACGACTTCAGTACTGATCTTTTTTGTAAGTGCACAGCATGACATTATCTAAAATGTTCTCTTTTATTTTTACTATCATTACTAGCAATGCCTTGCTGAAGCAATTACTCTAACTGACTCTGATCGTTATGAAAATGTGTTCGGGTCCACTATCGTGTTTTTCATCAACGTAATTCAAACGTGCATGACAAAATATATATTTACTAGAGATGGCACCAATCCAATACCTAGGATCAGGCCAATACCAACAAAAATTATAAACTGGATATCAGAGATAGCGTAAAGCTTAGTGATTATTAGAGAAAACAAATCTCAGATGGATATTGATATCGACTGATACTCAAAGTTTCTCTATCAGTACTGGTATCAGAATTATATGGTATCATGCCATCTATAATATTTTGTGTGTTTCATGCAAAGCACAAAAATGTGCCAACAGGTCTAGATTTATAACAGACCATCTCCTTTGCATCCAACTCTTGTTTTTACAACTCTTGGTACGTTAACATTGTTACTTTTTCGTAACATTTGTTGACCATATGTGTATTGCTGGTCATATGTATAGTTGGTCATTTTTATCAGCAGTCAAATAGTCAATAAACATGAGTGACCCACTTCCACTAGCAGCCATACATGCACATGCCGTAACACTGTCTCCACTATGTTTGACAGATGATGTGATATGCTTTCCTTTTCCATACTCTTCTCTTCCCATCAAGTTACCTTAACCTATCTAAAAGAAGACAACAGAGAATGCCACCACAGGCAAGGACAGGTTATACATTAGGACAGTAGGGGGCGCTGACCTTGTAGCGGTCCTCCTCAGCAGCCAGCTGCAGCTTTAGGCTTTCATTGATCTTCACCTGCTCTTTCCACTTCAGCTCAAGTTTAGCCAGCTCATCCATCAGCATGCTGCTGCGCCCCTTCTCCTCCTATAGTTCATGTCATATTTACAACATGTATTTGATACTAGCATGACTGTAAATGTAGCATCTGCCAGAAAGCTACCATAAATGCTCAGTTTAAAACAAGGTGCATGGTTGTAACTAGAGGCACATGTTGAAGCACTAGACACACAGGTCGTATCTGGCATGAAGATTAAATATAATGATAATTAATACCAATCTGACTTACACACAACATCTGTTTGCACTTCTTGTATTTGTCACTCTTATCAAACATATCCTTACTGACACCCTTCAGCTTGCCCTGGATAATTGCTTCCAGCACGTTGTCTGATGAGCCTGGGCTTCCTGTCACAGAGACAAAAGCTTATTGATATCTTTATCCTCAGCAAAGAAAACTACTTCTATCTACAAGGATCTGTCTTTTGAACTACAGTCAAAAGAGTCACTTGTATAAATAGTTAATACACAAATTGGATGCTATTAAGCTTGGATAGAAGACTTACCTGGCACAGATGCTTCAGGGCTGGCAGACAAGGGGCCAGTCGCTGCATCTAAACCAGGACTCCTCTTTGCCTAAAATAAACAACAACAACCTTCAATTTAGTACCTACTGTAAGCATGAAGTGATGTGTTACTTATTTTCAAAGTATCCCTGGAGAGCAGATACATTGTTATTGGATGGCTAAATCTGATTTATAGATAAGCTTTAGGTCTAGAAAATGTAGAACATTTTCTGTCCTTTCTAGTCTTTTGATGCAGTGAAGCCTGCCACATCTGCTATGCAAATTATTAGTAAATTGACATAGTATCCAGACCTAGGCTGCTAAGCCAGCTATATAGTGAACTTGGGTAATATTAGTGAAGAACAAAAAAGATTATAATGGTATATTTTGATAAGTGAGGCCACTGTTAATAAATTTGTCAGTATCAGGACATGAAATTCCCTTTAGAACTTATTTATTGTCCTGCATATATTACTACAAATGGTTAAGAATAACACATTCATCGGTTTATTAAGATGTACTTGTATAATAAAACAGAGTGCTTTTGGTGTCAAAAGTCAGCAGTACCCACCACACCTCTGGCCTGCCCTGATTAGAAATGATATAACTTGGCACGCCCAGCTGTAATATTTAAACATTTTGAACATGTTAACCAGATCAGCTGGGTTTGATTTGGGTGGGAATCTCCTGAGAGCAGTTCAGCCTACATTTTTCCCAGAAAAAGTAGTGCTTATAATATTTTCCAGATAGATTAATTGCTATTCTTATTTGTAAATTCAACCAAGAAGAAGTGTGCAGGTGGAAGATACAATGTTGATCATTGATTGGTTGTTGGGAACATAAGCTCACACAAGTGCAACTCTGTCAGAATTGAGTTGACTGAATCTGCTCTCTCACCTCATATAACCAGCAGCTGGAGAGCTGTGTTGAATGCAGGACAGTTGCTAACATCTGTTCCAAAAGTCACTAGCTTTATTGCTAATCTCTTTTTAAGATTAAGATTAAGTCAAAAAAGTCAGCAAGTTGTTAAGCTGGCATCACTGCCAGAGAGACGATCTGGGTATTAGATTATACAAAGGAGTGTTTACTCACCCCTTGCTGCTCAGATAGTTTGACCACCTGTTTCTGCAGTCTCTGGCATTCCTTGTATTTCTCCTTATAATGTTCTGCAGCCATCTGCAACCTGAGCTTTAGGTCTTCCACTTCCCTCTGCAGCTCAGCCACAGCCAAATCCTCAGACTCCTTACGCTGCTAAGATGCAGAGACATCACTTTTATACCTCTTTTATGACTACAAATTCAACTTGACACCTAAAGCTGGTTGCTCAAATGGAGTTCTGAGAGTCTCATAGTGTACTGCAACTTACTGCCTCTTGCATGGCAGAGTTCTTCATTTCATCCATCTGTTTTTCCAGACGGCTGCACTCAGCCTGTGCCTCAGCTTGGCCCTGTCTGAGCGTGTCAACCTCCAGCTTGACCCGGTAGAGCTCAGCCATGCTGCGATCCCGTGAGCTGGAGGAGTCCCGCAGCTCTGCAGATAGCATGGTAGCCTGCTGCTGAGTGGCCTGCAACTGCTCTTCTTTTTGCCTCAGCTGCTCCCGCAGTGCCTTGCTCTCCTCCTGACAACAAACACACAAACACTTGCATGCAAACACAAACTTTCAAAATACTCTACTTTACCCAGCTGGGGCATCATCTGCATAATTTTACCACTAAAGCTTAAACTTTGCATCATTCAAAGTTTCAAACCATTTCACTGGGATGCATCAACTCACATTTGGCATGAAATCAGCTGTACACAAGCTGACGATTTTTGTTTAGAACATTTCACTTTGTTTATCTCCTGTCGACAGTCTACTGTCTTTACAATATTCTGCTAGTAATTCGCTCAGAAATAAGTGCAGCCAAAACTGTGAAATTTATTTGATTTTGTACTCTGTATGAATAGCCTTAGGGGTTGGGGACCAAAACTTGACCAAGACTGTAGTTGACTACCAATGCAGCAGATCATGTCAGTTTAGAGGCTAGTTAGTGGCTAGCAAGCAAACTCTTACATAACTTATAACTCATAACTTAAGAAAAAATTGTTACTAGCTCAGTGCAGGTCTTCTCTCATTAGTTTATGTCGCCTCAGCTCTGCCATTTCCCACTTTTTGCTTTGCTTGCTTCCCCCAGTCTCTCGCCTCCCCCTGACCCTGACCTGTGTTTATGTCACCATCAAATTGGAAACAAGGCACGCAGATTTCTCAGAATGGATTAATAAATAAAGTGTGCGTTTTCTTAATGGGGCGAAATATACTTGGCCGCTCTTAAATATACCTGGGCGAACCACCAAAGTAAAACCTATGTGCACTTGAGTTAATACAGCAGGCACACAAAAACTTTAATGGTGTCAGTTTCCAAAATCTGCCAAAATCTCCAAATAGTTTTTGATACACAACAGAATCAGTGGATAACCTGGTGTGCAAGAGACAGTGGTGTGTAGACTTATATTACCGAGGGGGAACTGTTAGCCAGTAGCTGGCGATGCTGCTTGTCTTTCTCTGCCAGGCAGGATTTGGCTCGTGCCAGCTCCTCTTTCAGCTGTGCAATGGTGTTCTCTTTATTCACATCCACAGATCTCAGCATCTGCAGCTCAGCACTTAACTTTGTGTTCTCTAGCTCTCGGTTCTTCAGGTGAATCTGGGTCACACACACAGACAAATGAGGCTATGAATTCTCTCTCTTTCTAAGACTCTCAGACTGTGGCACTTCAGCACAAACACTCCATAATTATCACCAGGCTGCATTTCCGCTCTGCAAGGAAATGCGCTGCCTAACTCTAATTATAACAGCAATAAGAAAGCACCGGCAGCACTGGGCTAACCCACACAGCCAGGGGCAACAGCAATGAGGTGTGGGCCTAGCTGTGTTTCCGTAGCTACAGCTCCATGTCACGCCTAGTTCCTGTGCCCACCACAAAAAAGCAGCAGAGACATGTAGCGCTTCCTGTGTGAACAGAGCCAGACCTGTTCCCTGAGAGCAGGTAAACCCAGGGGGTGGGGCTGTTGTGCAAAATGGAGCACAAACCTAATTAAGGTCTGCTTTAAGAATATTAGTGGTTAGATTTATTGGCTATGGCTGGAGTGGGCCACCAGTGTTCCTTCTCTCCAGACACCGGAGTATTACAGCAAAATGTATTGATAGATTTAGGTGTTGAAAGGTGGGTGAAATGCCATTTTTAGTAGCTTCTTGATTCTTCAAAAACATATTAAACAATATAGTATTCTACAATGATCATTTTGGTTGTGCTGAAGGTGTTACCTTATAGAGCTCTTTCTCATCCTTCTCATTCTTCAACTGAGAATCCAGTGCTTCTTTCTCTTGCATGAGCTTCTTCACTCGATCTCTCAGGCTGTCAGTTAGAACATGAAGTAATCAATAATCCTCACTTGGAATTCTTACTCAATCTATAAAAGGTTCAGTATTTCTTTGCTAATCACTAGTAGTTGGTGTTAGGGCTTGACATTTTCAACATAGTGGTAAAATATCACAGGATCAAGTAAATGAATGATTTAAAATGAACACACATCAATGGTGTGAAGCACTACTGTACATATGTGACAATCTAAGTTGTGTAAGTGTAGCAAAAATGTCCCCAACTAAAACAGTCACCGCATTCCTAACACCTATTACACAGATGTGTAGTATTCCACTCCTTATAAATGGCACAATCACTATAAACCAAGTAAAAAGTAAAAGTAAAAATAAAGTAAAAATAGCAGACACAAAAAATATCTGGAGGGCAGTTAAGGCAAAATGTACATGCAAAAATGGTTTTGGATTTGTTGTTATATGGCGCAAAAAAAAAAAAAAAAAAAAAAAAAACCACTGCTAGATTAAAAACTGTAGGTTTTGTTTAATTTAAACCAGCTAACAATATAATTAGGCGTAGGAAATATGCACCAAATATATCTATAATCTGATTTGTGGTGCAACCTGAAATCCATAAAGATTTTATTTAGAAAGCAGTAGTGATAATCATTTAATCTTTTTCTGAATAGTGGGCTACACTGCAAAGGACCTTACATAATAGAATAGCTCTGGAATATTATTTAAATGTTGGTTTTTAAGAAGAAAAAATGACATACCAGTCCAACTCTGTCTCCTTCTGCAAGCCTTTCTGGGTAACTCCAATCAGGTCCTCTTCCAGCTGCAGTAGCCGAGCTGTGTTCTCCTCCATCCTCCTCTTCACCTCCTCTCTCTCCTCCTGTAGGCTCTGAGAGGACAGCTGCAGCTCCTAAGATATACACATACAGTTCTCAGTATTCTTAAAAATGAATAATGACACTCAAGGAAGAAAATTAAAACTAAAAATATGCTAGCACAAGCCAGCAAAGTACATCAGTGATTTCTGACACTCACATTAAACAAATTTTAAAACTCGACTTTATACTGCACTGTAAAGTTATACTTATTTTTTTATTTTGGAAAGAAATTGTATCATGTGAATAAAGGAACGTATTAAAACAACAACAGGAAACATAAATACAAATATATTAAAACAGATAAATTAGTCATTCCTTCAGAATTCCCATTTACTGTATTCTTTCAGGAGTGAAATCTTTTTTAGAATTATTCTAGCAGCACATAAAACAACATATAAAAGTGCAGTCATAAAATTAACAGCCACAAATGGGTGGGCAAACTCATCTTAACTCAATTTTCCCTCTGTGCCCATACAAGTATACTTCTAAAGTCTCCACTTCAAGTCACCAAATGATAGCTGCAATTAAATGAAAGAAGCCTGTATTTGTAATATACATATATATAGTATGTTACAGTGAATTTTTTTTTCTTTGCATATCCCAACTGTTTTGCGAAGCTGGGGTCAGTGCGCATGTTCAGCCATGATATGGTAGGGTTAAGCGCCTTGCTTAATGTTGCTAGTGTTGGAGCTTAAACACACAACTATCTAATCAGCAACTCAAGAGTCTTAACCTTTCAGCTACTACTGCCCTGAAAGCATTAAAGTCATTTGTTAATTTGATTTTCATTACAGGAACACCCTGGTAAATCATGCAATTCTGCACAACTTATAGAAAGCTCAAATGTTATGTCAACATGGCAATCGGTTGGATTCCATAGTGTTTGATACTTTAGATTTTATTTAAACTGGTCAACACAATGCTGATGTTCTACCTTTGCCTATACGCAAACCAAATTGAGCGTGCTGATTTGACTTGCACAGTGGCTCCAGCAGGAAATGCAGATAAAGAAAATAAGCGTCACACCCTCAAGTTGTGAAAAAGATGGACATGAGATGACATGAACAAAGCAGTATGACAAATGAGTTCTAAATACATACCACCAGTGCAAAACAGACACTCAACTTAATGAGAAACATTCACTGACTTAAACTCCACAGATAAGACAGTTAAGCGTTTTATTCAGAGTTTAATTCAGGCACATAATTGCTTTTCCTGTGGAGTTAATCATTTCATTTTACACAGCTTAATGTGAAAGGAATGTGATTTTAGTATTGGTGTTCGAAACAGGGATAGGTGTTCTGGCTTGTATGGATTTGTCTGGAGAACAACAGAAGCATGGTATAGCTACAGCTTTCTACTACAGATAAAAACAAGGCTGTCCAACAGCCATGGCTAGATTTATTAGAGTTTATGAGTTATAATTCTAGCTGGTTACATTATGAGGTAAGTGATATGGATACATTTCTATCATTTGCATTAACGTGGATGCACATTAAAATTAAAGATATCACCATTGCTTTTCCTCAGTTGGATGTGATTCATGTAGCTTCAATGTAGTTAGCTATGTTTTCTTAGTAGACTTCAGTGTATCTAGGTGCTTAGCTATTTTAAATCACAAGTAGCTTGTTGCTCTTAAATGATTTTAATACTTGTTAAACATTCCACCAACTTTAACAAGAGGCAAGGAGAAGAGACTCTCAGCTCTGACCTGCACTTCTTTCTTTAGCTGGACATTGCTCTCTCTCTCCTGCTCATACTCTTTCTGAATCCTGTCTCTCTCCTCCAGTGCTTCATCTCGCTCTTTCTGCAGGAGCGCCATGCTCTTCAACAGCTCATCCTTTTCCAGGCGCACCTCCTCCATCTTTTGCTGAAAAACAATACATGGAGCAAATGCAGCAGTCATAAGCACACACAGGAAAAATGCTGCACATGATTTGTTATTCATCAAAGACTCACACTGAGAGGTGAATCAGACAGGAAATTGACTGGAGTTAAGCAAAGTAGCTCACACAGACTCACTTAACATATGTTTTATATTAGACAATGTACAGCACTTCATCTGCACTCAAAACATAAGAGTGACATCAGGCATTTGGTACTTTTTTACTTTTCTGTAACACGACTTACTGACTTACTTACAGACTTGCTTACCTCTAGATAGCTGGCTTTGGTGGTAACAACCAGAATGTCTGATCCACCCTCATCTTCCACAGTGAGTAGCTCTTCCTCAGTGGGGCTGTTAGCACGGAACTGGAAAGGTGTACTGGCCCCACGAATCTCTCCTTTATGAGTGACATAACAGAACTGGTAGAACTCACCATCATCGTTGGGGACGTAGTAACCTGTACAAATATTTATAAACACAAATCCATCTTGTGTCATCAATGAAGGAAAATTCTGATGGACAATTCTGATGGACGATTTTGCCAAAAGCTTATAGAAAGTCCTCTGGAGAAAGATTAAAAAAAAAATTTAGCCTCCATTTAACACCATGTTTTACAACTCACATGTGCAAACTAAAAGTGTGCTAGCTCATAAATCGTTTTACTATATCTTTCTGCTATCTCCGGACCATACTGGTGCACCTTTATCTTACATTTTACAAAGTTTCCAGTCTGTGACCTAAACCACTGCAATAAAACAGGCCCATCAACACTTGGGCGTGCTAATAGGGAGTTTGAGTGTTCCATATTTTACTGCATCTGTCATTTGGATATTAAAAGCTTTTAATATACCTCTGAAGGGGCCCATGCAACAGTGCTGCATTCAACTGAGTAAATGAAAAGTAAAAAAGAGATGCAATAAAATATTATGTTTGTGTCATGTTACCTTGAAAGATCACTGATCTGTTGACTGCGGTGCCTTCTGTGTACGCATCTGGTAGAGGAGACCACAGGAAAGTGTAGTAGTCACGAGCCGTGCTCCAGCCAACCTATGAGAGAAATGGTTTTACATGGTAAACTTGCAAGATCCATTTAAAAATGAGAAGAAACTGTGGTTAATACATGTCAGGCTTTGTATGGTTCACTTGATATATACTTTTTAGTTTGAACTCCTCATTACAGCTAAAAAGAAAATAGGAATAGAAAATGTATGTCTATGAAATAAAAAGAGGCCTATTTAGTCTGTCACATGTGCTGACTTATCCAAAGACACTAGATGCAGTGTTCAGTTGTTCATGGCATTACACACTGCCTGAAATCACTTGTTTACTTCACTGTTACCCTTTCAGCGCCAAAGCCTGAAAGATACACTGAGAGATGTGTGCACACATGTGAACTCTGCAAGAGTTATAGTGGGATGATTGATACATGGTTCTTCCCCATCTGCCACATGTGCCAAGACCTTGTTCGGTTGAGGGAGCGCAGCTACAACTCAGGCTTAACAGGAAAAGGAAAATAGGTGAAAATTTTACACATACTTCAAACTGGAAACCAAAATGTAATTATATGAATTTTATGTGTTGCTAACTGATGGCTGATGAGGGGGGTGCACAGAAAATATATCCATAAGTTCAGCCGTCTGCCATAAAACTGTCAAGCAAGATCAGACTCACGTTGTACTGGCTGTGGGTCCCAACACACGTGCACACACGCACAATCACACATACACTCATCCACACACACTCACGTGCATGCGCTCACACACACTCATTTGCACGCGCACACACACACTCATGGGCACACTCTCGCTAAACAAGCCTGCTGCCTCATAACTGTGCACACAGGAAATCTATAGCAAGTGATTTAACATGCATATGTACAAATCCACAAATGCAGAATCACTGGTAAATGGTCATATTTAAGAGCTGCTCTCACTGTGCAGTTCACCACAATTAAAGTTGCTGTAATCCCCTGACTGTACAAGGGAGAGTTGCCTGGGGTGCTGGAGCTGTAAAGAACAGGAAACCATTAAAGGCAGTGTCATTACTGCACGCTGGACACCGCTCACTCATTAAGCCCGTTTAGGGTGAGTGAGGGCGAAACTGAACCTCGGTGTGCTTCTCATTTAAGCCCAGGGAGCAACTCACAGCCAAGGAAAGCTAAAGTGGCTGATCTACACACCAAAATATAAATGGAAAGCTATGACATTTACTAAGGAAGACAGATGAATATGACAGAAATATTCATCTCAAAAATAACATCTTGGTGAAGCCTTTCTAGTTCTGATTACTGTATACATGGCACTAACTACTAATAATAGCTCTATTATCAATCCCTGCTTTCACATTTGATCAGCCTCAAAGACACTGGATGACTTCTACAAGCATGTGTGAACTGCAAGCAAACCATGCCAAAGACTGTGTTGCATGCAAACAGCCCCCTTGATGCCTTAAATCCCCACTCCAGCAACCTTTTTTCCTGCTGTTACGCCCCTGTCTACAAACACCATCTGTGACCTGACGTAATCACTGGTGGGGGGTCGCCACAGAAAGGCACTCTATGTTATTTAGCTGCTGGTGGAGCTATACAGAGGTGTGAATTTTGGTCAGTTTCAAATTCTCATTAAATGTTAATTCCTGGGAGCTGATCAGGACTTTACAAAGTCTATTGTGCTGGTTGCCTTAACAAAACTTAGCAGACGTTTTGGCTGTTTCACAGTTCAGGCTGTGCTGTCTCTCTTGTGTCTTTGCTTTTGCTTTGTATGTATTTGAATGTGATGTGATGTGATGAAATCCTGAAAAGAAGAAGTTAAAAGCTCACTGAAGTGTTCCTGGTGCCACAAACTCCTTTAAAACGTGATGTGAGAAAAAACAGCTTCACGCTCAGTAAAATTATTTTGCCAAACTAATTATTTTCCTTTCCTTTACCTACTTATACACAGAGGTAATTTATTACATCCAAAACACATCATTTGCACAGTATATTTATTTAATTACATTGAAAAAGTACCGAAATGAATCTCAGTGTTCCAGTGCATGAAAGACACCCAGTGTGAAATACATGAAAGAGTCAGGTTTTGCCTTTGCAATAATAAAGGGTTACTGGCTCCATTTAGTAGTTTTTCTGGTTTACCAATGAACTGTTTGATTTGTAAAAGATTTGCTCAATAGACAACTGAACAAAAGTGAAAAACTAAAAGCAGTCTCAATTAGATTAGAAACCGCAGCTTTGCAAGATAATATGTACCAACACAAGCAAATCAGACAAAAAAAATCTTTCAGTCCCTCTCAGTGGTGCACGTTTATATACAGCTTGGGTCTGACGTCTATCAGTGGTAGCCTAACACAACAGAAACAGAAACACGTAGGCCAGCAGTCAATATTAAACTAACCTCTCAAATCCTGTCAGCTGTTATAAACTGCTATGTGTGGAATTTTTTAGAAAGACCATTCTAGAAAAATAAAACATTTTTTTCTTAAATAACGACAGGAAATGGGGACAGAAAACATAATACTTGTGCGAGGAATTTTGAATATGTCCAGCTTCACCATTGCTCAAAACAGAGCATTTTGACTTGTTAAACACATAAACTGCAGAATACATGGGCTGAAAAGTTAGTATTATTATTAATATAGTGCGTAGCCTGTAGAAATATTTTTATTATTGCTGCGATAATTAGAAGACTAAGAATATAGTGTTTTGAAGAGTAAAGATTTAACCTTAAATGTGAAATAAATCTAATTACTACTAGGACATTATAATAATAAAAGGACAAATGTGGTTCCTGAGGCAATATCAGTTGACAAAAACAAATCAGATCAGGTCAGACTTGAATCCACCTGCAGCTGTGGGAAGAACATATATTAGGATACGATACTGACTGCTGCTTCTTCTCTGACAGGATAATTATAAAGAAGTGTTCGCCAGCTCCACCCTAGTGGCATGTTCTGACGCTCCAAACATGACGTTCACAAATTGCAAATCAGGCCTCTGCTAGAGCTCCAATTTCAAAGAGCAGCAGGTTGGTGCTCTTTGAAATTTCCAATTTGTTTAGGCCGGAGATTGAAAAGACAAGCTCCATCTAACGAACGGGGTATTGAGAAAGATTTCAACAGCCAAGCAATCTGAGGACATAAAGGAGAATCCTGAAATGCAATCCTGAACTCAAAGACATGGCTTAATAGGGCACCTCGTTAATTTAAGAGAAGGGTGATATGAACTGAATTTTAAAGAAAAAAATATACAGTTTTGTTCAGGCAGTGAAATCTGTACACAGCCAAGATGTACAAGGCAGTCAGAAAGACCAGCCAGTTGCAACTAGGGCTCTATTTAATTGGTCCCAGCTAAGGTAGTGTGAAGTCTTCCCCTGAACACCAGGTGGCAATAACATCCTACTGGCAGCCATGAACCCAAGTCACAGCTTTAGGCCAATGACTCATGGATCAGGTATCCATTTTGGCATTGTTTAATGTTTGGCACAGAACCCACCCATCTTTCAGCAAAGCAATGGCCGTGTGAAGGATTTATAACACATAGGCTCTTCCTCCCAAGGGTTTACTCCTGCGTCAGAATGTTTGTGTGCACTGCAGAGGTACAGATGAACGTACGAACCTCCAGGGCAATGCCGTGTTTTGTACACCACAAACCTCAACCTTGAAGAACAGGCTTCAAGCTCCAATCAGGATCCCACAAAGGTGGCAATGACAACAAAAAGATATAAGGTAGCAGCTGTAAGTGACAGAGATACAATAAATCTATTGTACATGAAGTTAACTCAGTGATATTTAGGCTTTTCAGAATCTGATGTTTGCTCCTTTCCCACATTGCTCTAGGTTATAAAAAATAAAGGAAGCTGTTTCAGAGATCATAAAAGTTCTTCCATTAATCAAAATTGCTCATCAACTTTCTTTGAAGCCATTTAGCCTAAGTCTAAAAGGCTGGAACTTAGAACGGTTTTCACCGGAGGTTAATCCCGTGGCTCTTAATGAAGAACACTGCCTGCAATGCAACACAGCTGCAAAGGAGGAGAAGCCCTCCTGACAGCTTGTTGTAAAAAGGCTTCATCAAACTCTGTCCACCACATAGAAACACTCATACACACACACAACCCAGGAGGCTCTAAAATTCCTCTTTGATCTGATCAGTCCAAAACCCAGACACTGAATCTTGTCAGTTACCATCCTTACTTCCATCTCAAAAACCATTAAACGTTAAGTCAGTCTTTCTCTCTGTAGCAGCACTTCCCTTAACGTGGCCAAGGCAGTTGTGTGTGTGCTTTTTAACCAACAGCAGCTGGGGGAAACTGCAGCATGCAGATCAAGCCAAAACACTAAGCTTACCCTGCCAGCAACTATAATTCATACCTAAAAGCTCCCACGGCCATTAAGCTACAGCAGTTCTCTCACATGCATTCAGGGATAGTAGGTGAATGTTCACCTACATTCCAAGCAATTTACACTCCAACATGAAGGAACGCATACTGTCAGTCTCAAGCTCATGTGTAACAAACATTTTTCAGTGGCAAAGTGCTAGAGCTGATGTTTTTACCTCAAAAGCAAACAGGCTGTTTTAGAATCACATAAGCCACACTATGCACAAAGACAATAACATATATACATGCAAATATACACACAGATATACATATGTATACACACCGATCAGCCATAACATTAAAATTACAATATCGTGTAGATCCCCCTTGTGCCGCTAACACTGTTCTGACCCACTGAGGCATGGACTCCACAAGACCTCTGAAGGTGTGCTGATCTTTCTGGCACCAAGATGTTAGCAGCTGATCCTTTAAGTCCTGTAAGTTGTGAGGAGGGGCCTCCATGGTTCTGACCTGTTCATCCAGCACATCCCACAGATGCTCAATTGGATTTAGATTGGGGGAATTTGAAGACCAAGTCAAAACCAAACCTGAACAATTTTTGCAGTGTGGGCACTCTGACTGGTCTGCAGCTGCACAGACCTGAACACAATGATGCACTGTGTGTTCTACCACCTTTCTATCTTAACCAGCAATAATTTTATTAGTAGTTTGTAGCTCTTTCGTGTGATTGGACCAAGCAGCAGCCTAGCCTTTGCTCCTCACACACAAAAAAGAGCCTTGGGCACCCATGTTTCTGAGTCACCAGTCCTCCTTCTTTGGACCACTTTTGGTAGATAAGATCTGTAAGCTTGCCCAAATCCTTGAAATCACTCTCATTCATATATATTACACATATACATACACACACACACACACACACAGTGGTGTGAAAAAGTGTTGGCCCCCTTCCTGATTTCTTATTTTTTTGCATGTTTGTGACACTTTAATGTTTCAGATAATCAAACACATTTAAATATTAGTCAAAGATAACGCAAGTAAAGACATCATTCAGGTTTTAAATGAAGGTTTTTATCATTAAGGGAGAACAAAATCCAAAACTACATGGCCCTGTGTGAAAAAGTGTTTGCCCCCTAAGCCTAATAACTGGTTGGGCCACCCTTAGCAGCAACAACTGCAATCAAGCGTTTTCGATAACTTGCAATGAGTCTGACCACCTTTTTAAGGTCATGCCACAGCATCTCAATCGGAAGACCTCACTCCAAAGTCTTCATTTTGTTTTTCTTCAGCCATTCAGGTCTGGGGCTGTTTTGCTGCTTCAGGACCTGGAAGACTTGCTGTGATAAATGGAACCATGAATTCTGCTGTCTACCAAAAAATCCTGAAGGAGAATGTCCGGCCATCTGTTCGTGACCTCAAGCTGAAGCGAACTTGGGTTCTGCAGCAGGACAATGATCCAAAACACACCAGCAAGTCCACCTCTGAATGGCTGAAGAAAAACAAAATGAAGACTTTGGAGTGAGGTCTTCCGATTGAGATGCTGTGGCATGACCTTAAAAAGGTGGTTCATGCTCGAAAACCCTCCAATGTGGCTGAATTACAACAATTCTGCAAAGATGAGTGGGCCAAAATTCCTCCACAGCGCTGTAACAGACTCATTGCAAGTTATCAAAAACGCTTGATTGCAGTTGTTGCTGCTAAGGGTGGCCCAACCAGTTATTAGGCTTAGGGGGCAAACACTTTTTCACACAGGGCCATGTAGTTTTGGATTTTGTTTCCCCTTAATAATAAAAACCTTCAATTAAAAACTGCATGATGTGTTTACTTGTGTTATCTTTGACTAATATTTAAATGTATTTGATTATCTGAAACAAGTTTCGTGTGACAAACATGCAAAAAAATAAGAAATCAGGACCAACACTTTTTCACACCACTGTATATATACACATACATACATATACACATATGTTATTTATTTATATATATATATATATATATATATATATATATATATATATATATATATATATATATATATATATATATATATATATATATATATATATATATATATATATATATATATATATACACACACACACACACACACACATTATATATATATATATATATATATATATATATATATATATATATATATATATATATATATATATATATATATATATACATATATACACATACACACACATACACACACACTAATATATATATATATATATATATATATATACATACAGTGGGGCAAAAAAGTATTTAGTCAGCCACCAATTGTGCAAGTTCTCCCACTTAAAAAGATGAGAGAGGCCTGTAATTTTCATCATAGGTACACTTCAACTATGAGAGACAGAATGAGAAAAAAAAATTCAGAAAATCACATTGTCTGATTTTTAAAGAATTTATTCGCAAGTTATGGTGGAAAATAAGTATTTGGTCAATAACAAAAGTTCATCTCAATACTTTGTTATATACCCTTTGTTGGCAATGACAGAGGTCTAACGTTTTCTGTAAGTTGCCACAAGGTTTTTACACACTGTTGCTGGTAGTTTGGCCCATTCCTCCATGCAGATCTCCTCTAGAGCAGTGATGTTTTGGGGCTGTCTCTGGGCAACACGGATTTTCAACTCCCTCCAAAGATTTTCTATGGGGTTGAGATCTGGAGACTGGCTAGGCCACTCCAGGACCTTGAAATGCTTCTTACGAAGCCACTCCTTCGTTGCCCGGGTGGTGTGTTTGGGATCATTGTCATGCTGAAAGACCCAGCCACGTTTCATCTTCAATGCCCTTGCTGATGGATTTTTACTCAAAATCTCACGATACATGGCCCCATTCATTCTTTCCTTTACACGGATCAGTCGTCCTGGTCCCTTTGCAGAAAAACAGCCCCAAAGCACGATGTTTCCACCCCCATGCTTCACAGTAGGTATGGTGTTCTTTGGATGCAACTCAGCATTCTTTCTCCTCCAAACACGACAAGTTAAGTTTTTACCAAAAAGTTCTATTTTGGTTTCATCTGACCATATGACATTCTCCCAATCCTCTTCTGGATCATCCAAATGCTCTCTAGCAAACTTCAGACAGGCCCGGACATGTACTGGCTTAAGCAGGGGGACACGTCTGGCACTGCAGGATTTGAGTCCCTGGCGGCGTAGTGTGTTACTGATGGTAGCCTTTTGTTACTTTGGTCCCAGCTCTCTGCAGGTCATTCACTAAGTTCTGGGATTTTTGCTCACCGTTCTTGTGATCATTTTGACCCCACAGGGTGACATCTTGCGTGGAGCCCCAGATCGAGGGAGATTATCAGTGGTCTTGTATGTCTTCCATTTTCTAATAATTGCTCCCACAGTTGATTTCTTCACACCAAGCTGCTTACCTGTTGCAGATTCAGTCTTCCCAGCCTGGTGCAGGTCTTCAATTTTGTTTCTGGTGTCCTTTGACAGCTCTTTGGTCTTGGCCATAGTGGAGTATGGAGTCTGACTGTTTGAGGTTGTGGACAGGTGTCTTTTATACTGATAACAAGTTCAAACAGGTGCCATTAATACAGGTAACGAGTGGAGGACAGAGGAGCCTCTTAAAGAAGAAGTTACAGGTCTGTGAGAGCCAGAAATCTTGCTTTTTTGTAGGTGACCAAATACTTATTTTCCACCATAACTTGCAAATAAATTCTTTAAAAATCAGACAATGTGATTTTCTGGATTTTTTTTTCTCATTCTGTCTCTCATAGTTGAAGTGTACCTATGATGAAAATTACAGGCCTCTCTTATCTTTTTAAGTGGGAGAACTTGCACAATTGGTGGCTGACTAAATACTTTTTTGCCCCACTGTACATACATACACACATTATATATATATATATATATATATATATATATATATATATATATATATATATATATATATATATATATATATATATACACATATATATATACACACACATATATATATATATATATATATATATATATATATATATATATATATATATATATATATATATATATATATATATACACACACACACATATATATATATATATATACACACATATACATATACATATATATATATATAAATATAATAACCACATCATTGCACAAGGAATGCACAAGGCTGTGTCATTCAGGAAATTGATTGATTTTTTTTAAATAACAACAGGCCCAAAGTGTGCCAAGATAAAATCCACACACCATTACACCACTTCCACCAGCCTGGACTGTTGACACAAGGCAGGCTGGGTTCATGGATTCATACTGCTGGTGCCAAATTTTGAGTCTGCCCAAACTTATCAACACGGAAAACTTGAGGAATTTTTCCCTCAATCCAAAGCCAGTTTTTAAAATTATTTTTAAAAAACCTGAAGAAGTACTTGAGTTTTTGATTTGCTGAAGGATTTGGTTCTAAAAGTCTGACCCGTCACAACAAGGAAATCAAATCAATGCATCAAATCTGTACAACAAAAACACTAACTTAAATGAACCTGAAACCATGCAGCTTTACCTTGAATATGCCAACCCAGTCCTTGGGATGTGGCTTGATGAACTGTGTCAGTGTGTAGTGGCACTCCAGAGCAGCATGAGGGAGATAGCTCTTCCCCACGTTCTGGAAGATGACGTGAGCAAAATTAGACATTTCCATGGTACTTGATGCTGATGGTCCCTCCTGTAAAAGTCTATCTGTCGATCAGCAGCTGGCTCTGTTTTAAAAACATGAGAAACAAAAGAGTAGATGGGTTAGTTTTAGAAATGACATCCAGTACTTCCCCAAATAACACCATAACTCACATACAGGCCAAAGAGCATTCGGACTTTCCAAAACATTAACAATAAACAATTCCATTGTAGAATAAAATTATTCATGTGTCATGACATGACGAGCCTTGCATACCATAATTACTGACATCCCACTTTTTAAAAGATGGGAGATAACATCTTATAGGCACGTAAGCATAATCCTGTTCGAAACAGACATGCTCTGAAAGCATTTAAAATGGCTTTAACTCTGGTTTCCAGTTATGTTAATAAATCATGAATTATAGATATGGCAGAGAAATTATATAAATAAATATGTAACATGAAACTGTCAGCATGAAGCATGTCTTTGAAAGCATTGTATTAAATATCCATAGACATTTCTTTCTTCCATTAACATTTCTTCTTGTTTTGCCACATTGACAACAATCGTATTAAATTCGTATTAAAATTTTTATGTATAAGCAGTCTAACAGCACATGTACAGCTCGATGTATGTTATATTACGTATGTTAAAAACATACACACTTAACATTACAATTATTATTATCATTATCATTATTATTATTATTAGTAGTAGTAGTAGTAGTAGTAGTAGTAGTATGTTCAACTATAACTAGCTAGGCTGACTAAGCAGGAAGCTGATTTCATTAGCACGTCATTTAAACAAAGTTCGTTGCTAATAGCATGAGCTAAACAATAACAAACGAAGTTCACATTGATTATCTAACCATATTCAGATATACATACGTACTATAGATATCATAACACACAATTCAAGTCTTTCTGTCGTCCTAACCATAAGAGGATCGAACTGTTGTTCATTTAAAACCCTGTTTATATAAGGAGTGGATCTGACGGATCTATGAGCAGCTAACATGCTACTCCGGACAGAGGATTAGGTCACTAGAGCTAGCGTTAGCTACTAAGCTTCTATTTAACTCGGACATACATGAAAAATAACATTTATACTAAGAACAACTAAATGCTGTACAGGTTGGTATAGTTTTAATGTATAAATATACCAAGCATGGCCTACCCCATGTTTCCCAACAAGCAGAAACCCTCGGTCGTGTTGTTGACGCACTTTCCAGTCTCAGCTGTACATTCCCCACTCCGCTTCCGGGAACATGACCACGTGACTGTCTTACGCACACGTTTGAACTGAAGTTACTTTCAAAACTGTTTTCTCGTATATGATGTGTAGGTTCAACACCTAACCACAGCACACTGTGTTATTGTGAGATCAGATGAACAGGCCACAGGTTTAACCATGTGCATGGGCAACACCTACCTCTTTCCACTGCCACTGTAGCACGAGAGCTACAGTATCGCTCCCTTATAAGTCAAATTCATCAATGTTTACAATACATTGCAAAAGATATCCATTTTAATTAGATGCATCTCAGGTGCATTTTGTAATGAAATTAAAGCTTAAGGGTGCTTTATGTATCTTGGATCATCTACGACAGTTGTAACTGAGACTTTGACTATTGCACTAGTTCTGTTTTTGCAGGTCAAATCTGACAGTCAGCATTGTTTTTTTTATGATTTTTTTTTTTTAAATATTTTCCAAAATAGTTTAGTAATCTAAAGTTTTGATGTCTTTGGGTTTTAATCAGCCAATAATGCTAAGTCATAAAATAAACAAACAAAAAAATTGTAAAGATAAATAAATAAATAAGACTAATGTGTATAAAAAATATTTGGATACACAAGGCATTACCTACGTTGATGTTGGTTGATAGATAATATATACAGATAACATTATGAGCAGTGACAGGTGAAGTGAATTTCACTGATTATCTCATCATGGCACCTGTTAGTGGGTGGGATATATTAGGCAGCAAGTGAACATTTTGTCCTCAAAGTTGATGTGTTAGAAACAGGAAAAATGGGCAAGCGTAAGGATTTGAGCGAGTTTGACAAGGGCCAAATTGTGATGGCTAGACAACTGGATCAGAGCATCTCCAAAACTGCAGCTCTTGTGGGGTGTTCCCAGTCTGCAGTGGTCAGTATCTATCAAAAGTGGTCCAAGGAACAGTGGTGAACTGGCAACAGGGTCATGGCCGGCCAAGGCTCATTGATGTATGTGGGGAGCGAAAGGCTGGCCCGTGTTCTGATAGACAGGTGTCAGAATATAAAGTGCATCACAGTTTGTTGCATTTTGGCAGCAAAAGGGGGACCAACACAATATTAGGCAGATGGTCATAATGTTATGCCTGGTCAGCGTAGGTAATGTTCACAAACTTCACCAGATATTTCAGAAAGCATCTGAGTGTAATCAGGAAGAAATAACAATACTACTACTACTAATAACATCAACAACAATGTGTGTGTTGCTTTCGGCTGCTCCCTGTTCGGGGTCGCCACAGCGGACCGACTGGTCCGCACAACAACTTGGCACAGGTTTTACGCCGGATGCCCTTCCTGACGCAACCCTCCCATTTTTCCCGGGCTTGGGACCGGCACTGCATCCAGTAGCTGGGGTTGAGGCATTGGCGAGCAACCTACCACTGAGCCACCAATGCTTCTAATAACATCAACAATAATAATAATAATAATAATAATAATAATAATAATAATAATAATAATAATAATAATAATATTGTTCTTGTCGTTTTTCTTATTATTCATATTCCTAAATTACTTTTCTGTAACATAGGCTACAAATAAAAATAAATTCTGTTTCATCTTACAGTCCAAAAGAAAAGAACATTTACAGAAACATACATTAACAGATATATCACAGTATCTCCTATACATGGCGGGGGGGGGGGGGGGAGGGGTGTATTTCAGTATATCAGCATCCTCTACTAAAACATCTAAACCGTGTCAATTGATTATTATCATCAAATATCATGACCATGTTGCTGGGAACTGTGTCCTGTTTAATTACTTACAAATTACTCATTTCTATTACTAATTAAATTAAGAATAATTCGTGATTACCAAATCAATTAATATTTGCGAGGATTATATAATCACCATTAGTTATAGAAAATGTGGCCTTGTTATTGTATTATAAACTTATAATCTTTCTATCAGCAAAGTCTCACTTCCGCTAGACAGAACTCCATAGCAATTCTCGATATTGCATGTTATACTTTAGAACCAATCGAATCACAGCTCTGTGGGATGCCCCGCCTTTACCTTGTTTTCATTGGTGGAGCAGGTGAGCAAACTCAACCCTGTGTGGACAGAAGTTGCGTCATTCATCTGCTGTCCAATGCATGCGCTGTGAGTCGGAGGGCAGCAGTAAGGCAGCATGGCGGTTCTGTTAAGGGGCTCTCGCAGTCTTTTAGGAAAGTGGCATAACCATGTCGCATCGGTACAGGGTATGCTCGGTCATATTTATCTCACTTAGCGCGTTTTTTTCCCGCTTTTGTGAATTATCTACTGCAGAGTTTGGAATTGTATACTGTAAAAAAATGCTGTGCTAAATTAGCCCATTTCATACTGTTTAAAATGATACAGACACAATTGCAACTTCAGCGCCTTGTATTGCTGCGATTAATTAGATCGCGTTACAACAGCTTGCTGTCCATAAAGACGGTCAATGACATGAATGTGTCATTGACAGGTTACGGGTTCATCTGGTAGGCTACCGCTATCTCCATATCTAGGGCTTTGTCAGATTTAAGAGCAAGCTTTAGGTTTAATCCAACTTAATATATGGGCTTGCTTTTTTCACTGACTAAACAATATCGGATTGCGCTACAGGATTTTCAGAAAGTCTTGGGGTTTAAATCACTCGCCCTTGTTCTCTGGTAATCTTAAATAAATAAGTTACTGATTTTCTGTGTTCACCTTGTGATTAGCTGAAGGGCATTACTCTTGCACTAGGACATTTGGTGTTTGTTCATTATGTTATGGTTTTTGTTTCAGTCTCCAGATCAATGGCCTCCAAGACCCAGGTGGGCTTCATTGGTTTGGGGAATATGGGAAATCCAATGGCCAAAAACCTGATCAAACACGGCTACCCTGTGATTGCTACAGATGTTTTCCCTGAGTCATGCAAAGAGCTACAGGAACTGGGTGCTCAAGTGAGATCAAACATGAGTGCATATCTTACATTGTTTACACATTTTGATGTTGAACATATTGGTAATTGAACTACGGTGGCTCACCAGAGTCCACGGTTCAACCCTGATCTCAGGTGGTTACTGTCTTTGTGGAGTTTACCATGTTGTGTCCAGTTGTTAAATTTCCCTTTCTTTGTGTGTGTGTGTGTGTGTGCGTGCGCTGATGAGATTGCTTACCATCTTGACCTGTGATCCAGACCATGATATAGTGTTTACTGTAAATTATGACTTTGTCTTGCGTTGTATGATCTTAGATCTTGGACACACCTGCAGATGTGGCAGACAAGGCAGACCGCATCATCACAATGCTGCCATCCAGTCCTAATGTTATTGATGTGTACACGGGTCCCAATGGCATTCTGAAGTAAGCCTGGGTTTGGTGTTTTCATATCCTTGACTTTACAAGTTTCATCTTTGTTTTCAGTTAAATGATAATCATTATGGGTGTAAGGATTTCAATAAAGTGGCTAAAAGAAGTCGACGTGCATAACCAGTGTATCCGAATTACTGACGCTCCCTCTTGTCTGATATTTGAATTTTTTTATGTTATTTATATAACCTGGACATCTGCGTGCATTAGATTAGATTAGAATGGGATGTGTAGGGGTTATGCTATGCACAGACTAGAGCTCAAGCTCAAATAACAAGAGTAAAGTGATTTGTAAGAATTTCTGCGATTACATTAGTAGTATTTTATAGCGTATTCATCAGACATTGAGTGTGTGTGCGCACACGCAAGTGGATAGATAGGTTTCCGCTCTTCAAACAGCCAAGTCAAATGTTTTCATTAGAGCGTGATATAATAATTACACTTTTAACACAATTAACACAAACCCACAAACAGAACTCTGAAATCAGGCCAAATTTTTATTTAACTCTGTGTATCATTACTCTTTTAACATTTATGCTTTACCATATTCCACTTTTAGTCAAAAATCTGAACTCTTTAATATTGTTTAAGTAAAAATTGGGTTTATATGAAGCTATACAGTGCTATAGTTAATATGTATACTGTCCAGAGTGGGGAGTTGGGAGCTGGGAATCTTGACCTTCAAACTATAAAACTAATTCCACATGTTATGCTCTTGTATACTCATTCCTCTTGCTACACAGGAAGGTGAAGAAAGGCTCTTTGCTCATTGACTCCAGTACCATTGATCCTGCTGTATCCAAGGAAATGGCTGTTGCTTCCGAGAAAATGGGTGCTGTTTTTATGGATGCTCCGGTATCTGGAGGTAAAAGCATGTACCCACCACAGTGGTTAATGTGACCGAAACCAGACAAAACTGTTTTTACTGGAATTTTATTGTTTTCACACCCACACATGTTCTGAACTGAAGTGATTCATCCTAAACTGTTTTTTTTCCACCTAAGCTCAGTATGAAAAAAAAAAAAAAACATGATCCAACTTTGATTCATCCATTACCAAAAGTGGTGTCCATGCAGAGGCAATTAGCTGTGTTCTGAAAATGATGCACTATGGGCAGAGTCTCTGTGCCCTTTGTTATGTTTTCAGTGTGTTTATTCAGGCTTCAAGATTTTATTTGTCTCATACACAGTTATATATAACCTGCAGTGAAATGTATACAGTTTATCTGTATAAAATAATCTGATAAAGGCGTAACACATTTTTCCGTTTTCATTTTCCTTAAACTATTTTGTTAATTTAATTTGTTTTCCAGGAGCATCATAATTTTTAAAAGTGCAAGTAAGATTACTCCTTTGATTCCCAAGTTTAGCTCTCGAATGGTTAAGTTGGTGTGTTACATAGTTGAAATATTATCTCCTTGAGACAACCCCAATGATAATCAGCTCTCAGGATCTTAGTTGTCTCTAGAGTAGAATATCTATAAAATTACAGGGTACATGTCAAGCATAAACAAGCATTCTGGACCGGATATTAGTTTTCCAGATGTTTTTTTTTCTCTGCCACATAATTTTGACCTGGTTTAGAATATGGTTAATAAAAGAGATATTTTGCAGATTGTACCAAGCAATACAAAGAAATTAGGGATCTTGTTTAGGGATTAGGGATCTAGGGAATTGTTTTAATAACCAAATAGTTTCATTTTCTTCAGGGCCATATGTATATTAAAAAAATAGATAAGCATATTTAAACCACTTCTAATGCTTACTTGTTATTTATTCATTTTTAAAGAATGCCTTTCTCTCCTCACTTAACTACCAGATATTTTCAATGACTCCTTCTCCAAAAAATAAATATTTATAAGGCATAACCAAAATGGTCATTAATGTTTGTTAGTAGATGTAAGCACCAGATGGCATAAGCCAGTATAGCACGCTCAATGAGAAGAGCATTTTGCTTGCCAATATTTTTATTTATTTTTTATTATCAGAGCTAATTCATCTGTGGGCATATTGAATGTTCTGATATCATCTGTTCTGAGCGTTAATAAATTTTGTAGACATTAACTAGAGTATACACTCCATCCAGGGTGTATCCTACCTTGATGCCCAATGACGCCTGAGATAGGCACAGGCTCCCCGTGACCCGAGAATAGATCGGATAAGCGGCAGGCAATGAATGAATGAATAAATAGAGTATTAAATTTTTTTAATGCAGTGTATTGCTGGGAAATTTTCAAATCTGATTTGTGATGCATACAGTCAAGGCAATTTCTTTTTTTCTTTTGCTCGCCTAACTTGGTTGGTTGGATATTTTTTTGACATTTAAAATTTTTGGAAGTATTTGTCAGATTTCATACTAAATAGTATGAAAATGAGTGCATCACAAGATGTTTCATATTGTGTAGTGGTCTACATTATATGACACACTTGCTTTTGTGTTAATTACAGATATGCTCCATTCATTGTGAGTGTTCAAATAAATCATTAGATTCATATATATATATATATATATATATATATATATATATATATATATATATATATATTTTAAAAATCTGAATATGACCAAAATCACTTCAAAGTTGAATAACAAACACAAGGTACAGATTTCACATTTCTCAGTATTGCAGCAACTGTGTGTATGTGAGAGAGGGAGCTCTTGCATGTCATGTCTCAAAGTTGATGTATTGGAAGCAGGAAAATTGGGCAAGTGTAAGGATTTGACGTTGTTGCAGACCAGTACACTGCTTTATGACAATGGCATTCCCTAATAGCAGTGGCAGGACAATGGGCCTTTACACATAGCATAAATTGTCCAGGAATGATTTGAGGATCATGACACAGAGTGGGTTACTGCAACAATCAAATAATTTGTTTATTATTGCATACTTATGTATTAAGTATTCTTTTGCTTAAGGCTGGCTAATTGCTGGCTGGAAAGAAATGAGCATTGAACATTTTCCTTGAAAAAGGAAATAACATGTACACATGGAGAGAAGCCTGTCCAGTTTCCACTGTACCAACTTTTGCTTTTAGTGTGTTGGAGATGCATGGAGACTTAGCTGAAAATGACTCATGCTATTAAATTTCCCACCCACGGACTGACTTTTGGGGTCTAAACACACATACATGCACACACATACACATCATACATGCTTTCTTTTTTTTTTGTTCTCCTCTCAGCTAAATACAACCCATGTTCTTTGAGCTCCTCAACACCTTTTATGATACAGCCCCAGCAGATTAATGAATATTTATGTTTTCAGTCCCTTTTCTACTATACTGTGATTATAGTTGTTCTGCTTTACATGCTTAACCAGACCTTCCAACATAAGCTGCAGTATCTCCAGACCAACAAGGGAATGAGTCCAAGGGTTGTCACTTGAGTTTTAAAACTTTCAACTTCACTTTGAGGGTGTAGTAAAGTAAATCACAATTTTGAACTATTGCCGACATGTACATGCCTCTATCCTGTTGTCATGTATATTCCTGTTTTCGCTACAAATATGTTAGACACCTGCAGTGACAGGCATAAGCCACTCTCACTATACAAAAGCATCAATGCATACACAAACACACATACACAAAAAGTTAGCATTTTTAAGTAATTCTGGCAGTTACTGTAGTACATCCTTCTTTTCTTATAGGCTTGGCTGAGGTGCAATGGCTACCTCATGTTTTAAGACAGCCGGTTCTTATACTGAGCCAGCACCCACTCTGTGCTTTATGGCCCTTTTAATCAGGAAGTTGTTGCCTCTGGCTTTTCGGCACGTAAACAACAGCACGCTACTAGTTTTCTTTCCTTAAATTGTTGCCTCTCCCGACAAGACTGCGTCAGCATGGTTTGGCATGGGCGCCGCTGAAACGGCTTTTGGGTGCGAAACAGTCGTAAGAATTCCACAAACCTGCTCGGTCTCTGTACTTAGCCCCTCTAGTAGACATTATTCTCAGCTCTACCCTTGTGCCTGTGAACCATCCGTAATGAAAAGTGAGCCACAACAAAACTGAACATGACGTCACTTTCATCCGTGTGTGAAAGTAGATGGAGCTGCAATGCTGTAATTATAGAACTTTTTCCCTGCCTGTGTAATTAAGGCCCTGAGATGGAGTTAAAGTAAAGAACCACACAAGCACTCAGTTTCTTTATTCCTAACATGTTTGTTTATTTATTTATAACTGCTGTATGTTGTACCATTAATGTTCATTGGACCTGCAGTGACAACAATGCATTGGAATTTTCAAATTGTAGATCTAAGATTGTTTAGCTTAACATGCATTATTTTATGTCTTTGCTGGCAGCTTTTTTTTGGAAAGACAGACATTTGACTTAATGTAACCAGTGTTAAGAGTTGGCTTCAGTTGCTGAAATAAAAAAACTCTGGATTTTATATTGTACATATAGCCGTGTTCTACAAATTCCTGTGGAGTCCTGCACTGCAGAGCTAACCCATCATATGAACGGCTTTATCTGGGATTTTAGTGAGGAAACAGCAAACTGTAATAGTATGATTTAAGGGCTCTGTAGTAATATTAATCCTGGACCTACTCAAAAATGCAATTAAAGCCCTTTACAAGATCAACTAGGAATGACTTAATTGGGTACCACCTTCACAAGGCAGTTTTCTGATTGGCGCAGGTGTTGGAGCCGCCACTTCTGGTAAGCTGACCTTCATGGTGGGAGGAGTGGAGGAGGAATTCACAGCAGCCAAAGAGTTACTAAGCTGCATGGGAGCCAATGTGGTGTACTGTGGTCAGGTTGGCACAGGACAGGTATGCCTCTGACTCTGCATTTGGTGTTGCTCTTCTTGTTCATTTGTATGTCAGAAGCTGTGAGTTATGTTGTATTTGTGTAATCCTGTTTTCTCATCTTTTTGAACAGGCTGCTAAGATCTGTAACAACATGCTGTTGGCAATAGGAATGATTGGCACTGCTGAGACCATGAACTTAGGCATCAGGTATAGTTGGCCAATTTTTATTGAAGGTGAGAGAATAAAATATGACAGTGAAAATGCTATAGACCACTATTACTCTTTGTGTGCATTTAGGTTAGATTTTTGGCCAGGTTACTTTATTATTACCTTTTATTTGCATATTTGTAGAAACTGTTGAGCTCAGTCACACTAAATGGTATAAGTAGTTTCAGGTTTGGTCTCCTCTGACAGGCTGGGGCTCGATCCCAAGCTTCTGGCAAAAATACTCAACATGAGCTCAGGCCGCTGCTGGTCCAGTGACACCTATAATCCTGTTCCTGGAGTGATGGAGGGAGTGCCTTCAGCCAATAACTATCAAGGGGGGTTTGGAACCACACTAATGGCTAAGGTAGAATCTGTCTGTTTTGTTTCCTTGTTTCTTTCCTTCTCTCTTTTGCTTTCATTCATACTTTCCCAGTAGCACTAAATTGTAGTAAACCAAGATTTCTCAGTTTTTTTAAAACAAATACTGTATTAAATTTATTTGTAGTATGTATGTGTACAAATTGTACTTTTAATGTTTAGCATGTTCCAGTGACCAGATCTCTGACATCATGTTGCTTTAATAAATTTTGAAACCATGATCCCTAAAATAAAATCATGTTTTACTGCAGGACCTGGGACTTGCACAGAACACAGCGACAAATACAAAGACTCCGATTCCACTGGGTTCACTAGCTCATCAGATCTATCGCATGATGTGTGCACGTGGTTATGCCAGCAAGGACTTCTCCTCTGTCTTCCAGTTCCTGCGTGAAGAGGAGGGCCAGTAGGGGGTGTCACTCACTATTGTGGCCTAATCTTACTCTCCTGCCTTACCAAGACCTGGCGAGAGTAATGTTTGCACATAATGCAACAATAACCTGTGTGATGCCGAAGACTTCAAGTCTATGAAGTTGAATGAGTGAACGAGTAGAACATAGGAAGTGAATGTATAAATTTACAGATGTTCAGTCCTTGTCTCTGGAATCATGTTACCTGTTTGGGCCTGTCCTGTACACACCATGTTCCCATGTTTAACTCTTGACACTGTGAATCTGAGGCAGTAGTTACTTTTGCTTGTTTATCAGATACTGTAGCATTGTGTCTTGTAGTTTGACTTTCAGTTATATGTGTGGTCATGTTGGAATTGTTCTTATGGTTTTCAGCTGAATGAACCAGCAGCAGCTTCAGTGAGGACGTGACACATTTAGACTCTACTAAATATAAACACTCCTTTGCTTGAGCTAGCTAAGACACAACACACCTTATCCTACCTTTCTGTAGCACTTACTCCTTTTCTGTTTTAATTGGTAATGGGTTTTTTCTTTCTTTTTTTCTTTTTTTTCCAGAGTAATTGCTGTCATGTGTAAGAAGTTTGCAGTGGTGTCTACATGTCATAAATCTTATGTCTCTACTCTGAAATTAAAGTAGAAAAAAATGTGTTCTGACAGTGAAAGCTGGTTTCCTCCAGGTTACGCTTACATTCCAGTCTAACACTCACTAATGAACACCAAATCATCTGTTCTCATGGTTTTTATGAGTTATGCTGCTTGGTCAGTGTCCTGATTGGCAATGCCAAACTTCCCATGTATTATGGGTTATCACTGAGCAGAACTGTGATGTGTTTTGGATATTTGGACCAGGTAACCAAAACGAAAGAAAAGATGTATGTAAAACACGAAATAGTTTTTAAAAGTGATTTATGTAATTGTATCTAATAATTTTTTTTATCGCCGGTTCTCCATGCTCAGTGATTTTTTAATTGCGAGAATACAGACAAATTTTCTGTCTCAATATTTCGGACAAATTAATGAAAACGTTTTGCGAGTCTGATTTCAGCCCTGTATGTCCATCTTTCAAAGTTGTTTTGCTTGTTTATTAGTACTGGGGATTTTTTCCCCAATATTTGCTTTTTGGAACAGAGTGAAACACATTAATTTCGTTCAATTCGGATAATCAAATAGACTAGAAACAGTGAAAGCGCCATTGTATTTCATCTCCTGTAATGGTACTGTCCTGCCATTTAATTAAGGCATGACATAATCGCAGTTCTAACATCATTACTTTGGGAACAGAAAGGAAGTCAATTCGCATACGTGTAAAGCTCCACTAGTTATTCTACATTTCAATTTTATGGCCCCTAAAATTATTTTGGAAATTAAATTGAGTAAGCATAAATATCAAAAGCTTATTCGTTACTGAACAGCCTGACTAGGGGTCCAAGTAGCATGTAAACAGGATCACATCTATTCAATATGACACTATGTTTGATTAAAATGACTAAAGTGTAGCTGTCTTCAAGCGCTTATAACATTTTTTTTTCTATCAATGTTGTTTTTGTTTTTTTTCGTTTCATGATAAAGGCAAAAGTATGTGATTCGCTGTCAAATGCAATTTACCCAAACTTAACTATCCTTCCAGCACTCGCCTTTCACTATGTTTTCAATCAGTAAAAGTAAATTATACATTTGGGCCTTGTAAATATTTTCACTCTGACATGTGCGAAGATAAACGCTTCCGAACGAAAGTTGTTGGGGGTTTTTTAAGGCAATTTGTCAGACTTTTTGTTAGAATATGGTTTCAGATAAGAGCAGAATAAAGGCTCACATGCTTGTATTTGAATACAGTAAATCAGAGGATAAATAATCACCCATGTTTATTTAGCTAAGAAATTAATAAAATATTACAACAAAGCATGCACAGATCACTGAAACAAATACGTATTAAACTATAATGGTATACAAAATTATTTGCAACTCAATGTGCAATATAGAACAACCGAAATATAAAAGACATGCAACTGCAAGAAATGTAGGTTTTGTTTACATTAAACTTAATTTGCAGCCTAGTTTAATGGATTTAAATTGTATTTTTCTGGACAATTTGAAGGTAATGCCTTAACACGTGTTAACCACAATAATGTTGATGACCGGTGTTAGTCTGCTGACCAAATTAACTCTAGTTTATATGAATGAAGTTAAGAAAAATAGGGTTTTGTTTTTTTTTTCAAAATTGGATTAAATTCTTACACAATTGTATTCATAGTTAGCAGTCAAGTAGTTTTAACAAAACTCATTTCGGGCTGCTTCATAACTTACATTTTAGCTAACGTTATCTCCAAGTTATTTCTAATCCTAGCTTTGATATTCGCTCATCATTTCAGTATTTCCTCGGATATAATAGTGAGTTATGATGTTTCATTTGGGTAAAGCTGCTTTCATGTTTTCTCGTTTTTGTAGGGAAATAAGTTGTCTGATGCCTCTTTTGTGTGGATATATAGTGGTAGGCGGGGTGTGTGTAGTGGGTCGGGTGGAGGAGGGGGGTGGAGGAGGGGGGTGGAGGGGGGTGGAGGGGTCGTATGGGGAGTTCTGCTCACGCGACGCACACACGGTTGGATTTAGATAGCTCGGTCCAGATTGCACCAAATATGACCATCTTAGACTCCAAATCCAAACTGATACAGATTGAATTAGTCTATATAATCAACCAAATATACGTGTGGATATAATACGAACCGATAATGCTGCATATTTATTTAAACATTTGTTTTCACCCTGGTTACTAATCAACCTAATGCAACTCGGGCGCGTGGATCGTGCACTGCAGTACGACTGGCCCTTCCATCATATTTCATAGATGACGTAATCAGGTTTCCACTCACTGAGTTTTTGGGATGGAAAAGAGAATCCATCTGTACAAGGACCTGGCGTGTATTTCTACTTAAATTTGTACATTTTGGTTTGACATTGTTCTATAGAGCAAGTGCACTGTAAAGACTGGAATGACAAACCCAAACAGGCTTAACGGGAACTCCTTTCATTTTCTCACCTTTACACTCCTTGCATACCACCAGTGTAAACAAAGAGAGAGAGACAGACAGACAGGGGAGGGGGGGAGGGAGGGAGGGAGGGAGGGGAGAGAGAGAGAAAGACTTGGAGCAACAATGCAGACTGACATTATAAACAAAATCACAGTTGATTACACAACCCGTGAGCATATTTTTACGGGTATACCAAAACATTTCCCCTACAATAATAGGTGAAACTGGTATAGGTGGCAACTTGTTATTTGTGCTTTTTCGATTATTATTGTTTTTTTTGTACTTATTTCATATAACTTAAATGACCTTATGCGAATGTCAAGGACTTTATATGTGTATAATTACAACACTCATTATGTGACTTTTTCACATAAGATGTTTTACGCATTTTCGCATTTCACACAGGTAGTGTCTATTTTTCATGCAAGGAAAAGAATGCAGTTCAGGTTATCCAATTTGTCATGTGTATTTTGTCACTTTTTTTTTTATATTATTCACATTTAATTTTCACATGTGCGTGTGGTTTTATTTTTCACTTGTGATCACATATTATTCACGTCATGTCACGTGTTAGCAATTTTTAGGGCATAACATGGTGAAATGCACCTTCGCGTAGTTTCGTAGTAATATGTGAACTTTATGATCGCATATGGAATGTATGCGATTTATACGTAAAAAGATAAGCAGAAATACGATGGTTTATTATTATTATTATTATTATTATTATTATTATTATTATTATTATTATTATTATTATTAGCAGTAGTAGTAGTATTGTTGTTGTTGTTGTTGTTGTTGTTGTTGTTGTTATTGTTGTTTGATTGTTATAATGCCAGTTATCCTTGCTATTATTTTCAGCATGTTTTCCAGTATGCATTAGAACTTTGGCCCTTTTACACGGTCACATTTGTCTTACTTTCTAGAGCTTTTTCTTCACTTTTTGGCCCAATAAATACTGGTCAGCCTCTCAGACATCCAAACAGAATGTTCCTTTTTAGTTTTTAAGGTGGGCCTTCCTCCGATTACTGCTGTTGTCCCCTGCCTAAGCCATGAATAACAAGTTCATTGGTCTGACTGAGGATACAAACAAAACTGAAGGGAAGTTTACAACATACAGCACAAGTCTCGCCTTTTATTTTTTTGCAAGACATGCCAAATGGAGCACCGACTTGGGCTCTGGGGTGGATTAAACACTTTTCCTGGACATGTAGGCATAGAGTGACTGTGACTATGAAGATGGAGATATTTGGTTTATTCAGGCGGTTTCAGGATTAATCTAATTGCTGTACGTACAGTCTTAATGATTAACAGTAATAGAAATGCAAAATAATGTACTACTTATTTGGACAAATTATAGCAAAAAAAAAGTACAGGTGTACTTTTGCCTTTTAATTAATTTCAGTTGCGCTATTTTAACTGATTAGTCGATTTATACAATTACTTATAGCAGATCTCTCTCTCTCTCTCTCTCTCCCTCTCTCTCTCTCTCTCTCTCTCTCTCTCTCTCTCTCTCTCTCTCTCTCTCTCTCTCTCAGGAAAAAGAACAGGAACATAAGTATCGGCATGCTTAAGATCTAAGCCTGTAGAGAACCACACAGAGGTTCTAATGCCAGATGTCACATGATCACAAGGCAAACCCATAAAAAGTCCATTAAGCTAGGAGGACTAAGTGCTGCCTTATCTAGCTGACAGTTCTTCCAAACAGAGCTTTGTGCTGGAGTTCGCCTACACTCAGCGTGCTTAACCACTGTTCATTTGAATTGCTTTACTTAATACTTTATGGTTAGCTTGTTTCTATGTGACCTTCTTCGTGCCATTCAGTATTGCCTATGGTACTTCAGCCTTGCTTTGAGTCAGATAGGCCTATGAAATTAAATTCTCCACAGAAATGAAAACGGAAAGAATAAAAAATGGCTTTAAAGTTATTTTATCTTTAAGGCTCCTTTATGACTTTATCACTAAAACTCGCTTCACAGTAACCAGCTTTCTGACAGATTAATAATTTTCATGAGAAATTTGGACAAACCCGAAATCATGTTACTGAAATGAGTGTCATGTGCTGAGGCTGAGTAACTTTCATCCTGTCAAAAAGATGAAACAATACAAACGATACTGCAATAAAATTAATAGATTTTAATCAACTTAGTTGTTGTTTTGTTGTTAGAGTAACCACAGCCTTAGAATAACTTCATTTTTTTACAGAGTACCAAATCTGAGCTGATATATCTTTTAGGATAAAATTATTTATCACTGTGTTTCTATGATTGAAAAAAAAAAAAAACTAAATTCGACTAATATGAAGGATGACGTTTGTGTAATTAAATTTTTTTTATTTTATTTTGTTTCTTTGAGAGAGAATAGAGAAAAAGCCACATACTAGTAGTCACATTAACACCGGAACCTTCCCCTTTCAAATGTCTAGTCTAATATTCTGGTAACACTAACGACTCTTAAAAACGACCTTGGGCTTAAATACATTTCATTTAAACGGACTGACTACTGACCATGTTCAATAACTTTTCTTTTACGGTGTGTATTTTACTCAGGATGCCTGTGTGCTAATGACTATTGTGAATTATTAAGCTCTAGATGCAGATCGCTGAATTGACCTATTTTGATAGGAAAGCCCACGTTATGTGTAATACGCTTTCAGTGCAATATTTTATTAACTGGTTGCCAAATATGTTAACAATTATTATCCCCCCCACAAGAATACCTCATTAGACCACCGATGTGATAAAATACACCGGGCACGTTATCATGAAACCTTAAAAACGTAGATTAAAATAATTAAATGTTAAGCACGTACATTTAACCTTAAAATAATTTAAAATTTCGATTAATTTGCCCAACCGGATCAATAACAAAACTTTAAAAAGTTCACTGAGCATTTATGCAAATTTTGATAAACCTAATCAACGAAAGAAAGAAAAAAAGTCTAAACTCTAAGGGTAATATTTACCATTATTTGTTAAACATCCTTCGGATTAGATATAATTACCATTTTTCACTATATATCATATATGTATGAATGCATTTATGCTTATTAATAGCAGAATAAATGTGCCAAGTGCTTTTATGTTGGTTGTAAATAGTGCATCAGTAATGGGTTTTAACTTCCGATCTTCTACTGGTTCGATTTCTACTGTAGCTGGTTGAATATGCCTATTATTAAGTCGTGTACTAAATGATATACGGTTCTAGCTTATATCTGAGTTATAAATGGAATAGAAGTATGCTATACTTAGACCACGACAGACAGATATTATTTGTTAATCAGAATTTTTTTCTCTCAGTTAATTTAATAATATAAGCTCTAAATCAATTTCTTGGTATTATTTTATAGTTTTCAGGAACGATAAAAATGCTTCAAATGTATTTTGTCAGAAAAACAGAAAATGACTACAATGACAAACAAATGGAAAACAAACAAATTTAAAGAAGATAAATTGTTTACAGGTGCTGTTATTCATAAATAAGATAATAAAATAAAATACAAATGAAATGAATAATAATAATAATAATAATAATAATAATAATAATAATAATAATAATAATAATAAGCATTATTATTATTATTATTATTATTATTATTATTATTATTATTATTATTATTATTATTAGTAGTAGTAGTAGTAGTAGTAGTAGTAGTAGTAGTAATATTAGTAGTAGAAGAAGAAGAAGAAGAAGAAGAAGATTCTCATGCACTGCATTTACTTTGAGATACTGTGAATTTATTCGACCAAATATTATGCATTTAATTGGCTGCCTGTCTATACATCTACTTAGAGATCTAACTATATATCTATTTATTTTTAAAGACAACATATTGCTTAGGTATTCAAATTCAATCACACGGCAGCTAAATAAATAAACCCGAAAAATGGCCTACTATGGAAACTGTTTCTTATAACGAGTACTATAACTGTCTACAAAGGGAATCGTCTCATTTGTAGGAGAAATTAATTAATGAGAAAAAGTAGGCTATAGGCCCACTGATCCAATTTTCTTAACTGTAAAACCGACTTTTATTATTAACCAGATTGTCTTAATTGTATTATTATTGTAATCTAACAGCAGTATTGCTGAATCTTTCCTCAGGTTCACAATGAACAAAAGTTTTGATAAAACGTCAAAATCATTTGAAAGACCTATAAGAATATATTAAACTTTAGGTATAAAATCTGCCTAAGAGAGACAATAATAGCTTTTAAACGTCTTTCAAAATCTGTCATAAAGTCACCCAGTTATTTTCCTCAGTGTTATGGCTTACACGCCTCTTCATTTTCATGCTGAGATGTCCTACAGTGTCTGAGCTTAAAGACAGTCACCAGTCTATCTTAATAATTTAATTATTAACTGTCTTATCGCCAACCCAAATATCGCTAAATCTATAACCGGAAATCTATTACCTCAAATCTATTAAATCTACTCCAAATATATTTCCATCACCTACTCCTATACAGTTATTTTAAACAGCTAACTTTAAAATAACAACTAACCGGAAGCAAAAGTAAAATAAATCATGAATGTCACAAGGAGGATTCAGTCCAAATTTAGATTAGGCCACGTCGATTCCCAAATGAGGAGCACATATGAGCTTACTTATTTGGAATACAGCAAATCACATTTTCTCACTCTCTTTATATTATATGAGAGAGACAGTGAAATATAAATGGGGCAAAAAACCATCTGAAGTCTGTGTTCCAGATCGGGGTGGTCAGGAAAGTGTGGTCTTTGCCAACAAATAGGCTCCTAACTCATTTTAAGAACAGCTCTAAAAACTGATCCAGAGTTTTTGGTATTTTTACTTATAACGCTAAATAGGTTTATAGGTTTAGGTCAGAACAATATTAAACCAATTTAGCAGCACTTTGTAGGAGCCCTTGGAAAACGATCTATATTCTGACTTTTTACTAGGTCGCTTTATTCACTTTTTTATTATTATTATTATTATTATTATTATTATTATTATTATTATTAATAATAATAATAATAATAATAATAATAATATTATTATTATTATTATACAATTATTAGTGTAGTAGTAGTAGTAGTAGTAGTAGTAGTAGTAGTAGTAGTAGTGGTACTAGGAGTAGCATGACAGTACATCATCATCAGCGTCAGCATCATCATCATCATCATCATCATCATCATCATCATCATCATCATCATCATCATCATCATCCACAACAACAACAACAACAACAACAACAACAATAATAATAATAATAATAATAATAATAATAATAATAATAATAATAATAATAATAATAATAATAATCGTGTTCTTATTACTGCTCGTATTCAATCACGTAACAAATGTCAGAGTGTAGTTTTTAATGAAAATTCCAAAACATAACTTACTGTAATTCTCTTCTCTTCAGTTTCTCTTCTAAATTCTAATAACGAACGAGAGAGGTAATGGTGAACTTGATGTCTGTAAGCTTTTTTAAGCAAATAAGCATTTTCTTTTTGTTGTATTTACCTTCAAAAACTTTAAGACTGTTTAATTTACAGTTGGCAACAAAATAAAATCATCTGGTAATTAGCGTATATGTTCTTTCAGCCAACTCTAATTACTGTTTTTCAGATCCAGACTGAATCTCGTCTCCTATGTCTCTCTGCAATCGCTGTAGTGCTCCTGACACCTTAAGCAAGTTGGCTGATTGGTCAGAATTGGGGGAAAAATCCAGTAAAGAAAACCCAACAGATCAGTACCTGTTTTCATCCCCCTGTTTTTTTTTTTTTACAATGCTGAGAAAGATGTGTGGTCGTTTCCTGTCAGACGGTCAAAGGCTTCAGTGACACGGAAAGCGCCTTGGCTAGACTGCAACTTTCAACTTGACCTTGGCCTCCAGCCGCGCCTAAACTCTTCTGGAGTCTGGCTCTGCCAAATTCTGGGCAGAAATACCGCAAATTCTTAAAATGTACAGTTCAATAGGTGAGTGTGATTTGCTGGAGCCAATGTGACAATTTTATGAAGGACTTTGCCGCTTTCTTTGATTCGCTGACACTGGCCCTATATTTTCCACCACAACTTCGAATTATTAAAGTGGTAGTAACTGGAAACAAGTTTAGCTGGTCATTATAGTTTTCATTTATGGATATCAAGTTTCATCCCTGCATTTCAGAGCAAATTTTCCCTTGCATTTCCTGATCGAGGAAACGAGGCCTATAACAAAATATAAAATGTGTAACACTGGTGTAATTTTGTCATCTACCAGCATGTTATGATGCAAGTCATGAAAATGTTTCTTTATATACTGAAAGTGCATTAGCATCTGGGCAGTGCGTTGAAGAAACCCCGAAAATTGCTAACATCGGCAGTGCTCTTGAACCTGAAAAGCCTGTCATTTGTAGGTGTTCAGAGAGTTATATAAGTTAAATATATATATATATAAATATAAATATATATTATATATAAATATAAATTATAAATATATATATATAAATTAGCGTATATGTTCTTTCAGCCGACTCTGATTACTATTTCTCAGTGAAAATGTCTCTCTGTAATTGCTGTAGTGCTCCGGACACCTTAACCTTATATTCCAACGACAGATTGGCAGAATATATATATATATTCTGCCAATCTGTCGTTAAACTACATATAATTAGCCTCTCTTCTTTATCTCACTTCATCGGTAAAAAAAAAAAAAAAAAAAAAAAATCATGCCCGTGCTTTGCATTATCTTCTGCCTTGCACGCTTATCGTCCTCCTTTGCATATCACGTGCTTCCCTCCGTCCAATAACCGTTTGCGTTCAGTCTGCACGGGTGCGTGAGCGTCGCTTTACTCTCTCAAGTTCACCGTCGCATTTTTTCAGTCGTGGGGATTCCTGAAAGAGCTGGAAAAGGCTCAATGTTGGTCGTGCTATGACAGCATCTCTGCTCCTCCATTCCCGCTGGATTGAGCCGGTGATGTTTCTCTGTGACAGCGGCTGCTCAGACGACGTGAGCAAGAACATGGAGGGATTCACGGGAGGCAATTTCTCCGCCAACCAGTGCCGGAATCTCGTGGCCCACCCGACTTCTCTTGCTCCCGGTGCGCCCTATGGATCGAGTGAAGTACCCGTATCTGGCGTGACGGAACCTGTCAAGCAGTGCAGCCCGTGCTCGGCGGCGCAGAACTCCCCCGGTGCTGCTTCTTTGCCCTATGGATATTTCGGTAGTGGCTATTATCCGTGCCGAGTATCACATCACGGCGCAGTGAAGTCTTGCGCGCAGCCTGCCGCTTACGCAGATAAGTACATGGAGACGTCTGTCTCTGGAGAGGAGTTTTCTTCTCGAGCTAAGGAGTTCACTTTCTATCAGGGCTACTCGTCCGGACCTTACCAACCTGTGCCCAGTTATCTGGACGTGCCAGTCGTGCCTGCTCTAAGCTCTGCTCCGGAACCGAGACACGAGTCAATTTTGCCCGTGGAAACTTACCACCAGCCCTGGGCCATCACGAACAGCTGGAACAGCCCTGTTTACTGCCCAAAGGAGCAGACCCAATCGAGTCATCTCTGGAAGTCTTCTCTTCAAGGTATTAGGCCTAGTTAGCCAATGCAATCATTTAACCTGTCGTTCATCATAATAACATTTCTGAGTAAAATGTGGGGAAACGTGAATCAATATTTAACAGTATTATGTGAATATGGGCAAAACATTATTAACCTACATTTATTTACAACGTTTTGCAGAGTTTGGGTTAAACTATATATCAAATGCAGCTTTTATGGTTCAATTCGAATTCTCTCTTTCTTAAGTTCAGATCAGTTTATATATATATATATATATATATATATATATATATATATATATATATATATATATATATATATATATATATATATATGAAGTCTCGCTTACACTTGGAGACAAGAGATTATCTGGATTTTTATATTTTATATATATATATATATTTATATATATATGTATATATAATCGCTTACACTTGGAGTTAGGAGATTATCTGAATGAATGGACCTAATCGTAAATATTTTCCTGTTTTTGCCATCGATTTAACCCTGATTTTCTTTTTTATTTCGGCCTCTAGACAATGTGTCAGGAAGTGATGGCGCTTCCATTCGACGCGGGAGGAAGAAGCGCGTGCCCTATACCAAAGTCCAGCTGAAAGAACTGGAGCGCGAATATGCGGCCAATAAGTTCATCACAAAGGATAAACGGAGACGGATATCTGCTCACACAAACCTAACCGAGCGTCAGGTCACCATCTGGTTTCAGAACAGGAGGGTAAAGGAGAAGAAGGTGGTCAACAAATTCAAGAGCATCACTTAAGGGGCTACAAAATTTGAGACGGACAGAGTGAAGGAGACACTTCGTTATTTATTATGTTCCTCTGGGAGTGACTGCGCTGAGATGTGTAACCTATATCTTCCGTGCAAGAAAAAAAGAACATTCTGCTTAACTTTGAAGACCATATATGTTACACGGTGATCGTGATGAGGAAGCAAATAAACTGTCAAAACATTTGTATACCTATACACAATTTCTTTGTTTTTGTGGCCGTGCTACCAGCCATATAAACTCCGTTTCGTATTGAAACATGAAACTATTGTGTTAATTGTAATTGCGCGGGATACAAATGCTGTGTCTAGGTTCAGTAACATGAAGCTACAATTAACCCAATGTTGCAAGAACATGTTGTTAAGGCTATAGACCAGAGGTCATCTTCTCCAGTCTTGGAGGTCCGGAGTCCACCATAATTTGGTGATGTATTTGGTGTTTTTCAGGCTCAAAGACACCTGATTCTGGAACTGATGACCCCAGCTACAGACCGCCATCACATTAATAGTTTATGTAAATAAATAAACATCGTCTTAGATATGATTACATGGTATCTTAAAGATTTTAGGTAGAAATATAATTGTTCACAGTTTGTTCAATGTTTGTACCCCGCTAGGTCTCTAGTCCAGGTTGTTTATGGAGCAAGCTCCTATTTGTTGCTGCAAACAATATTTCAATAAAACTCCCAATTTTAATATTTCCAGTAAGAAGTGAAAATGCTCATTGCTATACATTGCTAGGTAATTTGAGCATTGTAAACGTGTTTTTATCTCTCAACATATGCCTATATTAAGAAATACAGGTAGAAAAGCTAAAAAAAAAGACAGCGTTTATATTATAAAAAATGAAACTTGAATGAAAACTACAATGTTGCCATCTAGTGGTAGACTTGAGTCATTGCATTTGGAGAAGAAGGAGCTTTCGGGATTAAGGTGAAACCTAAAATTAAACACGGAGGCTTTGTACAGATCCATATGCAGTGTAAATCGTACGATTTAAGTGTAATATCAGGGCAGTGTACGGAAGTAATAATCAACATGATACAGTAAATAAACAGGTATGGGTATTACACACAAAAAGATAAGACTCGAGACATATCAGACAAACGGGGAACACAAATCAGTATTATCGTAGAATAACATTTCCTTATGTAAATGATAGAAATCGCACTTTTGTCATCAGACGTTGCCTCTGTGTTTTGGGAAGGGGGAGAGGCATCATGGATAAGACACGTTAAGACAAACTTTCAGCTGTAGCTACAAAAGTAAAGTACAAAAGATGGTTTTACAGAACATTTTCACTCAAGTGCTGAGGCAGTTAATTCTGTCGTAGTGACAATATCATATCAAAGACAATTAGTCACCCTTAGGAGTTGTCAGCCCTATTGCGTAATTGCCTAATTTTGTAAGGCCTATTTTAATAGTTATTGCAATAATGCAGACCTATAATAACAGCTAGATTTAATTATAGACTGCCATATATATATTTTTAGCAATGCATAACATGAGCTGATGGGCCTAATGAGGTCCATAATATAATTCAATCATTTTTTTCTGATTTCTCGTGAAATAAATAAGCTAAAAGCACATAAACCTAGGAAAATAGCGTAATCAGACATCACAATTTCACGAAACAGAAAGTTATATTCTGTTCGACTTTTTAAGAGATCGCTTTCCCATAAGTTTCCTTTTTGCTTTTCATTCATTTTGGCTTTCAACATTTCTAACATGTAAAATAAATGTGAAACCGATGATGCGATAAAACACAGATACGCAAAACTTAAAAAGACTTTCTTTGATTCTAAGCTAAATGGCAAAAAAAAAATCTTTTTAATTTTTGAAAATAATGTTTAAATGTAAGTCACATTATAATCCTAGTATCCATTATAATCCTAATTGTACAAGAAAAATCATATGATGACCTGCTAAATAAATTAAATTTGAAAATGTATATTTTCATATATATATATATATATATATATATATATATATATATATATATATATATATATATATAATACTTTATTCTTATTTTTTATTATTTTTTTTAAAAAAAAGGCTAAAATCTTGGCATCGAAATCTTACTTTCCAAGTACCTATCTTTATTGAAGCTATTTAGTTTAGAGCATCAATAATATGATATAAACGTTAAACTAGTATACATTTAGGGAAAATTGTGTTTTATTTTGTGACGTGTAAATAACATATTAAGGCTGTTACTTTGACTCAAGTCCTAATTCCAAGGTCTGGAAATGTTAGTCAGAAACTAATAATAGTACAGTAAGGTTCAGATGAATCAACATCGTCTAAATGTCGAATCAAACGTGCTTTCGACGAATGCGTCTCTTAAGGAAAACATAGAGTTTACATTACATTAAAAAAACAAGCAAACAAAAACTGCACAAAGTAATTTGGAACCTTCAAACACAAAGATGCAGGAAATAAGGAATAAAAAAGAAAGAAATTGGGGCCGTATGTTTTCATGCTAGTTTAAATGAACGTGGTCAGCTTTTGAAGTGGTGAATAAAAAGCGACTTAAAAGACAAAACACTGCAAAAATTTTTCCCACACTTGTCTAATCAAATATATGTGGGCCAAATATACATATCTGTAGTCGGTAACCGCCATTTTAATGGTGTAGTAAATAGTGTCTCCTGTATGTGATCCCATCAGTGAGACAATTATTACAAGTGTGCAGATAAAATTCTCCGCCAAGTTGTTTGTCACAAGCCTTGTTCGTTTGTATATATACATATATATATATATATATATATATATATATATATATATATATATATATATATATATATATATATATATATATATATATATATATATACCTAAACATTAGTGATGCATTCCTCACTCATTGATCCGATGTTGCACATGAGGTCTCAGTGAAAACACGCGAATGTTCCCCTCCTTGGCCCCTGCACTGCAGCAGAAACAGATCACAGAAAATGAACCAATAAGCAATGCTGCAGGAAAGTTCCCGGATAGAAAGAAACAGGGCGTTTGCTGCCACCCAAAGGTGGTAATAAAAACAGCATTACTTTTTAAAACAGTGACGGTTCACCTATCACTCACTGTTGTGCATGTCTTTTAACGTGATTTATATAATAAAATAAATCATACAGTAAATAAGGCAAGTAATGCAAGGTGATCTGTTCTGAACTTTATTAAGGAGACAGAAAACAAACACATCCAACATTAATGAATCATTGATCTAGATTTGTTCAAACTGTTTGAACCACTCTGAGAAAACCCCATTATGTTATTCACTGTACATCTTTTATTTCTAACTGTTCCATAGTAAGGTTAATTACGTTACTTCTTCTCCTAACTACTAATGTCTACTTTTATAATACCGCTCCTATAAAATCGCTACCCATAATAATTAGTAGTATACGACTGGATTGTCTACTAAAAATATGCTACCTTGTCAAGCAAGTACGTTATATACGTACTATTATAACTGATAAAATGGAACTGATTATTAATGAAATAAATATAAATTTGATTCATTAAACAGTATTTTTTATTATATGTATGGATTTATTAAACAACACTATATTAACGTCTCATCTGGTCGTGAGCACTCTTAAAGCTAAATATAAAACGTTGTTACTTATTGTGTATAAAATAAAATGGCATTATTTAAAGCTGGCATTTACACTCGTTTAAATACTAAAATTATTTTAATGTGACAACAACAACAACATCATCAACAACAACAACAACAACAACAAAAACCTTCAGCGAAACAACATTAAGAAAGAATATTACATTTATTATGATACAGTAATATCATATGAGTTTAGTTCAAATACAGATTAAATGCCTTCATTATTTGATTCGGTTCATATTAGATTCAAATACACCTTAGATTCAAATATATTTTAAGATTAATTTTGTTACAGGATTTTTTCCCGGAACCTGTTGTGCAAATGGACAGGGTTTAAATTTTTGCTGGTACGACCATTTAATGCTTTTACAATGCGAAATGATTTCTTTTGGATATCATAACCCATTTAGAAAATAATATAATTCCGTGAGAGACATAGACGTATGGACACGATATTTATATTTCTGCCCAAATTAATTAAGAGCCAATGTGAGATATTAGCGAGAGTACAAAAAAGAAATATTAAGACAAAAAACAAAGATCATACACTCCAAGGCGCATTCTCCTTTAAACCAAGAAATTATGGAATTAAAAAAAATAATCCCGAAACTTGGAGATTTAGCACTTGCGTCCTTCTAACTCCTGTCACCTTGCATCTGAAAAGGCTACAAATTGAAATCCTACGTATTCACAGGATCCTATTCGAAGGGATTCAGGTATTCTTAAATAGTTCTTAAAAAGATGCGCATTGAAATGATGGAGATTTCATTTATTATTATTATTATTATTATTATTATTATTATTATTATTATTAGTAGTAGTAGTAGTAGTAGTAGTAGAAAGAAAGTAATAAAAAATAATAAATAATAATAATAATAATAATAATAATAATAATAATAATAATAATAATAATAATAATAATAATAATAATCCAGTTGATATGCTAAGTGTTACACTTGCGTTGTGTCGGTATATTATTAACATTAATCATATTTTGCGACGAGCTCAGAGTCATGTTTTCGCTAAATATACTATTATAATATATTTTTATTCTATTTTAATACAAAACATTTTCGCAGTTCAAAGTGAACATGTACTGAATGCGCTTCACATCGTTGCACAGTCTGCAGCGGACGACGTGGTAACCTGCAAATGAAATTTTTAAAAAGTAACAGAAACAAATATATTTATATTTTGCGCATATATATATATATATATAAGAGAAGAAGATGTATAGACAAGTATAGAAGATGCCAATTTTGTATTAAAAAGATGTCAGTTACTCAGAATTAGTAGTCTGTCTACCTTTTGGAGCAGGAACAAGTGCAAGGCAAAGGTTGGGTTTGGGTTCAGACAGTGCCCGTGGCCCCCAAACACACAACTAACATTAGCAAAACCTCCCACTCCACAGACACCAAAGAAGCCATGGCAAATCCGTCTGGCTATAACGACTGGACCCTTCGTTTTATAACACAGTGAAGGTATTTGTTTTGATCTTTGATGATTATTATTCAAGATGTATATAGCAACAGTTTGTTTCCCTGTTTACACATTAGTTCTGTCATGAGATAAATAACCAAAAAAACAAACAAACGAGTAAATAAATAAATAAATAAATAAATAAATAAAGAAAGAAAGAAAGAAGGAAAGAAAGAAAGAAAGAAAGAAAGAAAGAAAGAAAGAAAGAAAGAAAGAAAGAAAGAAAGAAAGAAAGAAAGAAAGAAAGAATACAAAAACACTGAAATACACTGCACATAGCAATATAATGCATTTTAACAATCAAACAAAAACGCAGAAAGATCAGAATAGTTCCTTTAAAGGGAAAAATTAAAGAATCACATTTTATATTTTTATTTATTGGTATTTTATTTACATTTCTGTATTTGAATATACTACTTTTAAACTATACTAAATATAAAATATTTTAACAAGTGCTGTATAGTTTCAATCCAATCAATGCAAAAAGAGTGAAACTTGAACCTCTCTAAATATGAAAATTAAACCAAATAAAAATACTTGAAGAAAATCATTCCAAAGAAGTGATCGTTTGTCAACTAAACTCTAGCATAATTATCAAATAGATTTCAGTCACTTCTGTTGTTCCATTTTTTGTGAAAAGTTGGATTTTCTGGATGTCTATCCCTTTAAACGGAATATTTATATGTTTATAGGCCAAGTATTTTTTTCTTCCGGGTGTGTGTAAGCGCATGCGTTAATTATTTTACCACACACTACAGGACATGCAAGCAGTCTAGTACAAGATGTATAGCACATATTTTATTATACAAGTAACGGAGCATCTACTTGAAATACTCGATTGGAGAAATAAGTATTCGAGCGCCCCTTGCGTATGTGTTTGGTGATGGGCGCTTTGATAATGTGGACAATTTCTTCGATCTTCATTTCCCTGAACCGATGACAAATTAGTCTGGACTATAGAATATGCCAATTAGTATTTACCATGGTTCATACCATTTACATTTGAGCAAAACTTACGTACAGTTAAGGTAGCTTTAATACGAAGAAGCAAAAACGAGTCACTAGGCTCTTTTTTCCATAGAGAATCGCTGTTTATAGTGTAAACATGTGCTTGATCCCGCGCACAGGGCATTTTTAGGCTCCGTCTACACAAACTGCACAGCTGAACATGAGTTATACCCATATCAACGTGAACGTGAGCTCTGTTATTCAAACGGGCCTGGCTCGGGTGGTAGAGCCGTCCTGTAAACTAGTTTTGAGAATTACATTCACAACACTCAATAAAAATACCAAAATTTAAAAAAACAATTTAAATATGCACAATTTTAATAGATCATTTCTAACAATGATTTTGCATCTGACTATTAAACAGAAACGTTCAAACGCGTGTGTATCCTACCAGATATGTTAGACGAAGCTGGAAGCTCTGTTTAATCTCCCTTTACCCGTGACTTCAGGTCTAATTGAAGTTCACGAAGCCCATGTAGGTGGTGTCTCCTAGTCGCACTCGGCTTGTCTGTGTGGACAATAAGCTACTGCAGCTAAAACCCGCCATAAAAAGAGCCTATATCTCTGGCTGCCTTTAGTGTTGGTTCCCACCCTGCCCTCATTGAAGCTTTAAAAGTCGCAATAGCGTAAAAGAAATTTGGCCGTGAATATTACTTAGCGAATACCTGGAGGAGAAAGTCTAACAAATCAATACTTAAAGAATGGCATTGGAATTATTGAACAGACCAGACTGAAGTTTGTTTATCACCTTCTTTTTTCGGGGTATTGTGTTTAAAGCAACCCACATTTATCCCCATAGGCCTGAACGCCTACATAAGGATACCATCAGCCGTCGTTCTCTATGGAGGCCAATGTAATTTTAACAGGGCCGCAGTCCAAGTTAAAACTTTATGGCCCTAAACCGTGTTTAGACCACTCGGTTCCTCCACTACTGCTTGAGGCCAGACAAGACAAGACAGGACAGCTCTTTCGGTAGGTCTTTCTGGAAAATTCATAGAACCAGTGATAACATTTGAATTTTTAATAAACATGCTGATTTCAGAAAGTGGCACTCGTTGCATGAAGGAAACGGATAGCCTAAAGAATGGCAATATTATGCGCCTGAATTTAGCTGCATTTACACCTCCGTCTGATGCACGACCTGCATTTGCACGGATAAGGGTAGTGAATTAACTTCTGTAGCCTATGACTAATCGACCGTGTTACACATGTTGTATAAGTGCAAATAACTGCATAAAGGCGAATGTATGTAAACCTGGATTTACTAATAACACCTGGAAAAACAGCAACGAATGTAAGCAAACTCCACAAACACTTTCCTTTAACCCTTGAAAAATATACCCGAGTGGCCAACAATACACTATTGCGTTCTATGATAAATTGGTCTGAATAAATTAATTCCCGTAAATGAGTCGTAAAACCAAATAAGAGGGTGGCAAATTGGGAATGGATTTAATGACAGAATTTCCCTTTCAGCAAATAATACCCTATAAAGGAGAAGCTGTGGTATACAAAATTTACAGCAATTCTATGCATGATTGAAAAAGGACAAAGATATAAAATCACATCAGTTGAAATTCTCGAGCAGTCTGCTCATATTTTCTACAGAGCACACAACATTTACAGAGACATGACATCGATCTTTTTCTAAGTAGCTTATTTGGGTGGAAAAACAAAACTAAAGTCTACGGCATGTAATAAGATAGAATAAGAAATGCAAATAGACTTTATTAAGTTTGCTTGGTTATCAATAAAATGTTTCTTCTTGCAGCACATTTACAAATGCTGGCACAATATAGCCTACACTTAGGAGTAGATGTCAATTTCTGCTCATGGTCACATGACTTTCTGCTCTCTGCAATGGAAGGAGATGGATCTCCACGTCACCTCACTGCTCAAAATTTGTACTCGGCGATTGCGCTCCAAACCCACTAGAGCTCTGTTCGGCACAACGATGTGAAGCAGGACCGGCGCTTTGGTAGGGGCCATTAGATGATGGATTATGATGAGCGCGTGCCCGTTGGGTCTAATATGTATTTACCTAACTGCACTTACTACGTTTCGGGAACGGACTTTTCCAGCCTTCCTACTTTTCTGCCCCAGACCCCGTCTACATGCCCCATGACATACTCCTACTCATCGTCCAGTCTGCCCCAGGTTCAGTCCGTCCGAGAGGTAGCGTTCAGAGACTATGCCATTGACCCTGCCAGCAAGTGGCACCACCGGGCCAATCTGCCACACTGCTACGCGCCAGAAGACATGGTGCACCGAGACTGTCTTCCCAACCCGGGGACTTTAGGAGACATGTTCTCGAAAAACAGCTCGGCTGTTTACCACTCGGGTTCCGGCCATGCTTCCGGCGTGTATGGCAGCGTCGGAAGGAACGGGGTTTTGCCCCAAGCTTTTGATCAGTTTTTCGAAACGGCTTACGGCAACGTGGAGAATCAAAGCAGCGAGCAGGCAGCGAGCAGATCTAATAGCAGTAAAGCCCCTTCAGCAGCTGCGGCAGCACTAAGCTCGGGGACAGAGCCATGCCGGGATCTCGAGGAGGCAGACCGTCGCGACGAGACCAGCAGTCCCGAATCGTCTTCCGGCAACAACGAGGAAAAATACGCGAGCACAAGTACGTATGAACACTTGAGTCGGTTATGGGAGAAAGTTTGTAATCTCGCGCGCCCCTGTTAAACATTTTATATGCTGTTTTATAAGCATATAAGGTTTATGGAGGGCCTGTAGATTTACTCTAACAAAACTTTGTTATAAACGCAGGATCACGTGCTTTAAGGTTGAAATTGGCCGTGAATGATAGGGTATTTCCTCTCGAAAGTCATTTAAGTATTCTTAGATCTGTGATTTTCAAAACTTTCCAGCTACAAAAAATGCTAACGTTGAAGGAGAATTCAGTCCGCAGCTATGATTAACATTCAGATTTTAGGCAAGTTGCAAGTGTATTTAAATCTCAATGTATACAACATTTACGCATGCTAATTTTGTATCCTACTCATCACAAAACGAAAGTTTTCTTTCTAAGTAAAACTGCAGACAGAAATACATAAAATCTGCCTTTCTCCGATTTTTTTTGAGCAGTTACAGCATTCATTTACAACAGTAGTGACAGTGTTGGATAGGATTTGGATGGGAGCAAAGTACACCTTCCTACACTGTAAACTGCAGACACCACAGCAGTCTGAAGCTAATTTAAAACGTGAACAATGAGGTTCAATTTACTGATCAATAATTGCCTGCTCTATATTTATGTTTTATATTTTTTTTTTGCTTCTCAGATGGACAAAAAACCCGCAAGAAGAGATGCCCCTACTCCAAGTATCAAATAAGGGAACTGGAAAGAGAATTTTTCTTTAGCGTTTACATAAACAAAGAGAAGAGGCTGCAGCTATCCAGGATGCTTAACCTCACCGACCGTCAAGTAAAAATCTGGTTTCAAAACAGGAGAATGAAGGAAAAAAAGTTGAACAGAGACCGTTTACAGTACTATTCGGCAAATCCTTTGCTGTAAAGGTTGTGTGTGAGAAGGAGATAGGGTGAACTTCAAGGTCGCGGCGCCTGCACATTCCAGGAGCGGATCTGAAGGTCCAAAAACCTCATTTCACCATATATAGGCTATGCAATACCGGCGATATTATTATTATTATTATTATTATTATTATTATTATTATTATTATTATTATTATTATTATTATTATTTTTTTTCTACATCGCCATTCACTCAGCAGTGTCAGATACATTTTACAGGGTTTTATCTTTTATTGTTGTATGGCTTTATTTTCTGACGATCGTGTGTACTTTATATTTATAAATTTGATATGTATACCTGTTCAAACAATGTATAGGGGGGAATTCGTTCTGCAGAAGGAAATTCACTTAAAGGAAGGATCATTAATTTGATTGTCTTTATACTGACATCGTTGTTTTGCTTTATATTTCTTTTTTGTCATAGCAAATTGATTGTTTTGTATAGATCATCTTCTACTTGAACTTTGTCCTTTTTTTTTTTTTGCTAGACTTTCATCTAGGCCTAAATGACCTAATATAATGAATACAAAAAGTGTAGGAACTATAAGATTATATGAAGAACAACTTAAAAGCAATAGCCAAGTCGAAAAGTACATTGCTTAACATGGTACCATTTCACTACAAATGTTAGCCAAAAATCTTTGAATTGTCATACTGTAATTTTTTCCTACTTGTGATACATTATGGACTATGCATTCAGAACTCGTATATAAATCGATTCGTGAAAAGAAACAGTCTGTTTTCCTTTCTCTTCTTTTTTTCACCTAATGTAGGATCAAATGTTTGATTGATATTTTTTATTGCCGAGGAAGTTCAAATTGATTCGGGGATCAAATAGCTGCCATTATTAATGCCTCGTATCCATTACGGAACTGCCCCAAAACACTGCAGTGGATGTCTTAGTGAATCAAATCGGCTTTAAAACCCCTCGATCCAATTTCGACCTCCCAGACGACTGAATGTATGCTGACAATGCTTTGATGCAAATGTAGCCTACAGTTGTTCTTTAAATAATCGGGAAAACAATACAGTTGAAGCGTATCAATCAAAAAAAGTGATGACTTTCATCGCAAATACTTAGCATGTTTATTTAAATATATCACCTATATTTTACAGTTTCAGTGTGACCTATCAAAATTCAATACAAGAGATGGTCACAAACCCTGTAACGGCTTCATGCCACTCTCAGGTCTAATAAATAAAGACGAGAGTGAAGTAATAGCGAGTTCCTCGCGCATCCTTTGAGGCTCTGTGGAATTTGGACGTCCCTCCCCCACCGGCGTTGCTGTAGCAACTTGGCCATAAAACCCATCTTAGTCTGGAGCATTTGTACAATTGGGGTGCGGTGCAATAAACTGTCTGAGAACCAAGGTTATTAACTGTGACTAAGAGCGCGAAAAACAGCGACTGCAATCATTGAAAGCTTGCGTTCACCGACTCTTCCGGCATTTGTCTCAGACTCGTGGCCAGAGTCCTCAGCGATTAGCCTTTCGGAACACTGCAGTTTTCTCCACCAGGTGGCGCCATTCAGCTCAATGTCATTACCGCGGATTTAAAATATACTGCCGAAAAACAATTTACGTCTGGTTCTGAAGATGGACCATGTTCTCATGATATAACAAGGTATTTCAGGTAGGCCAACTATCAAGTTATTGTTTGAAGTTAAAAAATTGTTTGGAGTTAAAAAAAAAAAGGTAAATAGATTGCCTGAAACTGTCTCCACGATAACTAGCTATGTTACACTATGTTGCTCATAATATGCCTGTGACATTTTTTTTTTACAGTGTAACTTATAGAGATTAATATCAGTGACAATATAAATAATTTTAGTTTACCTAAATACGAGGGGGATCCTTAACAGTATTAAGGTAACGTCTCGCCAAATACAGTATACATAAACAAGGCCCGGACCAGTAGGCCAGGATCAATTTCCTAGTTTCAAAGTCTTTACAATATTTACAATATTACAATATGCAATAATATGTCTTTATTTCGCGAAAGACTGTTTATCAGTAACTTAGGAACAAATGCTAAACTAAACGTGCAAAAGACATTGGTGCCGCGTGGAGAAAGAGAAGAAAACCGTGTTGGTTCGTCTCTGATGTAAAAGAAAACATTGCATGGGTATCGATAAGTTATTGTAAGTAATTACCAGGTAGGGAATATATTATTTTGTTAATATATAAGGAAGTCTCTCTCTCTCTCTCTCTATCTCTCTCTCTCTCTCTCTCTCTCTCTCTCTCTCTCTCTCTCTCTCTCTCTCTGTGTGCTCATTTGTCGTTCACTGAATATCACTAACGGAATAATTTAGTTGTAAATAAAACGTAAGACGCAAAATATAGTCTAAGTTTATGTATTTGTATTTGCTAGTTTAGTTTTTGTAAGTTATTTGTTTTTATATAACTATTATAAGAACTATTATGCAGTTTAATTATCAAACATCAACCATGTTTTTTTTTTAAATAGATTAACTATTTAAAAAGTATGTAGTTATGCTATACTGTTACCCTACAGGTTGCACTGTATGTCTATTTTTTCGGCTTTAAATCTATAAAAACAACGGCTTTTTAAATTTAAAGGTCACTTCGCGAGACTGTAATTTGCTTACATAGTTTGTATAATATATAATTTATCCTTCCTGATTAAATTTTTTTTTTCTAATGATAAAAAAAATCGGTACAGTACAAGCGGTAAGTCTAGGAGATACTACAGACAGTTAGACAGACAGATGGACAGACAGACAGACAGACAGACAGACAGATAGATAGATAGATAGATAGATAGATAGATAGATAGATAGATAGATAGATAGATAGATGTATTTCATGTTATGTAAAATAAAATTAATATATTTTATTAGCTGCATTTTTGCATTCAAATGTGATAATGATTTAAAAATGATACATTCAATAAAACACAACGAATAAAAATATTTTGAACTTGAAAGCGGTTTAATCTGCTCTTCATAACACAAATAAATTTAAATCTCTGAAGATTAATTGTAATTCGCTTTATTTTATTACCTTGTTTGATTAGTTAGTCTGTATTACTAAGGTTTACCATTTAACCCAAGCTGTTTTATAGACACATTGTTTTTTTTATTGTGCTTTTAAAAAAAATTCTGGGGTGCTCTGGCTGAATTACCAGTGATAATGAATGTGATGAACGTGTTAAATTCCCTTTACATGTGCTCATACAAAAAGAAAAACACGAATGCAGTAAATACCTATTTCATTTTTTCTTGTTTAAAAAAAATGGTAGTCCAAAGTGTAAGCAGTACACAAGAGTTAGACTACGTATTCACAGTGGGAGGGGCTTTAGGCTCCGATGCGTTTTAATTGGTTGTTAGCTCGCACTGAGTTGTACGGTTATCAGTAATTATATTCAGCATGTTTTACCCAAGAAATGACATCCAGAAAGGGTTATCTTCTTCGACCGCCAAATTATACCGCGAAGATGGCATGCTCCGACAGCCCATCTGCAAACTCGTTTTTGGTAGACTCTCTGATAAGCGGCAGAAGCGAAGGAAGTGCTCACTATTACCAAAACGGTGGCGTGTACTTGCCACCCAGCTCCGACTATTCCTATGGACTGTCTAATTGTGGCTATTTTCCCGGACCCAAACGGACTGAGAACCAAAATGTGGTACCTACAACTGGCCCATATATGCAAGGAATGGAATCATGGTTGGAAAATTCGAGGTCGTGTCGCACAGAACAGCTCAGCAGCCAGAGCGTTTCCCGGTCGTTCTCCCCTGCCATAAAAGAAGAAAACTCGTATTGCTTCTACGAATCGGGGAAGTGTCTAAAAAGCACGGGGACTGAAGACATATCTTATTCCCGGGTGACGGCGAGCGTATGTCCATCAGGGAGTAACAGCAGCGTTCCTGTACCTGGTTACTTTCGCTTATCACAAACGTGTTCGTCGTCCAAAGGTTATTATCCAAACGACTTGTCTGATTCGAGCCATTTTGCCCGTTTTGAGGAATCTCGTCCAACCCTTTCAGCAGAAACAAATGGGACAGAAATCGAAGAGCAGGCCGCCCAAACAGACGAGGAGAGCCGGAAATCACCAAGCGGCCCCTCTTCATCTCCACAACCACCAGAAAGTGAAGCAGAAAATTCTCAGAAAGCAAATGAAGGTATGTTTTTTCTTTTTTTCTTTTTACCATTTAATGTGTGGTCTGCAATTTCTGCAATCATGTGGCCCAACTACAGTACTCACTGCAGTCATACAGTACCTGCAAATGTAAAATAATTTGTTGGATGATAGGACTTTCAAAGGATTTTTAAAGCTTCCACACCCTGTGCGTTGTCATATGGTCAACTTAATAAGTTTTACTGTACACTCCTGGACCAGCTTATTCTGTAGAAGTTTTATTATGTGACTAGTCATAGTATACCTAGTCTACTTTATATGTTCACTACAGGTTGCTTAAAAGTCATTATGTAAACCTGATGTATGTTATAGCTCTCTATAATTAAATAGAATTATATAGGTCCATATTATATTACATATAACCTATGTTAATAGTTTGTGATGGTCAGAAAGTTGTTGAATTTATTAGCAGGAAAGCTAATTCAGTGTAATATAGATTGTGCTATTTGATAAGATTAAACAATATAATTAGAATATTATTCTCTTGCACTTCTGTTATATACTCACCAAATACGTCATATTCCAGGTAGGCTATTATACGCATATGAACATAGTCCTACAAAGGATTTCCGTTTTTTTAGATTTTGGTATATATATATATATATATGTATATATATATATATATATATATATATATATATATATATATATATATATATATATATATATATATATATATATATATATATATAGTAATATATAGATATTGTGTGTTTTTCTACATTATGTAACAGGAGAATGCAAAAGTGACAGTACGGCCAACTGGTTGACGGCGAAGAGCGGCAGAAAGAAGCGCTGTCCGTACACCAAACATCAGACTTTGGAGCTGGAGAAAGAATTTCTCTTTAACATGTACCTGACTCGAGAGAGACGTCTGGAGATTAGCCGCAGTGTTCACCTAACCGACAGACAAGTAAAGATCTGGTTTCAAAACCGCCGCATGAAGTTAAAGAAAATGACTCGAGAAAACCGCATTCGCGAATTGTCGGCAAACTTCAGCTTCGCCTGAGGAAGGAGCTCTGGCGCCCTCAACCAGCTAAAGCGCTTGCTCAGATTGCTCTCAAAGCGCACACTTCTGACCTGTACATAATATTAATAATAACTTATTGTGTCGTATATACTACAGTCTGAATCTTTTTTATATGTCCGTTTTATTTCATATTTTGGTCCCGGTACCACATCATCATTATTTATGAACTCTGCAAAGTGCTTTGGATAGTAGTCTACAAAGTGAAGAAATTAATGTTGTTTTATTATTGACAAGTGTATATAAACGGACAGTACTATGTATTAACTGTATATAGTATGGCAGTATTTGCATGATGTAAAATTAATTGCAATTACAATCATGGTTTAAATTTATTGATTGTTAAGTATTGTTAAGAACATGCTGATGACTGCTTTTGAAACAGTCTAAGCGGTTATGTGACAGAATTAGCCTGAATTGTTTTTTGAGATTTCAGTTTCCATTCATCTAAGAGTAGGTGAGACAATTTAATCACAGATAACGTTATCTGTGGCGCATTGTTATAACCTTACAGTATGCCTAGGTGTTTTGGAAGGCCACGAAGAAATGTCCTGCTTGTAGATATCACAGTCACTGAGGTGCAATTTAGGTTCGTTTTCAACGAGGGAACAGAACAGAAAGTTGATCGTTACGATTTATAATTTGCTGCAAAAGAATTAAGTTTACAGGCTGTTTGGGCAAAACCTAATAGCTTATCTTTGACACCGCATTCTGCCAGACTTGTGGTATTCTGTGAACTCATTTGAACTGGTAAATATTTAAAAACATACCTAAGACACGTTTATAACACCCTTTTTCAGATGCCTGTGTGTCTGAATAAAAAAATAAATCGTTTACAAATATGAAGTTTAATGTTTTGTTGTTGTCATTATTATTATTATTATTATTATTATTATTATTATTATTATTATTATTATTATTATTATTATTATTATTTTTTCATTGATGTATTTGTTTATATTTGTGTTTATGTTGCTCCAACGGAAACGAGAGGACTGCTGAGTGATTTAGGTAGTTTTATGTTGTTGGGCTCCATTTCGAATCCCCACAACACGAAACTGTCTTAATTGCCTTGCAGTGAATTTCGCCTCAGCATCTAACTCATCTGTTTGAAACCTATTTTATAAACTTAGCATTATATCATTATACGCAGGTTTTCAGACGGAATATGTGTGCGTAATTTGGAGACAGAAGCATTACACTAATGGTATTTTCTTTTGGAGCCGTGTGCTAAATGAAGACTTTATAGGTATCAGTGTATAAACATTAGTTTCACTCTTAAGACCGACAAAACTAGGAGTGTCCTGTAACTGAATTTCTCCGTGGAGTGCAGTAAAGCCACCGCAAGGCCTAGGTTACGATCAATGCACTTTGGCCAAAGCCGTGTGTTTTTGCGTGTGTGTGTGTGTGTGTGTGTGTGTGTGTGTGGTACTACAGGACTGTATGCCACGCCTACACCGCCGGATGCTTCCGCCGCACTGTAGAAGCAGCACAAAGGCTTTATTGGTGATATTCAGGCCAGACAGCAAATAACCTGCAGGAAAACAGCGTAATAGCCCTATTATAAACGCAGTCTGTTATAGTACCCAACAATCCGCACTCTCAGTGGGACAATGTTTGTAAGGAAAAATTATGCTGTGAACAAACAGAATAGAAAGCTTGACTATACCACGGGCCTTTTTTTCTCAGTTTTTGGGTTATATTCTTCGATTTTATTTCCCCATAAGAGGATCATTTAAAACATTTGCTCAATTACGTCAAATTAAAAGGGTTCTTATGTTGTATGGTAGTGATAAATATACTTTTATCAGCATTGCTTGTTCTACATGCAATAATGTAATATGTCTGGTTATTATTTGAAACAGCAATGCACTGCTAAAAGCCAGACAAAGGGCATCTTAATAGTGTCAAAATGATAAAGTAATCTTAGAAAAAAGTATACACGCTGGTATTTCCTATAAAGAAGTGGCTTTCATATATAGGCTAATGCTATTACATTAGCACGAGAATATATATATCAAATATCTACCCTTTAACACATGAATCAACTATGCCATCCAACTATGCCATACTTCTTATACCATGATTAGTTTCTGTGCTTTAGATTATTCAAGTAGACTATTAGTTGCATTACCAACAGCAACATGTGTTAGTATGTGAATGTGAATAAGTTTTGAACACTGTTTTGAAAGTGGATAGCCTATTTAGATATTTTTGTGTATGGCATATCTACCATCTCACGAAACTGACATTTCAAAATAATTTGCTAATAAATTTCACCATATTTTTGACATGACAAATTAAACAGCTAATTAAATTTATTTGAAATGCGCCGCAGTAGAAGTACACACGCCTTCTGAGCCCGCAACCATGTTGAAAGACTGCGGTCACTGGCTAGTAGATCATATCTCAACTATTCCATGGCACTTATTGCCGTATAAAACTTACATATGGCTCAAGTAATGATTGTCTTTATTTCTTAAACATGTCTGTAATATTTTATGTCACCTTGTGCTATTATAAACATTACGTACAAGCAATGTGTGAAGTCTGCGAAATACTGCATTTCTTAGCATCTACAACATTAGTAGCCTGGGGTTATTTAAGCCTGGAGAAATTTTTGTATTTATTTGTTTTACGTAGACGCATCCCTTTTTTAAAAGTAAAAAAAACCCCAAAAACTTAAAATCTGTGTTTTGTGAGTAATATTGATACATGAATTATGGCCGTGATCGTTTGAATGAAATGGCTTATAGATTTATTATAATAAAAAAGAATAAACCTAATTGCACAAATAAAACCAAATTCGCTCTCATAGAAGCATACAGCCCTGCCAATAACAATTTTACTGCAAAATGGAGGCTATGTGAAGCTCTGGTTTAGGCGACCCCTTTATTGTTCTCTTCTATGGTCACGTGTCCGTGTCATCCAATCCTGTCTCGGCCGCCGTTCAACTTATCAAAGGTCTGTAGTTCACAGTGAAGTCGACCGTTCCTAGATTTGCAGATTCCGCGCTTGTGTCTATTCCGTGGTGAGGACTGTACACACGGTCGTGCCTGTGTGCGTTGTTTTTTTTTTGTTATGTCGACCCTGGGCACTCTGGGTTACTACGCCGACTCGCACATTCCTCACGAGGACGATGATCATTTGGCGCCGCGGTTCCCAACTGCACCGGCGATACAGAGCCAAGCTCGAGAGCCATCTCTGTCTGAATATGGTGAACCCGATTCGTACCCTTTCCAAAGCAAGTCGGCTATTTTTGGCGCGTCGTGGAGCCCTGTGCCCGTGCAGCCGCCAGGCGGTACATCTATCGCATACCATCCTTACATACATCAGCCGTGTCCGACAGCCGAGTCGGATGGAGCGTCTGCGCGCGCCTGGGCGCTCGAGTCGCTTTCTGCGTCCGTGCCTTTCGCCGGATTATCGACAGATGTGCATCACGATATTAAACTCGAGCCCTTGGTCGGGAGCGGTGAGTGCACCACGCTTGATGCACGGACTCTAATGGCCCCTGATGCTCAAAACGACGCGAACCCTGCGGTGAAGGAGGCGGATCTGAGCCATGCGGATGTGACAGAGCCAAGCGACGAGAAAACGTTAACGGAGACTAAGCCGGATTTGGACCCGAGTAAGTGCAGCTCTATTTCATCTGGCTTCCAGATTTTTTAATAGTTTAAATCGTTACCCAGCTGCACAATTATACTTCAATGGTAACTTCAACGTGGCATAACGTAAATTAGAAATCAGTGGTGTGTCTGCAGACAGCACTGTGCTCGGCCAATGGTAGCATCTGTTCCCTAAATTATATAGCATTGTAATCTAAACCTATCGGATGATTTAATCTTTTTGCACCAGCCTGTTTTCACAAAATATGCAGATTATTTCCTGCATGTCTAAATTTGGTTGTTGCCTAGTGTTTGTTGGATTTATTTAGTTTTAAATAGTGTCATTTTATAATCCTCCAATTTGTTATAAGCTCAGTATTACAATTTGGTGTGCTAGATGCCACAGTTTTTGACAACAAAGAGCTATACAGTGATTGCTGTCTTCAAATGTTCCCTGTTTTCGTATAACGGCTTTCGACCATATCACATCCCACCCGCTTGCTATGGACAAAAAGTTTAATTAATGCCATAAAACATATTCTACATGATTCAGAATTATTTGCCCACAGATTTCAGAGGCCTTATTTCCACATATGCTTAACGGTGAATAGATAGAAAAACTTAATGCCCTCGCCAAATATTTTGCACAGAAAAAATACGTATTGTACCGTGGAATCACAAAACAAAATAAAACAAACTAAAATAAAATAAAATAATATAAAATAAGATGCTAAAACACAGGAAATAGCCTGCTTACTCTGAGGAGGCATTTATTAGGCTGTACATCTTTCCTTTGCAGGCTAATCGCGCACCAACCAGCCACAGGTCATAAAATGGCCGCAGTCTATTCCTGAGGGCAATATCACTACCTCTGTTTTTCCTTTTCCGACCCTTCTTTCAGATAACCCTGCGTCCAACTGGCTACATGCGAAGTCCACGAGAAAAAAACGCTGCCCATACACTAAGCATCAGACTCTCGAGCTGGAGAAGGAGTTTCTCTTTAATATGTACCTGTCTCGTGACCGTAGATACGAAGTGGCAAGACTGCTAAATCTCACCGAGAGACAAGTTAAAATATGGTTCCAAAATCGTAGGATGAAGATGAAGAAATGCAACAAAAATCGCCCGAAAGACATCTGAAGTTAAGGAATACTGATGAGTGCACATTGCAGTGTTTTGGACAGCTTTCTTTCTGCGCACCGGTTTTGTGTTATGCCTCTACAGCAGCAGAAACAACAACAGCAACAAAATTACTTTCCCAGCATTTTTCGGTGTGAGAATGTGCCGGTGTAATGATTGCGTTTTGTTATAAGGCTGTTTGTTAGTCCTCGTGTCGTGTTTGCTTGTGGTAGGTCCAAGTGTTTATAATTGTGTATATTTTGAGCCTCATCCAGATATGAGGAACTTTCCATGTAGGCTACTGATTTCAGGGACATATACTAAATGCTCGATATATTTAATATTGTTGATTTGCATGGGTGTCCGTTGCTTTTCAAAATGCCAGAATGACTTCTGTCCAGATATTTAATGTTTAATGTAATGTTTAATGTAACTACCTAGATGTATTTGAACTACCTATTTGCAGTATGAAAATAAGTGTTTTGTCATTGAGACATCGGTGAATTTTGTATCATAAACATGCTTGAATTTTTTTGTGACTGGAAAAAAGCCTGTACACATAAATACCTCAAACCATCAGTTAGCTTAGCCATTTTCAACTGAAAGTTCATCTGTGTAGATGACAAATAAAGTTTAGAAAATTTAATAGTTTGTTACTGCTCTATTTCCGTTTGAAAAAACGGCATCACTGAACTTTTTAAAAATAATTTATTTGTTTTTACATTAAAAGACATTTACAATAATTACTATTGTGCACTGCTATCAGTGATAATAGTGATAAAATAGAATGGAATAGAATAGGATCATTCATATGAATATATTATATAAGAATACATTTATATAAGAATCTTGGATATAATTTAGGATATAATGGATTTGAATTATGTGGTCTGAAAATATAGTCTTAAACCTGTACTGCGTTCCAAAAAAGGAAAAATGTTATTACTTAAATCTGCTCTATGTCACGTTTAGCGTCCCATATTCAACTTTTCACCATTTATATATCACAACAAATTCCCTGTTTCGTGTCTCGTTTGTGTCACATAAATCAGGTTTAGTTTGTTGTCCGTGGACAGACTTGAGTGTGTTATGTGTACGTGCATTCGCAAATGATATTGGTGACCATACCGACAATAAACCACAATCACAGTCTTAACAGTTTATGGGGTGCAAAGTGATTGAAGGCCGACCTGTAGGAATTTCTCAAACGCCACTTCCTTATCGTCATCAATATAATAACACACACGGGCTATATTCTGTAACAAACATGGGGTGTGTGCAATTATAGAAGCAGTGGTCTACCGCATATAGGTTGCATCATAAAACTTTAACGCACAAAAAGGGCTTAAACACAAATTCCCTCGCGCACATACAAACACATGCACCCGCATGCATTTTCTTTGAAGGCATAGTAGATATATTAGGTCACAGTAAGGTACAGTAGGAAAGGTTATCATTTTATCTGTCTCTAACAGCTGTTAAGGAACAATGATTTGGAGACATTCTCTTGATTATTGCACTACAGGCTGTGCCTTCAAAGCTGTAAGCACAGACAGCACCATAAAACCCGAGGCTTTCCGCACTGTCTGGCTTTTTCTCTGCTAATTACTTTATTACAGCAACAATGACGACACTCCTGATCGGGTCGTCCGTTTGTTAACAACAGACAAAAGCACAGAGAAAAAAACAGACATTTTGACCCATCGGCCCTGTGAGACTTGCAGTTTGCTCTAGCTAGTGTTCACCAAGCCTCATAGTTTTTTCCATGAACAATTAGAAAATTCTTCAATATCAACTGAAAATATTTAAATATTCAAGTGATAGCCTATCAAATAAATAAATAAATAAATAAATAAATAAATAAATAAATAAATAAATAAAATTAAGGCATTATATGCATGACCACATAGGAATCGTGAAAAGACAGGAAGCTTTTTAGACATATTGGATACCTTAGAACGAACTGCAATTAAAATCAGATTTTCAGTGTTCAGCAGTACAAAAAATAGTAGACATAACAACATTGAGCATAAATGCGTTAAGTTTGATTCCAAACGGCAGAATACTCTAATATGAGTATTAGTATTTGGTTTCTTTGACACATACTACTATCTAGACTACAGGTAACAGTCGAAAAAGATGGATGCCATTGCTGTTACCTATAATAACCGCCAGGTGGAGACAACGTCCAGGTCAAAACTTACAACAACAACTTTGCCTTTCAGTAGGCCTAATGAATCTAATCAGTAGCAACTGACTGACCCAAAGGATGCATTTTGTGTCTAGAAAAGTTTTACGTATGCTGTCTTGTCTATACAGGCGATAAATAAAACTGCTTCTTTTATTCGGACTACAGAGTAGACTACCAGACTGAGAATCTAATAGTCGCAAGTTTAATATGAGACAAATATACAAAAATGATAGGAACAGTGATTACAGTGCGTCAAATTGGCCTACATAAACATGATTTACATAGGTTACTCTACATCGTCTGTACCACACACTGACCTGACCATGAGTTGCCAAACTTCTTGCTGACTAAACGTCAGCGTCAACAATCACGTGAAAATATGATCGACAATCAGATGACTGAAATGACGGAAATCAGAAATGACTGAATTCCACTGAAAGATGCTTGATTATTTACATTTTAGGAATGCCAAAATCCCATTATAGACTTTATATAAATACACCACTAACTTTTTAATAGCCCAAAACTACAAGTTGTTATTTTCTAGTTGTACTCTATATACATAATGTAACACATACTGGTTAAGTATACTCAATGGTTACTCTATATACTCTATGGTGAACTCAAATGGTTTATGTAATATACTAAATGGTTAGTGTGTTACATACTATATGAAAAACAGTTCTAAACATGTTTACCAGGTTATCTGCTAGTAATGTGGCCCATCCCTTCTTAAGGATATAAGTTGGTTTTACTGTTTGTAGACAGTAGAATTTAAACTCGTTAGGCACATTTTCGAGTAAAAGAGCTCTCAGAAGTAAAAAGAGAAATTGTCTTGCGCAAACTTTAGGAGACGAGTAGCTATGCAACTACCGCTAGAGGCAGTGTTGGGCTTTTCAGCTAAGATTTATAACCCTCTGTTGGTCTCGGCTTCCATAGATCTTATATGTTGCCTCGTGGAAATGAATATTTATGGAAATAAATAATTAATCATTAAAGTAAGGTAATTTTACATAATAACAATGTCTTGCTTTATGAGTAAGCTAGCGTAACGTTGTTGGCCCTAGATAGGTTGCACACATTTGTATACTTAGAATTAAAATAGGATTTGTTTGTATTATTCTACTTCAGGATTAGATAGTGCGTCCCAAATATGCAAGTCACATGTTTTCAAGTCAAACCTTAGAAAGGAGCTTACATTTAAAAGCCTTCCAGCATCCATGAGACTTCCTTGAGGGCTAGTTTTCAGTGCTCTTTCCTGACCCTACGACCCGCAATACATCAAACTCGAGGTCAGCTCCAGACATGCAGGGTCTTTTTCGCTGCGCTCTGGTGCAAGATGTTCAAGTGTTGGCTGTATGGATCAGCACCTGGTTTCAGTAGGGGTTCAGTGACATGATCATAACATCACATTCTACAGAGCCATGGTCATGTTCTGGTCACGTATATCGAGCGATTTGATAATAGAGGAAATATTATAAGCATCATTTTTTAAATGATAATAATATTAATAATCAATAACTTAAGCTTTAACGCTATTTCATAAAAAATGCGCACAATTCTCTAGATTTTATTACTATTTACTGTGCATTGTGGGCCAATATGTCGTGAATAATATAAGGGATGTTTGGTGTCATTATGGTGTCACAGAAAGCACTAGTCAAATGTGGATTTGATATATTTTAATGCATGTACATACAAGACATTGGTGTATAAATACGCATTACAATATCCAGTAGGGTATATTGCCCATACTGTGCAGTGTAACTGATTAGTAATTTGTTATTGTGAAAAACATTCTTTTTTTGTTATTATGAAAAACATTCTAAAATGCATTCGTTCACTAAATTTGAAGAGCGTCAATGACCGCAATGAGATGCAAGCATGTGAACAAATAAAGAGGACTACAACAAAACGGTATTATAACACAGATATGGCTAATTTAACATGTGAATACAGTAGGCTTTCTTTCTGATATAGTACACTATATACTATACTATACTATACTATACTATACTATACTATACTATACTATACTATACTGTGTAATGTGTACATTTCAGCCAGGCTCAGATATAATAGAGGAATGTAGACGTTAATGGCAGACACATGACACAGCAAATGTGAACAAATCTGTCAAAAATAAAGCAGGACAATATGTATATCAAATACGTTAGATATATAAGTTGCAAGGCATACAGTAACGCAGCGATTTGATCACAATACATTTAGTTCATATTTTGCAGCCCTGGGTTGTGCTGTTAAAAAAGACTATTTTACAACGTCATAATCTGTAAAAACCTATTATGGTCTATATTGCCGGAAATGAGAGACACCTCCAGAGGAACAATGGTGGTATGGATCTCATTTACAGCTTTGTGTATGTGTGTGTGTGAGTGGGCTGAGGGTCATCCATCAAACCCTACTGTCGAGCGCTGCCTCTACACAGACTATAAACAGCCCATATACGCCTTAGCCGCACGCATTTACACACACAGCATCCACGCTGAGGAAGAAATAAACAATAAAAATATCGAATTGCATTAAAAATACATAAAGAAAGATAAGCAAAAAAAAGATACATATTAATTTGCACTACATATATATATATATATATATATATATATATATATATATATATATATATATATATATATATATATATATATATATGTATGTAGTACCAAGGTAAGACCAGATTTTGCAGTATAAATATTAATTTCCAGAAAATACTATGTATATATATATATATATATATATATATATATATATATATATATATATATATATATATATATATATATATATATATATATATATATATATATATATATATAGTATTTTCTGGAAATTAATATTTATACTGCAAAATCTGGTCTTACCTTGGTGGTGTTTTTCCAGCTCGGAAATGTTGGCAAACTTCAGTAACCTTGTGAGGCCAGATGAAACATTCTCGTGGGTAATAATGATTTTGAACCTTTGGTTAATTTACAAAGGTTCAATTACAAAACATAGCAAAAAAAACAACAACCCAACAACAACAAATATAATAATAATAATAATAATAATAATAATAATAATAATAATAATAATAATAATAATAATAATAATAATAATAATAATAATAATAATAATAGCAATAGTAATAATAATAATAATAATAATAAGAAGAAGAAGAAGAAGAAGAAGAAGAAGAAGAAGAAGAAGAAAAAGAAGAAGAAGAAAAAGATGATGAAGAAGAAAAACAAGAACAACAATACGAAACAAAATTGTGCTGTATTCTATTAGAAAAACTTATTTAAAGAGTAAATTCAAGGTGTTTTATAAAACATTATTCGATCCGGTCATTCGGAAGACGAAGTTTTCCTTTTTAATTATGATAGATTTTGCAAATGTCTAAGATCAGCATTGACTGTTATGTCTAACAGACGGCAAGCGAGCGTAACCGTGCCAGACCTTCACAAAGAGATTGTGCTGGAAAACCTAGATTAAAGAGAAAGATGAATAACCTTATACAATAAGAATAAGCAAAACGCTGTTTATCCAACTTCATAATAAAAAAGAATGATCTTTTTAATAAACTGATGCATAAAAATATAAATGAAATAGAATATCAGGAAAACCCTTAGACTAAATGACAACTTCTTATTAATCTGACTCATTTAAAATAGGGGCTGTATGTTATTTATTCGCTGTTCATTTGTATATAACGGTGTATATTTTATTACAACAACAACAACAACAACAACAACAACAACAACAACAACAATAATAATAATAATAGAAGACGAAAAATGAATGTAGCTACTTGTATGCTTCCAAAACATTTTCATTCAAAATACAGTAGGCAGTACTTACGCAATTGATTTCATGCAATACAATTTCAATGTTTATGTTACATGTTTAAAAAACATACATTTTGTGTCTACGTAACAATGGGCTAGGTATAATGTAAAGTACATAGAGTAACGTGAAAGAAAATCTCTATAAGATATACAATTTATCCTACACAACTAAGAACATTACCCGACCTGAACACTGAAAATAAATAAATAAAGACTAGTCTTTTAATGTGTAATGAATATAAAGGTTATATTGAGTTAATTTAACTGTTTGTCTTGAAGTATTATTGCTTATATCGTGAGAAAGCACGCCAGTTTTGCCGTTTGGTAGAAAATATGTAGGAAGGAGTGGGGATTTTTTTGCAGAATGCCTACACCCACTTCTTTCCCACACAATACATCCAGAGTAATTGCTGAAAAATCCTTTTTTTTTCTTCTCACAGTCTTTGGTAAAATATCCATTTGTAAATCCTTTTCCTCATCCTCTCTTTTCCAACACTAAAAGGAAAGAGGGCAAACGAATATGTGGTCCACGAACAAGCAAATATCGTTCTCAGGCATATCCGGTTTGAAATTATTATTAAGATAAATCCATTTTTTAGATAAAATATTTCAAGAACGAATATATAACAGAGAGACTCACATCGCGATCCCTATGCTGTTTCCTTCTTCCTGAGCACATATGATCTAAGAGAGGGCTAGATGGTTTAAATGTGTTTCTTAGGGCACGAAGCTGTCAGACCTTTTGGCGAGCAAGATTGATAGCGCGCAGGCTTCCAGGGCTCTTTGTTTGGAATATAAGCAATAAAGAGCTCATGGCCCACTGCCACTTACAGCTGAAAACAGCATAGGTATAAAGTCACTAAACAATCTATGTTTCATATTTATGCGTTTATTTTGCATTCACATATTTAAAAACTCATCCCGACCAAGTATCATTTAAACCTTATTCAAATCCTCAATGTCATTGTGAGGTCAGTTAAGGCAACACCATATACCTTCATAGTTGCAAATAGATTACGCGTCATGTACTGGTAGAAATGAAGGACACGTTTGTAGTACAAAATTTTGCGTTTTAATGCAAAGCAAAATAATTGTAAATATATCTTGTAAAAGTCTTATTAAGATAGAAATTAACGAACTGAGACTGTTCCGTCACCCCCATGATAAAAGAGCCCAATTACAAGAACACCCAAAAACCCAAATGTGTTTTTATACAGTTTAATAACTGAATCTTATCCTTTAAAGATTATAAATATGGGACAATACCCATGTAAATGCCCGTGTTACACCTTTATGAACGCGCGTGCACGCCCCTGTGCGCGTGAACTGCAGACTGAAATTCAACTCGCCCTCGTGAACGCGCACAGAAGAGTGCGCGTGCAAGGGTTCATACGCATGCGTGTATTTGGGAACGCGCGTTTGTCTGACAAAAGTTGGTGGTAAAACTCGGTCGCAAGATTAATGGGTTTCTTTTGAGCATGACGGTTGGTGGATCTTATGTGGTGAGTTATTTTAATGTGGTGTGGCCCGCAATCCAATTTGAGTTGGAAAAATACTTCGAAGGAAGTAGGCGGCGAGCATTTTCTATTTTAGATATCTATATATTTATATACATTTAGGAAATAGCTATATTTATCAGCTTGCGAGCATGTGGATAAACTGTTCACAAAATGCGTAAATAAACTAGCCCGTCCCTGAGAATGAGGCGTTCCTCTTCGACTTTTCTCGATCAATCACGCGGACAGTGGATCCTTTTGATTAAACCCCAAATTGTCATTGGACAGAGGTAATCATGTGACAAGCAATACGGTCCAATTTCAACCTTGTCTCCATGAAAGCAGTTTAATGGTATCGCGGTCCCCATACGGCCGTAATCAGCAAAATAGTGAATTTTTTTTACACCGGGCACAATATTTCATTATTTCTTCTAAGGTCCCAAATCTGTGCGCGGGGAATTCCTTTAAGACTCGGAGGAGATGAATTACGAATTCGAGCGAGAGACGGGGTTTATCAATAGTCAGCCGTCGCTCGCTGAGTGCCTGACATCTTTTCCCCCTGTCGCTGATGCATTTCAAAGTTCATCAATCAAGAGCTCGACGCTTTCACGCTCGACACTGATTCCTCCTCCTTTCGAGCAGACCATTCCCAGGCTGAACCCGGGCAGCCACCCTCGCCACAGCCGCCCTAAGCAGAACCCGAACGGCGTGTGCCCGCTGCCCGCCGCCTCGTTACCCCCGGAGTACCCGTGGATGAAGGAGAAAAAAGCTTCAAAGAAAAACCAGACCTCAGCTGCAGCCACAACCGACCCTGCACCACTCTACTTCTCTCCTGAAGGTAAAAAAAATTGTAAATCTCATTCTAAGACTTTACGTTTCAGTTATACATAATATTACATTATATTTAAGTTATCTTTAAGAAGTTACGGGCAAATGTCGGTCGAAATTGCTCATGTATTGGTGCATCTGAATTCAATCGTGTTATGCAATATTTAATATGTGAAAGCATGTCAATTTATTTGCCAGGAAGGGTGTTTTTGCACAACTCCAAAACTCAGTGTGTGCTACTTGTAGCGCAGGGCGTGAATTTTAATATTTGACAGTAATGAAGAGTGATAGATTGGTATTACTCAAGTCGGCAGCTGGCGTGTTCATTAATCTTCTCGCGGGCTCGTCCGCACTCACACCGCACACATCACACACACACACACACACACACACACACACACACACACACACACACACACACACTGCTTCTGGCACCGGGGCCGAGGACACAAATTATTCTCGTGCCGTGGCTTCATTCCCGCCGACGATTTATGCCCCTTGCGAACCGCAATATATTGGACAAGTTTTGTGAGGTCAGCTGTATAGCCCTGGAGCGCGTTGTTAACAAAGGACGTGTGGTAATTAGTGGCATATTGATAATATATAACGTTGCAATGCGCGTGCAGGTTCGCCGGAGGTTTCTGATGGTGGCGGAGGTGGCGGCGGTACACGCAGACTGAGAACGGCCTACACCAACACACAGCTGCTGGAACTCGAGAAAGAATTCCACTTCAACAAGTACCTGTGCCGACCACGGAGGGTGGAGATCGCCGCCTTGCTGGACCTCACGGAGAGGCAAGTAAAAGTTTGGTTTCAGAACCGGCGCATGAAGCATAAGCGCCAGACGCAGTGCAAGGAGAACCAGAACGGCGAGACGAGAGCTGTGAGCCTGGAGGAAAACACTGCCCATGGCAAGGTTTTTTACGAACAATCGGGAACGAACGCCGTTTCCGGGGCTCTATTGGAGAACGAGAGTTACGCGTTCCAGCAGAACACTACGCAGAATGGACACAATGGAGAGTCTCCAAGCTCTACTGTTTCGCCCCTGAACAGTAATGACAAAAATCTGAAACATTTCCCCAACCCGTCACCCACTGTTCCCGTGTGCGCCCCTACAATGGCTGTGGACGGCGCAGCTGCTAGGGACAATAGCACTCCACCAGGCCTGGACGGCCCCATGCAAGACTTTCACGTTTTCTCCACAGATTCCTGCCTGCATCTCTCAGATGCCATCTCTCCGAGTGTGTCTGAGACGGTGGACAGCCCTATGGGTTTAGGCACGGACTCATTTGATTTCTTCTCGGAGACGCTCACGACGATCGACTTACAACATTTGAACTACTAACAGTTTTCGAGCACAAGGAAGCCCCGTTATCTTACTCTACGTTGACGGATGGTCAGTCTGTTTTAATTATAACATTTGAAAATTAGGCCTAGACCATTAGCCTGCGAAGGGTTAAGTTTAATATGAGTGATTGACTGGTTATTTGTGTTTACAACGCAAAAACAAGGAAAAAAAAGAAAGTGATATTTTTCGTTTTATTTTTGTATAATCTTTGCGGCAGTGTGCCATATTTTCTTAAAATAAAATTTTTACATTGCTGAAGATAAAGCGAGGCCGCTGTGTTGCACAATTTTTGTAATACTTTGCTCCGCGCTAAAAGTGAATTAATGCTATTAAACAAACAAAAAAAATCAAATGATAATGAGAAACAAATCAAATTTATTTATATGCTATGGGATAACGTGATTACATAGTCTAGTGCGATGTAAAAAAAAATTTTTTTAGCCGTAGTATCTTTTGTTTCGGCAGACCCCAGAATTTTAAAGTGCCTTAGATTTTGTGCATTAACATATAAAATCTCTGTAACACGCTGAATCTTTTTTTCCCCATGTAAACTTATTACAAAGCACCACCACATGGGCTGCGAAATACAGGCAGAAAATGTATTTCTCGAAAATGGTATCAGCCTTCGGCCTAAACTGTTGCATATTACATTCCATTAGGCCTACATGTGTAGCAAAATAATAACATAAATAAAAATAAATAAATAAATAAATAAATAAATAAATAAATAAAAATAAAAATAAATAAATAAATAAATAAATACGTAAGTAATGAAAGAGATATATGTCCCTGCTGGTGCATGGCCGAGAAAACAAACTCTCACTGTATCGGAAAACACGGGTAGCACCCTGTCCAAGAGCTGTAGCGTTCAAGAGTTTAGCAATTAAATTTTATAGCCTATTAAACCTTCGACAGCGGGGTTAGTGTCGATGCAGCAGTACGAGTAATTCAATCTGGAGCAAGGGACGATCACTGAACTCTACTCACTATTAGTCACTAGAAGGAAATTCAACTTGTTTTACGTACTTTTCGGGTACAAAATATTTATTTATTTATTTAATATAAACTTGATCAGAAATTTCTTTTCTAACAATAATTATCGGAGCAAAACAATACAAAATAGCCTTACACCACAAAAAAAATAAAATAAAATAAAATAAAATAAAATAAAATACTGGGCTACATATTACGATCTTCGTGTAAAGAACAGATTTTCGATATATACATATATATATTTTTGTGTGTGTGTGTGTGTGTGTGTGTGTGTGTGTGTGTGTGTGTGTGTGTGTGTGTGTGTGTGTGTGTGTAATTACTGAGCTTCCAGTTTGTGCAAAGTTAAAATATCTCAGAAAGCTACTTTTCTTTACAGCCAACACTTGCATGAGGCCCAAACACATAAACCTACTTTCAGTAATGGTGAGCTGGCTAAGCATACAGCCGAAATTCATAGCCAATACTTACACTTAAGTTGTTCCTTAATTATTTTACAGAAACCTTTTTACTTTCACACTTGTTTGAGTTTGAGTTTAGTGCTGTTGGTTGTAAATGCGGGTTTTCTTTTTAAAGTTGTATTGAAATCTGCATAATTAAAAGCGAAGTTACTTTTATACCCATTTAGAATTACTGTTTTATAATTACTGGTTTAACTCATGACTTTGCAATGAAAAGACTATCTAACATCACGCTCACTACTCATGTAGAACATATAGTTTATTTTGTAGTTTTATAGAATTTGAGAAAATCGTAACTAAAAACAGACATGTGGGATTTTACAAAACTATTAATAGCCCATACATCACTTTAACGATGAATTTATTTGCATGTCGTGTTTATCAGGCCGTCGAGCTACTTTTCAAACAGCTGAAGCGTTGCACTCCCGAAGTGGGTATTAAAATGGAAATGAGTTCCCTCTACTCTCTGGGGTCTGTACACTGGTTTTCTCCACGGATAATGGAGCTAGTGAAAACTGTTGACTGCATATGAACTTCTACAAGAAACTTTCTCTGCTTTTCCAAATTACAGGTCAGATTCCAAATTTACGTTCAAAAAATGATCAGTGATCAAATAGTATGTTCACACATAATTAAATTCAATTTAAAAATTAATAATTATAACTATATATTAATAGACAATTAAAAAACAGATGTTACTGCACAGACCATGAATAAATGTGATAATAGGTGGACCTTAATGTTTCAACTTTATGAAACAGTCATCACAAACTGAGGCTCTGAGCCAGTGTATTGATATTCAAGCATACAATTCAAATTACTCAGCAGTCTAAACTTTTTTTAGTCATACTTACACATTTAGGGTACATTCCAACATTTATATTTCTGTATACTTGAGTGAAGCTTGTGTCAGTGAGTCTGTCACTCAAGTATACAGAAATAAATATACTGCACAGTAGATGGCATTTAAAGTTTACTCACAAAGTATTCTGTATTAAAGTCGACTAATCACAAGCAATACACTCTTACACCCACTGGGCATAGAGCCACAATGAAGCAGAACAACGACTTGACTGATGTATTTGGACAGCAGAAGACACAAGATCGACATGCTGTAGTTAGGTTACAGACCAGTGTTACTCTGGGTAGGAACTTGGCATATGAGTTGATTTGCAACAAGTTTATTCACACATAAGCTTTACATAAGAAAGTTGTTATCTCACAACCTATAAAGCAAACTAATACTTTCTTTTTGTGTTTTATCATAGCCATCTTATGTTATAAGTAACCTCAAGTCACCTTATATATAATGTAATAATTATTTGAACTTAAGACAACAGTCATATATCAGCTCCACAAAAAATATTTTTTTTCCCCTATCAAAATATATTATATCAAATGCAGTAACACTACACAGTAACACAAGAAGAAAATACTTTAAAAAATTTCACAGCCACTTTTTCACTGTTTAATGCCCTTCTTATGCCTATTAGCTGGCCATAAAGTTTGATGGTCAAATATCATGCCGCATATCCTTTGGATGTATGAATAACTGTAATGTAGGGCAAGATACTGACTCTGTAAAGTCTGTGAGTGACACAGTTTACATGTTATCTTAGAATATTTAAGCTGTCAATATGACATATACGTATAACCCTGTGCCTTTTGACTAATTGTACGCTTTAAGCTGACCTTATGATCTGGTTTTAAAAGAACATCTTAATGTCCGTGTAACCATGCATGTTTGCAGCTGTAGGAATATTTGATGTCAGTAAAGCCTCCATTAAAAAGACATTGCTCTTTTTGCAGAAGATATAAAGACAGAAAAGTACATAGTTCCTCCTTCACAGCATACAGAAAGGGAAACCCCATGGCTCCTCCACTAGCATTGAAGCTTTTGCCTATGCAGCCATTTAAAGTCATAGTGTTCTACATTCAGTTGTTTCCATGGAAACACAGCATTCATTTTTTTGCAGTCTGTGCATCATTCCCATGCAGGGCTATGCTTCCCAAAGGCATAACAGAAAACAACCTTCATTAAATGGAAGAGTGAGTCTCACTTTGCACCTTCAATCTGCTATAGGGACATTCATACTGTACTGGTGCTTTTACTGTATCTCAGAATAAATCTATGAAGTATGCAGACCAGCAAATGAAGTAGCATGAATTACAATGTATGAATCACAGCAATGGTAAGTAATTTTAAGAGCATTAGCTGGATGTATTTATACCTCAATCACAGTGGTACAGTGAGTATTGTTGTTGCCTCACAGTTCCCCTAGTCTGATCCTTGGGTTATCGTCTGAGCAGAGTTTTGCATATTCTCCTTTCCTCTGGGTTCTCTGGTTTCTTCCCAATGTCCAAAAACAGGTAGCTGGGAAGTTATCTATGCTAAATTTCCCCTTGAATGAGTGTATGATATGTGTGCATGGTGCCTTGTGAGAGGCTGGAGTCTATCTGTGGAATCTAATGTGAATTCTCCAACCTTACACAAAGTGTATAAAGGATATGCTATAGATCTAACACATCCCTGGTAAGGATAAAGCTGTTTTTGAACATGAATGAATGTTTAGACCTCCAGGTGCAGATCTACCAATGTCATATAATAGGCAAAGACCAGTCACAGAATGTTCAAAAATAAACATTTTTTATGAATTTTACAATACAAATATACATCAACTGCTGAAGTGATGCATTCTTTGGGTTAACACTAATATTGTGGACAAACTGCCTGTTATTACATGCTATTGTTTTGATGTTTCTATTGTAGCTTATGTTATCTTGTGTATAATAAGAAAAAAATTTATCCAACAGCTGTATGGAAGTCACTCACAGCTGCGTACCCTGCAGGTTTGAGCCAAGTTCATGAGCACTCTCTGAAGAGGTGTTGTAAGCAAAACCAGACAGTGAGGGGGTGTAAAGCTCAAAGCAACTGCATGCACATATCTCTTACTACAGCAGCAAGAAAAAGGGATTTCTTAGCTTGAATGGATTAATAATAAATATAATGTCCATCAAAGGTGACCTTTTGTCTTCACATTGTTTTTTTTTTTTCAAGATGTTAGCATTAAAAGAAAGAGTTGAGACTTCCATGTAAGCTAATTCTGAGCTATTTAAAAACAACACCTGAGCAGCTTAATCCTTTGAAGGCCAAAGGGTAAAAGTGCCTTCCCATCCACCTCAGGAGTTTTCACTTCACACATTTCACTGTACCCTCTAGACAGGCTGAATTACAGCGGTAAGTGCAGATTGTCACGTGTTTAACCTCCAGGCTTCAGAGGCTGCTTAGATGTTCGGATAGTGAAATGAGCTATCTGCAGCATACTGTAATTCATCTCAGTGACCTCAGCCCTCTTAACCAAAGGCTTAAAATCTGCAGTTATCCTGACGTTGTTTTGATATTTTGAACGCATCAATGTAAACATTCAAAATCACTAAGAGTTTTATATTCATAGCACAGTTTAAATCTAGAGACTCAGATGGCCATTGTAAAATATCAAATTTGTGTTCCTATAATCATTTCTCTGTTATATGGGGCTTAAAACCTGCTCAAGATTAACCTAAAATCTATGGCTAGATTTTAACTTCCAGGCAGGAGCAACCAGCTTTGGGCTTAAATATCCTGGTACATAGCAGAATTAATGATACAATCAATCTTTCCAAGAGCCCCTGGACCACAAGCCACACAGCAGACCCTACACATCAATGATCCACCACCATATTTCACAGTGAGTTTGGGGACATTTTGTTGTATGTGGCCCTCTTTTTCCATGCTGATAGTGTGCCTCACCAAAATGTTGATTTATATGTCCTCTGATAACAACACAATAAAAAAATTCAATTAAGCTCAGTGAATTTTGTGGTTTCTTTCATGCAAACTTGACACTGAAAAAAAGATAAAATAAAGTGTGTAATTTTGAAACACTTCTTCCTCTCTCTCTTTACTCCAGTAAGCTCAGTCCAATTACTGATAAAAGTTTACAAATATTCAGAAATAAAGCTAGGAACAGCCCATCATTGTCATTCCTGACGACATTTTAACTACGTTTTTTAATGTTTGATATAATAACTATTAATATCCATATACTTATAAAATACTTTTGAACAAATATATTTCCCCATAGTGATGCATAACAAATGGACGTATTCATCATACTGGTGCATTGAAAATAGTTCTCATGTCAAAGCTTTTGCATATGAGGGCATGAAGCCTTTATTATCGCCACACATACATTACAGCACAGTGGAATTCTTTTCTTCGCATATCCCAGCTGAGGAGGTTGGGGTCAGAGCACAGGGGCAGCTATGATACAGTGCTCCTGGAGCAGAGAGGGTTAAGGGCCTTGCTCAGTTGCCCAACAGTGGAGCTTGGTGGTACTGGGGCTTGAACTCTGATCCTCCGCTCAACAACCCAGAGCCTTAACCACTTGAGCCACCACTGCCCCCAGTATATATACAGTATTTTGAAAGAAATTTAATTCAAATTGAAAATGTACATCTTTGATTGTAATTAAATGTTTTTGTTATAACAAAGGAGGCAGGTTTCTCATTGAATTATGGAATCATGTTTTTCATTTCTCACTCAAAAAAAGAGTGAAGATAATTCTGGATGGAAATAATTATATAGAAAATGTAATTAAAGTAAATGTATTCAAAGAAAACAAATTAAAAAAACTGCAAATATACTATATATATATAAATATACTATATACTATTTATTATATAAATATAATATATATATATATATATATTTTTTTTTTTTAAACAAAAGCTTGTGTTTCAATTATTGACACTGGAGGCCTCTTTCTATATCCTCCACTACTTTCTACTTCTTCTCTTGTGAACCTCTTTAGCTCACATCACAGGCTTGAAGTGGGGTTTAAGTCAATGTACCGGGCCATGTCAAAAGCCATATTATGAGTATGTTATGTTGTTATTTGTCCTACTGGAAGATCCAACCACAACCCAGTCGTGGGTTCTTGCTGGAGGCAGCTAGATTTTCATTTAAAGTATGGTGTCCATGATGCCATGATTAGCTAATGAATTTTCCAGGTCCTCTAGAGGAAAAGCACTCCCACAAAATCACAGCTCCTCCACAAATTAGGTTATTTTCTGCATATCTGTTTTTGATTCCTATGACCATGGAACCTGGATTCAGTCAAAGTTCCAGTAGCGCTTAGTCAACTACAGACGTTAACAAATGTGGTTAATGACAGAAAAAATTTGGTTTGTAAATTTGATGACTAAGAGACATCAAAAATGTTGAATAAAATTAATCTGCACGCAGTAAGCCGAGTTTTTTTTGCATTAAAAAAACTCCCTGTATCTGCTGGTGAGAAGTATCACGATAGCATCGCACCACATTTTTTCAACATAGAGATAGTATTACCAGTTAAGGAGTAGTAACTGATTTTGTCAGACATAGTTCACAAGCTCAGCCCAGAAGTTACATTTTAGTCTCATCAGGCCAGAGTATTTCTGAGATAGTTGCCTTTCTGGCATGCTTAATGTGGCTATCGATTTCTTGACCAAAGCCATTCTAGCCTGGTTATTGATTTTAGGCACACAGGCAGCTGTAGGTTACAGTCCCTATTGTTCCAATCTTCTTCCATTTTGTAATGATTCCATTTTGCATTCAAAGCATAAGGATGGTGCATAGTTTATACATTTGCCCAAATCATCTGTATCAAATGTATTCCATTATTTTAAGTCTGTGGATACTTCCTTGTACTTTGTAGCTTGTTCTTTGGTCTTTAAAGCCATCTCAAGATAATCCAAGCAAACAGAACGCAGAGTTCAATTTGGAGTGCCTTAGCCATGCGTCTAAATACTTGTATAAATTATTTAGCTTTCATTTTTAATAAAACATATTTTGGCTGAAGATGAGGTAAGGCAATTCTATAACACAATAAAATGTGAAAAACTGAAGGAATCATACACACACATGAAAAGGAATGAAATTCCTTTTCATCTTCAGCTAACTAGTAGACACCTGAAAGTTGTGCAATAAAATTGACTAGTATTTGGAGCTATTGATGAGTCCCTCCACCTTACTCAAAGCCTACAGAAACAGCTGAACTTTATCGGGGGAAAATCAGAATAATTTCACTGATGACAGCTAAATACTTTTAGATAAATACTCTTGAATATGATATTTTATGTGATTGGATCATTCACTAAGCAGCTAAATCCCCAATTATAATTGTGCGCACAATAAGGTTTTTTATTGTTCCTATTTTTCCTATTCCCTAGAATTAATTAGAATTGTTTTTCACTTACTTTTATTATGTTACAATTTCACATTGAAAATGGAAAAAGTTCTAAAATAATTCATCTTCATTTTTCATTCTTTATGTCAAAAAGATGCCATTTTAACAGGGACTGATACATTAACCAGAGACACAAACATGTGGCATAACAAACAAAAAACATTGTATATTCGACAGTTCAGTAAGTGGAATCACCGCACTGAGAAGAGAGGTCAGAAAATGGCCAAATTGGTTTGAGCTGCCAGGAAGGATATAGTAAGTCTTTACAACTGCGACGAGCAGAAAAGCATCTCAGCATGCACAAAACATTGAACCTTGAGATGGCTGGGCTACAATAGCAGAAGACCACATGAGGTTCCTCTCCTGTTAGCCAAGAACAGGAATCTGAAGCTATCATGGGCAAAGACTCACCAAATCTGAACAATTGAAAGTAAAAAAGCACCTTCTTCCATTCTTTATATCGATGTACAGTTTCTTATGCTAAAATTACATTTATTATTACGTTTTTTTCAATCTACACTCTGTACCCCACAACAACAAAGGAAATCTAGATTTGTGATAACTTTGCATATTTATTAAAAATACAAAAAAAAAACCCGATACACACTGACTAAAATGTTCAACCCTCTAACTCTTTACTTAGTTATTTCTGTATTTTGTTGTATTCAGCTTTCCTTCCACCCTGATCAGTGCCACAGTCCCTTATGCTGAAAAACACCCCCTCACAGTGTGATGCTACCACCACCATGCTTTACCGTTAAGGTGGTGTTGCACAAGTGATGAGCGTTGCTTGGTTTCCTCTGGACATTACACTTGGACTTGAGGCCAAACAAGAGTCCTTTGCTTTATTTTGTAAATTCCAAGCAGGCTTTCATGTGTCTTGTGTTAATGAGAGGCTTCTCTCTGGCCACACTGCCATAAATAGCCAAGATCAGTGGAAATTTGCAGTGATGGTTAACCTTCTGCCAATTTCCCCCATCTCCACACATGATCTCTGGAGTTCCTGGTCACCTCTATTACCAATACTTTTTCCCCAATTGTTCAGTTTGGCCTGGCAGCCAGCTCTAGGAAGTATTCAGGATGTTTCAAACTTCTATTTAAGGATTATGGAGGCCACTGTACTTGTACTTTACAAAATTCTCTCTGATGTGTGCTGGCAGTTCTTTTGCCCTGAATGGTAAAGCTTTTGCTCTGTTATACCACAGATGGACTGCAATCCAAGCACAGAAGCATCTGACATCTCATAGATGATCCAGAGAAATTGGGTGCACCTGAGCTAAATTCAAGTGTTAAAGCAAAAGACCTGAATACTTTAATCAATGTGATAGCATTTTCGTCTTAATCAAATGAAGAAGTCTCTCTATACATTTATACATTATGGAATTCAATATATATAGTATACATGTGGATACAACCACAGTAGTCTCTCTCTACCACTATCTATCTATTAATCTATAGCTATTTAAAAAATATTTTTTGCTTTAAAATATAGCATTTTTCATCTGTACCTAGAAAAAATTTATGTACCAGTATAGCACAAAGGTCAAAGTTTAACTTCCTTCTCACACCTTGCAGTGCCTCTCAGTCATATGTTCAGGAAAACAATATAAATATATTTTTTTTTCTGGAATACTACACACACACACACACACACACACACACACACACACACACACACACACACACACACACACACACACACACACACACACACACACACACACACACACACACACACACACACACACACACACACACACACACACACATTCCTCCTCAGTAGGTTGGTGCCAGAAGCTAAGATGTGTGAACTGAGGTGAGTCCAGATCAAACAAGGCTGTCTGAGAGGAGATGAGATACGAATGTGCTGCCCTCTTCTTCTAAAGGTCAAAGGTCACTCCATCTCTCCTCTCCCCCTGTGTGCCGGATAGAGCTGTGGCCAGGTCAGCTGTAGTTCAAGCTGCTGAGCAGTTTTTAAAAAACAGTGAGCACTTTCAACAAAACTTTAATAATGTAACTTCTACAGAAAATTTGTAGCCTTCATCATCCCACCTAGACAGACTGTACAAATTATTATTTTGATTTCCACTTGGGATAAGTTAGTTTGTGCTGTGAGAGAATTGTGTTTAAAAAGTGTATAGCTGCAATGCACGTTTATATTCATACCTATTCTCTGTGCTATCAGACTTGTCAGTGAGGAACGTAACCTGACTGTTTCATGATGTTTGTTCCTTACAAAATGTACAGTATATGTTCATGAAGTCAGACACTAATTCAAATTGTTTTGCTTCCTGAGAGGCAGAGCGGGGAATGAGAGAGCAGGGGATTGGGATGTGACACAGTGCAGGTCTCCTGGCAGGTCATCAGAGATCTGTGATCTCTGTGAAAATGTGCAGGAGCAAGGAAAAGGGGGAGAGAGAGAGAGAGAGAGAGAGAGAGAGAGAGAGAGAGAGAACAAAAAGAATTACAGAGTTGGATGGCGGTGTGTTTTGTGGAAGCCCTACATCATCCTAAGTCTTCACCTGCCTCTCTTTTTGCAAAAAAGGGGCCCCCTTTCGACAGGCCTTCTGCTTTTTCACCAGGCACCCTGTGTTGCTCTAACACAACATCTGTGTACATAATATGTAAAAACATGCTCATAATAATAATTATATGTAGCTATTAATGGCTTACTGGGGTGACCATATTTCACGCAAGGACCACCAAAGAAAAAAAAATTCCTACCAAATACTGATCATTTTTCACCATCAGTCATCTTTAAAACAGTGACAAAATCATGAATGTATGAAACGCGTCCATGATAGCTGCCAAAAACACAACTGAGGGCATACAGTCGTTCTACACGAAAACACACCTTCTCTGCAGCCGATACTATCTAACCTAAGCTTGGCTACTTCCGTGTTCCTCAATAAGGCAACTCTGAAACTTCCGTATTTCGAAGGCTACTGCGGCCGAAGGCGATAAATTCACTGTCCTACCCGTATTCCTATTACCCCCGCCTTCCCGTGGTAGGATAGGCTAGAATTTCATACAGGCAATTAGATCAAACGTACAGCTTGTCGCTGAGTGAGAACTAATAGCCAATCGCAGGGCAGGAGGCGGGACTTTGCCGCAATACGGGCGAAAATCTAAAACTAAGGCTGACCGAGAGTGAAGAGCGCAAAGTGTCAGAATGAAGTCCATACCGGAGGATTTAACCACACTCGTTTCAGGTAGCATATTGTCGCCATGAACGACAACATTTACAAATATAATAATAATTTTTCAAGTCCTCAAAGATCATAGCGACACAGAAATATCACAGCAACATTTGGCTCTAGTTTATTAGCCTCGGTTATTTGGCTGAAAAGAGGAAGTTGATGGATGATATGTGCAAGAGAACTGCTAGAACACAAACCAGTGAATGAAAAGACTTCTTTACCCGAAATGTTTTTTTTTTTTGTATATGTATCTATTAAATGTAAAACTTTGTTGTACTGACCTCTAAGGGAAATGTTGTAGTTACGAAAGTTTACAATTTCTCATTTGATTGTTTATTTATTATTTATTTGATTGATTCAAAGAGTAGTGTACTTTTGGTTCTTCACTGTTATTTGGATACACTTCGACAGACCTTTGTTATTGGTCTTTATGTCCAGCTAGTTTGATAACAATTAAGTAAGTAAAGTATATAATAGAATCTATAAGGCTTATCTGGATTTTCAGATTTGGAAGCATTTCTGACAGAGGTTCTGAAAGGGGAAAATCTGAGCAAGAAAGCGAAGGAGAAAAAAGATACCTTTATAAAGAGAATAAAAGATGTCAAAGCCAGGTATGAGCGAATATATTTGCTGTATGACATGATGCAGCCTTCCATAAAGAATTCATTCGCATATGTTTGCCTTGTGGTCGTTACATTTCAAAATATGTCTTTTTTTTTTTTTTTAGTTACCCTCAGGATTTCAAGGAGAAACGTAAGTTTTTAGATTGTATGTCTTTGTTCCTGATAGATAGAGGTGGGTTACATTCACATTACACAAACGAGGAAGTTTGTACTGAGCACATCACTGCAGCTTCTTCCTGGCACACAACACATGAAATATACTGCGTATGCAGAACTTCAAGTTCAGCAAAGGAACTGCTGACACTGGTTTGTTCTCATAAAAATACATTTGTATTCTAACAGTGACAAAATGTGGCCTTTGAAATTTGTTTGATTTTAGATGATATTGATATATTTGCTATTTTCCACTATGTAAGAGCATTTTCTCCTATTTGTATGCCAGTACATATTAGGATGTTAACCATATGACAAAGGCCACAGGCAGTTCCCCTTCATGCCATTTGCACATATTTCCCTAAACAGGACATCACAGTGTCCTGAAATATTCTTTTATTGTAAAGGCATGAAAAGGTTGGGGTAACAGGTGCACTATTCACTCTCATTTTGCATTTGGCTATCCAAAATCTATGCAAAGTAATGTGCCTTTTGTATGTCCATATGTTTTGGTTGATTGCCATTCTCTATGAAGTGCCAGTTTAAGAAAATTAGTACTGTGTGCCTTTGAGGCATGACAGAGTACCCTGAATGCAATCACATAACTATGTTTACATCTTACTTATGTACTGTCAATAAAGACACCCCAGTTTGCTGACATTCATTTCCTCCAGTGTGGGTTGATGATGTGGCAAATAAGTGATGAAAACTTTGTCATGTAGGAGATGAAGAGTGGGATGAGGTTGAGGAAGCAGACAGCAACAATGATGGCGGTTCTCTGCACTCTGAGCGCGCAGATAGAGACGAGGAGTCGGCATATGACGGTACGTGCAACAGTAATGGCCTTGTACACAGACTATAAGTGGGGTAAAAACTATGACGTCCTTTAAGCATCCTTCTTTGTTAGAAGCAGACTTGACTTTGCACAGTTTATACTGATGGATTGATATTAATGCTATGTTCAATGTCCACTAGCTAAAGACACAAGCTCTTTTTCGGTTAATATCACACACGTCACACACTTTTTCACACTTAAACATAGAGAGAAGAAGTGAAAAAAGTTCTGCATTCCAGTATAATGCTTAATTATCGACACTACCTGCTTGTGTCTCAACTACCGCCTCTCTGTCTTTTCTGGGAATTGCTGTAGATCAGTACATGAGTTGAAACGACTGTTTGAATGGTTGCTGTAGCCTAGCAACAGGCCTGTGAATGACTAAAAAGCACAGGCGACGGAGACTATGTGTTCCTTTGTCTTGGTGCGAATGCTTTATGACATGGACCTCAGACAATGCCGCCCACAGCCAATGTCATTTCAGACTGCCGTTTTCATTGGGCACTGCAAAGAACATCCTATTGGATGAAGCTAAACCAAAGAAAACCTGTAAATCTCCCTTGTTTCACATCATGGTGCATATCTTACCACATGAGTCACACAGAAGCTCTGGCAGCACTGCAGATAGATATTATTGTGTGCAAGTGTGTGTGGTTTCACTGTGTCTATTTTAGATATGCATGGTTGTGTGTGTCTGCTTGTGTGAAAGTTGTGCGGAAGTGTGTTAGTGTTGTGCGAGTTTTTATTGCCTTGAAACATGGGGGTGTTTTATAGGCCCTTTTGCCCCCTGATAGCACAGCTGTTCCTGCAACCAGGAGAAAGTGCTCTGAGCCAACACTGCTTTTCAGGAATGAGATTAAGCAAACTTTGAGGTTAGACCTAGGGGTGGTTTATTTTCACTTGGTTCCATTTCAATCAAGGCATGCCATCTTTTTTGATAAAATGACATGAAGTATAAGTATAATAAGAATGCTCACAAGTGACAAGAGTAGCCATGTAAGTAATGTGTATTACAAAGATGCTTTTTATTTGGAAAAATATTTTTTGTTTTTGTATAAAGCAGTTCATATTCTTACATATAACGTTTGATGAAGCTACTGTAAAATTATCACAGAATTTTGCTCCAACGCATCACCTCAATAACCGAATGTCCGCAGATAATAATAGAATTCGTTGGAAAAATTAAACATGGATTTACATTTGGAAATAATAGCATAGTTATTCAGAAGGCTTTTGTCTTATTCACTGTCTGCATAGTGTATTTCCATGCCTCTTTGTCAACAGTAGTGATTGTGGTAAGGGATTTTTTTACTTGAAGGAGGTCATTCATTTATCAGGACTCCCACTCTCATTCAGCCATGCAAATAGAGGAATATAAACAAATGGGTTAGATGGGTTGTTCAGCTTTGCAATGCAAACAAGTGCTCCATATGCGGTACATTCTGGTGATCCTTGGCTTGTCAAGTGTAGACCTATGTAAACCAATGTACATGATTGAGTAACCTTATTTTCATTCTATTATTCATCTACAAAGTTTAATAACAGCAACATGACTTTGATAAAGGTTGTAAGGCTAGTACAAACTGTATTATAAGTCCTGTATGCTGGGTTTCTTCAGGAGTTCAGCAGGCCCCTGCAGTAGCAGCTCAAGATCTTCAAGCTGTGTTTAAGAGTGGTTACCTGGAAAAACGAAGAAAAGGTAGGCGGCTCTTCACACCTTCTAAACAGATGTATTTCACATTGTGTTTGTTTTAACATACTGTAACCCGTAAACATGTGCCTTCTGGCAGATCACAGCTTCTTTGGCACAGAGTGGCAGAAGAGGTGGTGTGCTCTGAGTAACCACACATTCTATTATTATGGCAGTGAGAAAGGTGTGATTATTTTTATTGCTAATAGGTTTAAGTGTATTTCAGTACATTTTTCTAAACTTCTGGATAGTTTAATGAACTGTTGTCCAAGTATGAACATTTACATGCTTATCAACAAATTAACTTTATCAAACAATTTTTATTATTCTGATAAATCTCATCAGACAAACAGCAGAAGGGAGAGTTTAATATCAGTGGTTATGCTGTCAAAATGATCAGCACATTGCGCAAAGATTCCAAGAAAGACTGCTGCTTTGAAATATCTGCTCCTGACAAACGTGTTTACCAGGTAAATGCCATCATCAATACTCTGTTTATATTAGATTCTCTATACTTCCTTAAGCAATAAAATATCTGAACTGTATTTGGAGCTATGATTACAGCTAACTGCTTCCTCCTACTTTCTCTTTCTAGTTCTGTGCCTCCTCACAGAAAGAAGCAGAGGAATGGGTAGAGCAGATTGGCTTTGTGATAAAAGGTGGGAGAGGTTTGTTTGATATTTGATTTTTGCTCTCACAGTGTATTGTGAACTAACACATCTCCACTCATTCATAGACATGGAAGGCATCATTCCTTTGGAGGAGGAGCAGGACTTCTATGATGACTGCTTACCCTTGAATATGAATATGAATACAGCATCCATGCCTGCACCTATTGATGACGACATCTATGAGGAGCTTCCTGGTTTGGCATCTTATATAAACTAATATAAACCTTTAATTGTTTAATACTGGTTTGGTTTAATAGTAAAACCTAAAACTATCATATATAGCAATTTAAGACCATGACCCTATAATGAAATTGTTTGAAATAATTTTTGAGGGTGCATGTAGGATAAAAATAATCATTATAGATCCCTTTGCATATTTGTAATGTCACCAGAAAATCTTGAGGGGAAAATATCTTCAATTAATTAATTTCTTTCATTTAACTTGTATTTCCTTACTTACCCTTTTCTGTCTCAGAGGAGGAGGTGCCTCACACTAATAAACCAGCACCAGAGCCAGTCAGCAAACCCCCCGTAGCACCTCCAGTGACAGGTAATTGCACTGAGGCCACCAGGCCTCTCCATACTCTTCCAGCCCTGTAAATCTTCACTTCTCTGCTGACTCTGTGCTGACCAGCAGAAGAGCTCTGGCCCTTGCCTTCTCTCCTGTGATCCTGTGTATTTTAATACAATGATTCATTAAAAGTTAGACAGAGAGATAGTGTTAAGGGTAGATGGATGAGTGCTGTTTCTGCAAAAGAGAGAGTGTACCAAAGGATGAGTGAATTGTTTTAGGGAACGTTTTTAGAGGAAATATGAAAAATGTCAATCAGAATAAAGATGGATAGATAGATGAAGGACTTCAAGAGGTTCAACCATATTGGACTGTAAACATATCTCTCATCACCTGTACAGGTCTGCAGAGCCCCCCTCTCACCTCCCTCTTTCTTCTTTTTACATTTACATACTGGTACACATTATTTGCTTGTATATTTGCAAAATCATGTACTCATTTGGCAGACACGCTTATCCAAAGTGATTTACAAGTGAGGCAAAAGTACAGTGCAACAATATTTGTTAAAGGAGATAAATGTAGCATATTTGCTGCAAGGTTTTCACCAGAGCAGAAATAAGGACAAGATATAGTAGTTGTTAGCTGAAAGTTCTCAGCTAAACACAACGGTTGCAAGTGCTAGTACTCAGATATGTCATATTAAAGCCAGTCAGGCTCTTAATGATGCATAACTCTAGAATTAGTGGCTCCTTTTATGAAACTTAGGAAAAAAATAATTTATTATAAACATTACCCAAAACTGCTTGAGTTATTGTTTCATATTTTCTTTAATTGACTATGCCTGTTTTTAATAATGCCTTTAAAAAATAATTCTTTTAAGAATAAATGTAGTTTTTTCTCAAAAATAAACTCCTGGCAGAGTCAACCATGTTTAAGACTAAGACAAAGCTAGATAAGGATCTTTTAACAAGACAAGCCCAAATATGCAATAACATGTAAATAAACCTAAAAATAGTTGCAGGGAAAAGATATTTTGCAATGGTTATCTTGGGATTTAAGCCCCGTTGAGCCACATCTGTAATCTAAAGTAAAGAGGAAATTCCACATGCACAAACTTAGGAATTACAAAGGAAGCTAAAATAATTATGCTCAGCATAGTTATGTGCTTAATCTCAAAATGTCACTCCTTGCATTGCTCATTTTCAGAGAGTGTGCATAACTCTGGAGTTGACTAATCATAATATCATTCCAATAAACTTTGAAGCTGTTTCAAATGCAAAGTGTTACCTAAAAATATAATTCATCTCTTGGGAGCACTCTGTTGTGCTGTGGGACTATTTTGATTTTTATGTGTTTTATGAAGGGTTTTGTGTCACTGCTTGAGTGCAGTGTGTGCCCTGGTGAGTTTTGGCCACTGGGCAGGATTTGGTAGGCACTGGCAGGAAATGGAGTGGAGAGGCTGCCAGCGGCACTGTGGCCCTCCCCGGCCCTCTGCTCTCAGCTCACAGCACAGGAAGTCCTGCTGACAAGAGCCATGGCTCAGGCAGGATCTCATGACAGATGCTTAGGAAAAGGGGCCAGCAGTACAGACAAGCATGGTGTGGATAAAACAAAAGCTCTAACCATAAGCCCTTTATGTTTGGATAACTGTGAATTCACATTCAGTCTGATGTGGCTCAAAATGTGGTAGTATGATACGTACTATAAAACTTGGGGATCAATTTGGAAATCAATAAATAATTTCAATATGATGATATCAGTGCATCAAGATCAGCAGTGTCCACACAAATACTCTATGTTAACACTCAAAACAAAATGAAGGTAATCGACTACTTGACACAATCTGATGTGAAAGGATGCCTCACGCTTGTTGCTGGGCGAACTGTGATGATTATGCTATTGTTATAGTTTAGATAATTCTGTGAAAATTACTAACGTTTAGGTTCATTCCCAAATTTCCCAATAAACATTTTAGTAGATGACATCTGGAAAATGTTGATATTTTGGACCAGCGGTTCTCTATTCCATACCTGGGAATCCTCTGTCTGGCACAATTTTCGTTAGTGCTGACAAATCAGCTGATTATTAAGTCCTGTATGAGTTAAATCAGGTGTGTCAGCAGTAAGGAAAACTTCTGGCTGTGCTGGCTGGCAAAGTCTCTAAGGTTTAAGAGCCCTGCTTTGGATCTTTAGACAGTCGTTGCTCTCTGCTGCCCACTGCTGGTCTACTAATGCGGTGGAAAAATGAACTAGCAATTCAGCTGCACATATTCTTACTGAATTAGTATATGGTAACCAGAGCTGACTTTGAATTCATAAACCACGTATATTTAAAAATAAATCAGTGATTGTGACAGTATTGACATTAGTTTATTAAAAACAGATTTTTGGAATTAGATCTAATTTAATATCCAATGTGCTTGACATTTTGTAAAAGTTCTCCCCTTCACCCCACACAGCAGTAAATAAGAGCACAGACTACCAGAACTACTTCCAGGGTTTGTGGGACTGCAGTGGAGACCAAGCTGATGAACTGTCTTTCAAGAGAGGAGACGCCATCTACATCCTCAGCAAGGTATGAGAACAGCTAGGAAGTTCTGGAGGCTTTAAACACTACATTCCAGGTTCAGATCAGCAAGCAATATGTCACAAGGTTGTGTTATTGTGTACAAATTGCTAATAGATTTGCAAATACCTTTTTTAGTAAGTATTACTGTTGCAATTGATGATGTGATGATAGTGACTGTTAACAGGTCAACAGTGCTTCCTGTCAGTGCCAGTACTGTACTCTAAATGTTAAACTGAGATGAACCTTCTCTTGGAGTGCAGTGATGGGATTAGTCTTGTCACTCAGGAAACTGTTTTAGTGATTTTGGCCTGGAGCGTCGTGTGACCTGGCAGCTTGTAACATTCTGCCGCCTCCACTTCTTCCTTATCCACAAGAGTGTGTGTGTGTGTTTCAACAGAGTCCTTCTGGGAGGCTTGATGCCATGTTTGGTTAGGTCTGCCATCCGCTTACCGTCAGCATGGCTCTGTCACTCCTTGTAACTGTGTATGCCTTTAATGCCAGTTTGTGTTCTGTGGAAGCTCTGAATCCAACTCTAGATTTGCACCAGGTGTGCTGGAGAATAAGTTCCTGTACCTGTCAACTGGGATGTGCAGGCCAGCTGTGACGAGCCAAGCTCTGAAGTTTGTACCTAGCTAAGAGTATTAGCTAGATAAACCATCAGGTTAATTTAAGACAAGGGTGGCTTTTTTCTGTTCCTGGAAGCATGGCATGTCTAGCTTCAAAAATTTGGGCTGACATTTTCACATTATAAAAAAGATTTTTTTTCTTCAATTAGACTTCAATACACAGGCCTTTTTGTTTTCCTATGAAAACATGTAACAACTTGCACTAATATTCATTCATTGTCTACCGCTTATCCGATCTACCCTCGGGTCATGGGGAGCCTGTGCCTATCTCAGGCGTCATTGGGCATCAAGGCAGGATACACCCTGGACGGAGCGCCAACCCATCGCAGGGCACACACACTCTCTCATTCACTCATGCAATCACACACTACGGACAATTTAGAGATGCCAATCAACCTACAATGCATGTCTTTGGACTGGGGGAGGAAACCGGAGTACCTGGAGGAAACCCCCGAGGCACGGGGAGAACATGCAAACTCCACACACACATGGCGGAGGCGGGAATCGATTGCACTAATATGTTTTCTCTAAATTTGCATGGGTTAACTCAGGGTCCTCTGGTTTCTTCCTACTGTCCATTGATTACACTAAATTGCCCCTAGGTGTGTGTGTGCGTGTCTGTCTGTATGCATTTATGTTGTGTTGCGATGAACTGGTGTCCCATTCAGGGTGAATTCTTACCCCTTGCACCCAGTCGTAAAAGGATATAGTAGACTCTCGATCCACCGCAACCCTGAATTTATTGTCTTACTCAATGCGTACTGTTGAGTGTTTCTTAAATTTACATTATCAAATGCGAGAAAGTTAGATGGCATGCATCACCTATCATCCAACACCGTACAAGATAATGCACCATCAAGGAAACTGTCTCAATTCTAGAAACGTGAGCTGAATAAGGGGCATCATTGTGTATTTTTTAGAGCAAGTCTGCCACCTCGTGGCTGTAAATGGTAAAGAGATATTTCACCAGACTGAGAAAGTTCATGAGTACATTAAGAACTGTCGTCATTTTAAACTCAACAATATTTTTCTCCTACACGAGATATTTAAAAGACTATTAACATCACATAATTTGTAGTTATTATTGTTGTATTAATAGTATTAAAGAAGTAAAATTTATGTAGATTGAATATTTATAATAAAGTCCTGAAGACCTATGTATTTCTCTAAACACACAGTTTTATAATAATGCAAATGTCTGATGCTGTGGTTTGTTGGTACTGTTTTTATTTTAGTGTCTGTCTGTGCTTTTTGCTTTGGCCCTTTGTGCTGAAGACCCTTCCCCCTCTTCTCCAGCCGCAGTGACCATAAAGCTGGTTGGGTTTTAGTGTCCAGCTGCGGCTTATGGCCAATTCAGTGCAGTCTGGAGAGCAGACTAGTGGGGCTATTAGTGTCCAGGCTCCTTCCCCTTGGCCATGCAGCAGCTGCAGGACTTCCCCTGCCCCCTTCCTCACTATTGCCCAGGCAGACCCAAAGCCAGTCTTAAAGGGTATTGACCATCAGACCAGGGGGAGGTGTCAGGGCCCTAAATCACACTCACAAATACACACACACACACACACACACACACACACACACACACACACACACACACACACACACCCCTACCTCTTTTCAAAGCTAGCCTAAAGTAAGTTTGAAGACAAGTTATGCTGCACAGTATGTCAGTCTCTATCATTTTAACAGTAAGGCCATCTATTCTTTGATTTAAAAATAAAATATGCACAATATATCTGCAAGCTTTGGACATTATTTATATTTAATCAATTAGGTGGAAACATTCCCATGGCACACTTTTTATATGGTTTGGTAAACAGCTGTAAATTTTACATATTTTTTTTAATATTTTTTATTAAATATTTTATTAAAATATTTCAAAATTAAATGTTTTTTTAAACCTCATTCTACTTATGTATGCATGCACATACCATGCATTAGCTAATGAGTTTCCATCCATGCTTAAATCACTTGGTACTATGCATTAGACATTAGCAACAGACCCATATGCATTAAGCAAATCATGTGGTCCAGGCTCATACATGTTCCATGAGCTGCATAACAGCGGAGCCACTCCGTGCATGTGCAATGATCCATAGTCTCAATAGAGTTGGTTCCTACTGAAAAAGCAATTAATCTCTAGCAAAAATCTGTGTGTGTGTGTGTGTGTGTGTGTGTGTGTGTGTGTGAGTGCGTGAGTGTGTGTGTTGGCATCTGTGTGCATTTGTCTGAAGTTGTTTTGGCTGAGTGTGAGGTCTTTTCCTTTTGCTGTTTCACATGTCACACATGCCTGCTAATCTGTGAGTGCGGCCATTCCTGCACACACAAACACTCTGTGACACCGTGCAAGCCTTGATCAGTGGGTTGGGCTAAGGCACCAGGCAATACCCCATGTGGCTGTTTCAAAGGACGGCAACAGGAAGCATACCTTTCACATGGTGCACGTTTACTTCCTTAGCCAACTCACACAAACTGAATAACTGTTGAGCTGTTATGTATAGGGCAGTCTGTATATAAAATTTGTTTCATGTCTTTGAGGTAGCAAGATAACAAAACTAAAAATGTTTGGGACACACTTCAGATGTGATTTTAACATCACAAATATGATTGAAAAAAGAGCAACTTGTTAGATATTGCTTCTTTCATGTTCTTTGCTACTATTTATACATCAATGTTTTATGATCATAAAGAAAGGAGAACACAGGTCTAGACTGTTGTGGGCCACTGTCTGTTTCTCCATTACAGTTTATATCTGTGGGAGCTGTCAGCAGCAGCATTAAGTTGCCTGGAGTTTTATAGGTCGATATGTGCTCATATGCACTAAGAGCTTGGCTATCTAGAAGCAGACATTTTACATCTGCCCCTAGTGCGCACCCGG